>CM072511.1:4695460-4745460 GCA_036898135.1 Oncomelania hupensis | reverse complement strand
AAAACCTTCATAATTGTTTTTTAAAAAAAGTCAAGTCAAGTCAAGTCAATATATTCTTTATTCCATCAAAGAGGAAAATTTGTTTTGCCACCAGGATACGCACTGTATAAAAACACATATGCCCACCACATACTCATCGTCATCCTATCATAACTTACAACCACAAAACCATATCACATGTGTACTAATACACTAATACAGTTTAGCACAAATTAAAATAACACTATTCAATTTCTACAGCTATCATAACTAAGAGACAAAGTTAATAAATTGTATTAATACTACATATATATTATAGATATACACATACACACATACACATACACACATATACACGCACACACACACACACACCCATATATAAACATACCCACCCACATACACCTATACATACACATATATACACACATACACGCACACCCACCCAAATACACACACATACACACACACGTACAAATATGCATATACATATAATTATGCAAGTTAGCAGCACAGTACATTGACAATTTAATTAGCGTAGACATAATTATTGTAATTGCTTGACTGTATAGTTGACTCTAGCTAGAGCGTGCAGTGTTAACATCCGATGCGCCAGCCGGAGCCAGAGGCAGCATTCAGTCTACCCACAAAAGGTAAAATAAATGTCAAATCTTAAGAGATTTATTTTATGTCCAGATGAGTGAGTGTCTAGTAAATTTTTTTTCGTTCTCTGGTTGTACGCATGCAGGTAACCCCGAGGAATTCATTACCTTTACTGACTAACAGACAAAAGATGGTGATGCAGGATCACAAACAAGACAAGTAAAGCAATTTTAAAATTCTTTTGTTTGTGGCGTGTTTGTTGGGGGAGAGGGAGAGAGTGGGGTAGGTAGGGGTATGTGCGCGCGTGCGTGATCTATCAAAATCGAAACTGTAAACTCCCTTTGGAGCGCATATAAATACATGACCACTCTAAAGCACAATGAATAACATTGATGTGTTGACGGAAGTCATATCAACCAACCATTGTAATCTTTAACTGTAATCTTTAACATTGATGTGTTGACGGAAGTCATATCAACCAACCATTGTAATCTTTAACATTGATGTGTTGACGGAAGTCATATCAACCAACCATTGTAATCTTTAACATTGATGTGTTGACGGAAGTCATATCAACCAACCATTGTAATCTTTAACTGTAATCTTTAACATTGATGTGTTGACGGAAGTCATATCAACCAACCATTGTAATCTTTAACATTGATGTGTTGACGGAAGTCATATCAACCAACCATTGTAATCTTTAACATTGATGTGTTGACGGAAGTCATATCAACCAACCATTGTAATCTTTAACATTGATGTGTTGACGGAAGTCATATCAATCAACCATTGTAATCTTTAACATTGATGTGTTGACGGAAGTCATATCAACCAACCATTGTAATCTTTCATCAATGAGAAGGAAGGGAGGAGGATTACACAATACAGCATCCTTTCGTATTGGTGTATTCGTACACACAAATGTATTCAACAATGCAGATAATAATACAAGGCCAAACATCAGGGCGTACGAAAGCACTAACGCTTAGTCATATACGAGTGTTACCTCCTAAATAATATATATGGCAGTCAACAGTAAACAATAACGACAATAATTCTTAATTGTATCCATAAGGATTACAAGGATTTCTGAATTGGAACGGACATGAAAGGAAAGGGTATTTATATTAGAACCTCCAGGGTGAAAAAGATAAGACTGAGAGAGAGGGAGAGAGAGAGAGAGAGAGAGAGAGAGAGAGAGAGAGAGATTCCCAATATAGCTTTGAGGGTGTCTGGTTTCGTAAAACTGCTATTAGACGGAAATAGATACTTCCCTTGAGACTACTAACGTATCAGACAGCCGGTCGTAAATAAGATAGGAGATAGGCCAGAAACAGAGAGAGAGAGACCGAGGACTTGCAGAGTAGTCTGAATGGAGAGAGAGGGACTGGTTGGTGTGTTGCGGTTCAGTATAGTTCTTTAATTGTAGATTATAGTCACACGACACTGGGATGTATAGGCAGTCGACTACTGGTCACATTATTCTGACACCGGCGAACTAGTTGAGGGTAAGGGGAAAGAAACTATTAAACCGCTACCCGCCCCTGACGTTATAGTTCCTTAAAGTGCACGGTATTTATGTGTAGTATAACATTATTTCTAAAATGTTTGAGGCCATTTATCTTCACGTTGACAGATGATGATTCGTAATCTCTCTCTCTCTCTCTCTCTCTCTCTCTCTCTCTCTCTCTCTCTCTCTCTCTCTCTCTCTCTCTCTCTCTCTCTCTCTCTCTCTCTCTCCCTCTCGCATACAAACAGTGCGCCTACACTCCTCACCCTCCCTATTCCCATCCTCTCCCCTACCACCCACCCACCACACACATCTCTGAATATAAAAGGACTCAGTCCTCTTTTTAAGTTCAAGATTTTTAAAACTAAAATGAGATAATAAAAACAAAATGATTAGATTACGTAACCTTGAAAATTGTGACTTTTGTCTCTTCGATAATTATTCTTCCTTTAAGTTTAACGCACAAAAAATCCATTTAAAACACAGCCTTGTTCTGTATCGTCTTTTAGACGATGTCCGTTAAATCCCAGTAAATTTAAAGTTGAAATCTAAATCCGGCAATGGGCGGAAGAGGATGATAAATTACACCCAATAGAATTTCAAAAAGGTAATTTCCTTTATTAATCCAGTTAAGAAGAAAGTGCCATTTTTGCTCTCTGTTTGTGTGTGTGTGGGGGGGGGGGTGGGGGGGTGGGTGGGGGGTGTGTGGGTGTGTGTATCTCTTATTTCCTGTTTCTGTCCTTCACTCCTTATTGTCTGTGAACTATGTTTTATTTTTATTTCTTCTCTTTTTCTAAAGCTTTCTATCCTGTCCCGTAACTCGAACGTCGTTGGGACACCACAGAAGATCGTTTAACCAGCGTACTCCATCTTTCCCTGTCCTCATGGCTTCGCTCAGTGTGAAGCCAGTCCATTCTCGAATGTCGTCCTCCCACCTATTTTTGTGTCTCCCTGTTATAAATTTAACTTAGATAAATTTAGTAAACGTGGACTTTTTCCAAAACTGTTTTGTATTCCATTTTGTAGTCGGCTGAGAAAAACGTTGTATAATAATATAAGTATTGTTGTTTTGTGAGCTGTATAATGTCAGACACCCCTCTCCCCCCTCCCCCTCCTCCCCTTATCCCGTACTCACTAACTCAGTCATCCTTCTTCCTTTCTTCTCTTCTTTTCGCTGTTTCCCCAGAATGACCTTGCTTGTTTCGATCATAAATACCTACGACAGGAGGAGATAACGAGAAGAAGAAGAAAACGAAGAGAAAAAGTAAATTGTTAATTGAAGAAGTAAAAGATAAATTGTTAATTAGGAGCGAACGAAAGACACTTTAGTAATAAACGGATGACATGTTCAGCCTCAACAAATAAAATGTCCTGTTTATCTCGGAAAGGATCTGTGCAGAGATAATTTACATGATAAAATGACAAGAAAGCTGTAGGAGGAGGATATAAATAAATAACATCAATAATGAAGTAAAGGATTATTATAATTATACAAGACATTGAAGTGGACAAAACACATTGAAATTAAGAAAGAAAAAGAGAAAAGAAATATATGAGATACCTAGAGAGGTTACAAAAGTTGAAGAGAAAACAACTTTGAATTAAGGAAGAATTAAAGAGAGAAAAGAAGTAGGCCTATAAGAGATACGTAATAATAATAATAATAATAATAATAATAATAATAATAATAATAATAATAATAATAATAATAATAATAATAAAAATAATAATAATAATAATAATAATAATAATAATAATAATAATAATAATAATAATAATAATAATAATAATAATAAATTGCATTTTATACAACGCATTTTTCATTAGAATAACAACTCGATGCGCTTACACACATCATTCGTACGCATCATCACAACATTCGCACTACATCATGTACAGAATCATTGAGAAAGTATTATTACTGTTCATATACTATTTACACAGAAAACGCTTTAGAGGTGTTACAGAAGTTGAAGAGAAAACAACTGTAAATTAAGGAAGAATTAAAGAGATAAAAGGGATAAACAAAACCAGAGATTTTGTGGGGAGGGAGACCGGAGGGAAAGGCGGTGGTTGAGATAGATTGAGTGATCCCCCGGAGTGTTGAGAAAGGAGAAAGAATGTCTAAACACAGCTGCCAGGTTGACAAATATCCGCGAGGTGATAAATAAACCTTTAAGCGCCGACGTCGTGCTTTTCGGAAGTTTCAAAAGCTGTTAAGAGCTGCCTCTCTCGACCTTCTTTCCCCTCACATCCCTCCTCCTCCTCCTCCTCCTCCTCCTCTCTCTCTCTCTTTCTCTCTCTCACTCCCCTCTCTTCTTTCCGCTCTCACTCCCGCGCCCAGCTTTTTTGTTGTTCGTAGCTCAGTGTTCTTTGAACAGTGAATTATCTTCCAAGTTTTTTTAATCTATAAATACGTTTTCAACCTCCGCTTTTTATTTTATAAATAATTGTCCCGTCTCTTGTTGTCCACTATCCCCGTGTGTTGTCGTCTTTTTATCCGCTATCTGTTGTTGGTATCATCCCCACCACCTGTATTCGTTGCTATACTCAATATAAATTCTCACCCCTCACTCTCTCTCCTGATCAACAGTACCGCAAAAAATATTGTTTCTTCGATGCCACAAAGCGAAGGGACTCCTTTGCATGTTGCCTGGGTTGATTTTAATCGTTAAAACACGTGCGTGCTTGAAAAATCCACTGTGAAAGTAAGGAGTTGATAGTAAACGCTTCGGGTGGAGTAAGAACATCTGTGGCTTGAACTAACTCTCTCTCTCTCTTCTCACTTCTCCACCCCAACTTCCCTTTGACTTTCTCCACCCCCATTCTTTGCTGCCCTTCCTAATTTCTAGTTCTTTTCCTCTTTGGGGCCTTGTACTTTCAGTAAAGGTATCGCTTTCCGTTCCAACAGCCTAGCGTGGTGTAAGAGGCCACTGTGAGCACAGAAAGCACTGACAGTCTTTACGTGTGTACTTGTCTTTTGGCTTTTAGCTTGCTTTTGTTGCTTCCCGTCATCGCATTTGTGTCTATATCGCTTACCTCTAGCATCGTCTGGCGTGCCAAAATGGAACCCCTGCCTCAGCCCCCGACCCCTCCCACCATTTAATTCTCAACCACAAACCCGCATCTTGTTCTCATCCCTCCTCCTGCCAAATTAGCGTCTCTACCTTACGCCCCCCCCCCCCTCCTGACCCTCATCCCTCCCCTTCTTAATGCACCCTTCTCCACATTCCACTTCCTCTATCTGTTCTCTTCTCTCTCTCTCTCTCTCTCTCTCTCTCTCTCTCTCTCTCTCTCTCTCTCTCTCTCTCAACTCACATTTCATTTTCTTTCCCTTTTCATGTGGTGTTGTTATCGCCTTTCAACTTCTTCTTCTCCTCTTCCTTCTCATCCACCCCTCCCATCCTCCTACTTTTCTTCTTCTTCTTCTTCTTCTTCTTCTTCTTCTTCTTCTTCTTCTTCTTCTTCTTCTTCTTCTTCTTCTTCTTCTTCTTCTTCTTCTTCTTCATCTTCTTGAGATTTCCACGCTTTGCTTCAGTTTTCTGTTTTTGTGATTGTCATTCCCGTTTCAACCATTACAGGGCCATTATATTACCCTTTGGCGTTTTTCATTCCTTTGGTTTTCTCCCCCTGAAAATTGCAAACACGTTTGTGGGAGAAAGTAATTTAGGGTTATGGCTTTCCTTTTAACATTCCGTTGAACAGGTTTTCAAAGCTTACGTGGGTGGGGGGTGTTCGGTCTGAAAAGAAAAGTTGATCAAAAGGTAATGAAAAGGGAATCCTGTATGTTTGTTGAGTCTATTTTGTGACTGTTGGCTGAGGTAATTATTGTGAACGAACGAGATTTACCCAGAGGGAAAGAGGACTGTTGGTGTAGTAAATAGGGTGGGGTAGGGTGGTGGTAGTTCAGGGTGGAAACTTTGGCACAGAAAACGAGAGAGAGAGAGAGAGAGAGAGAGAGAGAGAGAGGGGGGGAGAGAGAGAGAGGGGGAGAGAGAGAGAGAGTGAGAGAGAGGTTTTAAAAAAAGCATTCATTACAATGTTACAAAATACCATTTAAACAAATTTTTTTTGCGGCTGACCAACAATGTCAGGGTTATGTGAATCTTGTGGGTTTTCAGAAATCCTTCTTCTTCTTCTTCTTCTTCTTCTTCTTCTTCTTCTTCTTCTTCTTCTTCTTCTTCTTCTTCTTCTTCTTCAGACTATTTAACAAAGAACTTACAACAAAGAATACAAAGCATGGAGATGAGGTGCTACAGACAACTTCTGGGTATTTCCTATGCCCACCGTACACAAGCCATTGGAAAACACAATGACATGCTCAGAGTGGTGAAGAAACGGAAACTCCGATGGTATGGCCATGTCACCAGAGCATCAGGCCTTGCAAAGGACATTTTGCAAGGTACGGTGCAAGAAGGCAGAAGAAAAGGAAGACAGAAAAAGAGAGGGAGGACAACATTCGAGAAAGAACTGGCTTGACAGGGAGCTAAGCTATGAGAGTTGCTGAAGACAGAGAAGATGGAGTACGCTGGTTAAACTGGCATCTGTGGTGCCCCAACGACCTTCAAGTTATGGGATAGGACAGGATCAGACTTTAAAAATCTAACTTTTTATAACTGGCTGTCAAGTATTTTGTTTCTTTCTTTGGTCTTTTTTCTTCCCCTCTTCTTCGTCTGTCTGCCCTGCGCATGATATACAGTACCTGTACAGCTAGCTAACTATCAGTGCCTCCTCCGTCTTGCAATACACACTACAACACTGAACGGGCTCTGTAGCCCGTACTTTTCCACTATGGTCATGTCGCTTTTAGCTGGCTATCAAGCAGTGAATCTTTATACCTGACGTGGCGATAAGAGCAACAACAGCTTACCTCAACTCACACCTGCAGAGGGGGCTGCCGTATCCCCACAATATAGCTATGTGCGAAGTCGTTTCTCTCCCTGTTTCCACAAAATGCTGCCGGCTTGTCACTTGGGTACAGGAAAGCTGTCACTTGGGTACAAGAAAGTTGTCACTTGAATACAGGAATGAATGCCCTCACTTGGGTACAAGAAATAGAACGGGATGAAAGAGAAAAGAACAAAGAAAAAGGGAGAAAGTCGAAGGGAGAGGGAAAGAGTGGGGAGGAAGGAGAGAGCTGGAGAGGGAAGGAGAGATTGGGGCAATGATGGGGTGTGTACCTGTTTTTATATACTCGCTTTTTGCAAGCTTTGTCCTTGTAAATATTGTCTAAACAAATAAAAAAGGCGAAGAGAGAAAGACAACAAATTCATAGTACCACGGAAAGCACTTCCGTGATACTATGATATTCCTTGAAGAGAGAAGCGAGGGAGAGAAAGGGAGGGGGGGGGGGTGGAGATTGATGTGATGGGTTCAGAAAAGGACCGCGGTCTGTGAAGAATAAAAGAAAGGTAAAGGGGATTGAGGGAGTGATGACACTGGAGCAAGGGCGGAAACGAGAAAGAGGAGAGCGAAGAAAAAAAGGTAAAGGTAAAGGTAGTCTCATAGCCTTGTGGCCGTAGGGGAGCGTGATGTTGGAGATCACACTCATCTTGGGCCAGCGTAATGAGGGTGATGCCCATCTCTCTCCCTCGCTGCTTTACCTTCCCCATCCTTAAGAGAGTAGGTACTCAGTCACAGTTGAGTCAACTGGGGAGGGGGGGGGGGCGTTGTTATTTGTCGCTTCACGTTTTGCGGTCACCCATCCAAGTGCTAACCGCACTGGACGGTGCTTAACTTGCGACACAGTAGCGAGTGCTCCAACCACTGAAGAAAAAGAAGACAAATGCATTTGGCAGAGGAACTTGGAAACTGCTTTAGACTCTGACCGTGCAAAACTCTTTTAAGTCTTAATAATCCACGAACCTCTTATCTTTTCTACTCCACTTTTTCGGAAATGAAAGAAAAAAAACCCAGCTGTCATACAACCGTAGTTTGTCCCGTTACCGAACACAACCCAGATATGCCATCAAAAATACCCCCAGATCCTATCCATTTGGATAACGCACCTCTTGCTTGATCTGTGACTCTGCATTCTCCGTTCTTTTAGTTACATCCTGTATCGGCCAGCGCCTTGAGGTCTTGAGCTGGAAAAGCTCGATAAAATACGTACATAAAATCAAAGCGCTATCAACAATAAAATAGGTAAATTAGATCCTTATAATTCCAATGAATGTTTTTGTTTGTGGGAAACAGTATCGATGTTGCGGCTTTGAGAATGTCCTTGTTTTACAGAGATGTGCGCTGTAGAACTAAGTGAGCCTTGGATTACTCTAGCATGCTGGGGTAGCTCTGGGAAGCGCCGCAATGGCCATGAAGAATGTATGGGCCTGTCGCTATCGCTTTCCCAGCTGGTAGTAACAGGGCTCACAATGTTCTTGTTTATCAACACTGCCGTCTCTGTTCTTCTTCCCTGTCTTGCCAGATGTACCCCTTCACTTGGACTAAGGTGGATAGTTTCCCCCATTTTCAGTCTTACACTGGTATGTGAATATTGTGAGAGTGAAGACCCCTAGAATTAGTCAGGCTGTATGCACGGCAACACGCACCCACTCCGTGTGCCCTTTCTCTATCCTCCTCCCTCCTGTCCACGCACATCTCTCTCTCACTCACACACACAGAAACACACAACCACACAAAAAACACACCCACGCACACACACACACACACACACCGAGGCGTAATCTCGAATCTACAGCTGTCATCGCAATTCGGTCTTCACAAATCTGCACAATCCTGCCTCATGCTCTTCTCTCGATTTCTCTCGTCTCCTCACATGCACCTCCCCCTCATCCCCCACCCATCTCCACACACACAGGGAGAGCTACTCCCGCACGCCCTTACACATACCAATCTACACCTATCATCCCGATCTGGTCTGCTAACATCTACATATCAACCATTCTCTCTCTCCCTCTCTCTCTCTCTTCTCCATCTGTTGTTGCTCACCTGCACACACACCTACACTGCCATCAGCAAGAGATCTGCAACACATACATCCACACGCCTATCGCATTCTTGCTAAACTGAGCTGTTTATGTGGTTACCTGCCTCAACAACAACGGGCTGTGTGTAAAGAGTGTGGAGGGGAGGGGAGCGGGTGGGGGTTAATGGAAGTTGCGGGCGGCTATATTTATATAGGGAGTTGTTGACCTGATGAAAGGGTGTATTTAGATTGGATTGGCCCTGTACCCTTGAGCACTTCTTTGAGCTGATAAAACAAAATCTAACAACAATTGACTTTTCCTACAAGAAAGGAGGGTCCTTATGTGGCTCAGACGAGTCCGCTGGACCTAAAGCAATTTCCATGTACTGTAATGTAATGTAAAAGTAAGGAGCGGTGGCCGTTGGAGGAAAGGAGACTTGGGTGATCATTTTTTAATGAAAAATTCATTACTTGTTGTGCGTAATAATAGATACAGCCCTTGGACAGCCAGCCAACATACATTCTATAGCTGAAAATAGCATCTATCAAAGCCCGTAAGAGACAGAACCCGTAAAAATAATCTGCTCGTGAAGTCTTTCTTTCCTTTTAGGTTGATAAAATAGATCCTACCGCTGACACCAAAGACGTATTCTTCAAAACGCTTGGTCACTTACAAATAGGGTCAGAAATCACACGGCTGCACCGTTAAAAACAAGGGAGTAAACTCCCTGTCAGAACCGAAATGGAAATGTCAAACTTTCGCGTTTGGCTTAAGCAACAAAAGCCCACTTTAGTATTATTTACTGTGATAACAATGCGAATTTTAGGGTAAACCTGTAAAAAGTAAACAGCCTTGGTCTTGTGACCTTGTAAAGAAGAATGTAACATTTATAGGTGGTATTATTATATAAGTAACATAGTGTGTGGTGGTGGTAGTTACCTGTCAAACCCAAAAACCGTATCTTTTTTGTGAGCGGTGGTGAATAGACTGTACATAAAACCTGTGAAATGCCAGAGTTGGGTTATTGCTGGTTCTTATTGCTAGTTTTGGTGGAATTACGCAAGGCAGGGGTGGGGTAGAGCGGCTTACTATTACCTACTACCGACATGGTTCGAATCCCGGATTGGCCAACGTGTGGTCATATTATTTTTTCCCCTTACTATCAACTGGTTCACTGGTGTCAGACTAATGTGACCAGTTGTCGCCTACACACCCCGATGTGGTGTCACTATAATATACAATGACCCTTTTATTAATGTTTACGGAAGGCAGTCAAACAAAACTGGATATCCTTTATTGGTGCGGGGTGGTGTCCATTACCTGTAAAAGTAATCGGCGATGGGGATGGGGTTACAACGGTGGCAGCAGGAGGATAGGGAGAGGGAGGGCGGTAAGGAATGTTAGTGTTAACAGGTATATGGCAAGGGGGGGGGGAGAGGGGAGGACGGTTAACTTACTTCGGCTGAAGGGTAGCAGGTGCTAAAATGTTATACTTGGAGTGTGAGGTGTTTGAAGGGGTGAGTGGTGTTGGGTAGGTAACGGTGGTAGGGTTTAGGGTTGTGGTTGGGGGGGGGGGAAAGAAAAGTGGTATTGAGGTGGTGGGGGCGGTGTACGTTACCTGTGTAAGAAACTTGACGACTTTCACCTGCGCTGAGCGCTAACGTTGTAACATTTGCAGCTGCAGTTTGTTGCTTTTGGCTGCTCACTCGTTTGCCCCCCCCTCCCTTTCCCCTGTTTTTACTCTCTTTTCCCACACCCCGCACACACACACTCCCTCGCGCACCCCCTTTCCCTTTTTTGTTTGTTTTCTTAACTCTTCTTTTTCTTCTTCATCTTGTCGTTCGATTAAAGAAAATGAGCGTGATTACATCCTGTATGAGTAGCAGCAGCATTAGTAGTGTAGTCGTTGAAAAACACTTTCTTTGGCGTACTCAAACCGACACCGTACCTTGATGCTCGTCCCTGTTCCTTTGTTTGCCTATTCCAGTTTCTTTGTTGGTGTTCTTTCTGTTGTTAAAACACTTTTTAATTGTACGCTTTTGTACATTGTTTTGAAATATATTACCTACTACACAATGTCTTTATATGTGTGCACGTACTCGTGCGCACATGTGGTGTTGCGTGTGTATGTATGTGCGTGTGTCTGTTTATGGATGTGCTTGCCTCTTTTTGTTGTAAGTTTACAGTTCCTATTATTTGCAGTGTATTGTTTGGGTTATTGAGAATGAGAGCACGAGCTATTTTTAAGAACTAGTGTCCTTAGATGTGACGGCAGACTAACGGTTGGCAGGAAATGTAGGCAGATGAGGTATGTTGTGACTTGTGTCTGCTCTTTCTGACAGCATTAACATGGGCTCCTTGTGTTTCTTATGTTTCAGCGATGTTCGCGTCTCCACCACCGCACGGCGCTGCACCTCACGCGTCCTCGTCCGTCCCTCCCTTCACCAAATGATGATGACCATCAATTAGGCAATTCCATCATTATCCAGACCTTCAGCGCCCATAGCTAGGAGTTCCGCGCTGCACAAGTGCATACTTGGATTTGAAATCTGGAGCTCCTTAAGTGTGTCTTCGTAGAGTGGAGTTGTCCGCTATTCACCAGTACGTAGGATTGGAACAGATTCACGACTACTGGTGAGATATTCCAACTACTCATCAACCAAGCTCAGCGCCGTAAGCTTAGAGTTGTGCGATATACAAGTTAACTCCCTTGGATTGGATTTGTCATTTTAACCTTGTTTTTTCTTTGAGACAGAGTGTTTAGACAACAGTGATTTTATCTGACGCGTCCTTGTGATTTTATCGAGCTCGTTTTGTTTTTATTCTGCCAAATAACTGATTGCATTAATCTTCAGTGTCTGTCACGTGACTGACTTAAATGGATTGCTTGCTACATGGGATGAGATTGCCGTGTTCACGTTTCGTGACGAGAACTGACTTTGAATCGCATTCATCAGACTTCTTACGACGTAGTAAGCTTTATATTCAAAGATGGAATAGAGGGAAACTGTTGGCCATTCAAATCATCACCCGCTCTCCAACAACCATTTTAGGGTTGTATGAATGTGAATGACTTGTTCAATGACAAACTAGCAGCAGCTATTAATGGATTACCTTACTTTTTGTGCGACAAACCTGCCGACATTTTTTCTTCCTCTTTGTTTTTGGATTATATCTTGTGTTTCTTATTTTGTGTGATCATCACAGTGGTGAACTATGACACGACCTTGAAGTGACAAAACATTTTTGTGTTAAGTGCTGCCACGGACGTTGCTTTTTAACCATGTTCGTTTGTGTCGTCTGCTAAACCGGAAGTTCATACATTTTGATTTTTTTTATGTGTGACAAACATTTTTTTCGGCGTGAGTGGAAAATTACAAACGTGAACGTCCATGTGGAAAGTTTTGTTACAGGACTGCATCATGTTCTTTCTGTTTCTTTGTGGAACGTCGTCAGCTTTTCCGGAGACTGGAGTTAGGGAACTTGGAACAAAGGAAGGAGGACTGGAGTGCAGACAGTTATCTGTCTCGCGGCTTTAATGACAAATGCATGTGGTGCACTGGAATGTAAGCTGAATCCGTTAATGGATTTCTCCCTGCGGCAAGATGGATTGTCTGCTATTCAGCTACGTTTTAACTTGACATCAGCGCTTGCTTCTGTGTGTGTGTATGTGGAATGTTGTATGGTGTACAGCTTATCAATTGTAAGAAATACATCTAGTATTGATTTCTGTGTAACCAGCATGAAAACCGGTAAAAAATTACATTTTACGTTTGTGTGTGTAGTAACATAAATCCCTTGAGAAGACTTAGTGTGTCTTCACCTAAACTGTGGGAAACGTCTGTGTACATGCGATCGTAGTGATCAACTTTGGCTTCTGTAATATTTTGTGTTTAAATTCTGCAAGGATTGGGTGAATAGGGATGTGTGAAACAATCAGAACACAAAATAGATTTCTTATCACCCCATCCCTTCTGCTGTTTTGGCTTTGTAGAATAATACTCTATAGAAAGAATATTACCTCTCCAGTCTTGTACAAAAGCGTCCTATTGTGAAGTAACAGCGTTTACAAGACTACATTTGTGAGATGTTGATGTCTGCTTTGTATGTATTATGCTTGGGTTTTTATTGTAAATATGGAGTGCTGACAGTGTGTGATTTATGATAGATGCAGGCATTTATAATGCGGTGTATCTCGAGTGCACCAACTGACTCAATCAAGCGCAAGCTCTGGTTGTCTCTAATATTGACTGATTATTCTGTGAATAACAATCTGATTCTTAGCAGCTAAAACGTGATGTGTAGATCACCGTGATCAATTACGATCACTGATAGAGAAATATTCCTCGTTCATTGTTAGCTGCCGATCATTCTCGTGATGATGTCGTCTGCTAGATCGCTAACAATTCCGTGTCTGTAGATGTAGTATAACCGCCTTTTTTTTTCTTTTTTTTAAAACTGTTTTCTTACGGCCTGTATAAAAAAAAACTCTTTGTACAGTACACTGTAGACTCAATAGCGTCTATTTGAACCGGCCACACTCGTGAACTCGTGATTTAATCTTGTCTCGCTAATTTCCCTTGAAGGTTGAATTTTGTATGACGCATGGTGGCTGGCTGCGTGGATTGAACGACCGGACCCAATCAGAATGCCCGAAACAAAATTCAAGGGACACAACAAGACAAGATGAGTCGAGCAGCTTATTTGATGGCAAGTCTTTCAGTTGTTCATGTTTAAAGAGCCGTCTAGGTTCTCGTGGAGTCGCACAGCAGTTTTGGTTCAATAGAGAATTCGTTCATTTTTTCCTGTCCATTTGCTGCAATGTTTCTTTGTGGGTATTATTGGGATGTGTGTTGTGGTTATCATAATTGTCGCCCTTGCAGGAATATGGTCCTAGAGTGTGTCCGGGTACATTGTTTTATGTGTGTGTAGATGTCTCATTTGTTTATATATAATACACATGTATTACATGTTATACACATACACATAAATATTCAACTTCATAATGCTTTCCTTGATTATCTTCACGAAGTTAGTAGCAATTATGTATTTAAAACGAGGAAATGAAAAACTAAATCCACATTTCATTTTTGACGTTAAAAAAAAGAAATCAGCAAATTAGTAACATCGTTCTCGCACTCCAGCGTCGGTTTGCTTGAAAAAACATGATTGCTTTTTTTTTTAAATATAGATCTGTAAGCTATCATTTATCTTAAATTCCACTCGTGTGTTTTGAATTTATTAGTCAGGCATAAATCTCTTACAACCAGTGCAAATATTTTCACTTTCATCTTGTTTGCCATTCAGTGCTTTTCGCAGTATATAATGTGTGGGTACTTTATAACTTTTAGAAACAAATTATATTTTGTATTTATCATTTCATACATCAATCTTTCTTATTCTTCATCTTCTACCCAGGACCAATTGTACGCTTTCTGTGCTGCTGCTTATTAATAAATAATCATTATCTTTTGATTTATTTTACTTACGCTATTTATTTGGTTTCGTAATACTCAAGATAACGTTTATTTTTTATTTTTTTTTATAATTGAATGCCGAGGCATAGATGATCATTTTCAGTTGTATAACGTCGGTAGATAATGTTTATTTTATTGTATAATAATGCTTATTTTATTGTCTAATAATCATGTTTTTTCCCCCATTGTACATTACGGATACATTGTTGATAATTGCTTACATTGTTTGATACAAGACAATTAAAGAAGACGGTTATGTTGTTGATGTACTCAGTATATATTAATGCCAAGTTCTAAATTGTTACTGTTGCTCTCCGCCAGCATAACATGTTCGATCAGCAATAGGCCATCTTTCATTATTATTGGAGTTTGGACGTTTTGGACGATTGTTATAAATGTGGATTATGACTTTTAACGTAGTAACAACAACAATCTTCCGTTTGATTGATTTTGATCACCCGCCAATCATGATGTCCATTTCATCCACCTGACAAGATAATATAACATTTAGGCAGCTGTTTTTAATATAATTTTTTTAATTGTTTTTTTTTGTCGGGTGGTGTGTGTTTGTGGGTGTAGGGTTCAACACACGAGGGGTGGGGAAGAGAGAGAGGGAGAGAGAGAAAGATAGGCCATGTATAAGCGTTTGTCAGCAGTGGGTGTGTGTGTCTGTGTGTGTGTGTGTGTATTATATACAATGTACATTTATAGGCTATGAATATGATGCGCCGTGTCCAGGAGATTTTATGTGCGTGTGCGCGTGTGTGTATGTTATCATTCATAAAAGGATCTTGTGGTGAATTGATGACTAATTTGGCAGCAATAAGACAAAGTAATGGCTCTTCATCACATGTATAATTTGGGTCATCATCTACTGTTTGTTGTCAGCGCCTTTTGTCCTAATAAGGTTAGCCTACACTAGGCCACACTTCGTATGTAGATCTTATGTTGTCATCATATTTGTTCTAAAGAAGCACAGATACAATTTGATTTTCTGTGGAGAAAACATATTCTTTGGAGACGAGAAAAAACCAAACCAGTTTTTATTGCAATAATGCTACTGCTATACTAAACTAGCATAATGGGTTTCATTTTGGTTTTGTTGTTTCTATACTGCGTGGCTCGTAGCAGAAGACTTCAACTGTTTTTGGTTATTATTCCTTTCTTATTCTTTATTCTTTAATAATATTATCCTATTACAAGAAGTATTGGGCTATTAAAATGAAGTAGCGGGATAATTAATATTATTATAATGTTTATAGTAGGAACTATTTTAATAATAGGATTTGTTTTCAATATATTTATGTTCATGGAGGTAGTTGTTATAGTACACACACAAACACAACCTTGAAGAAAGGAGGAGCACAAAGGAGAAGAAGAAGGAAGGAAGAAAAACTATGATCTGTGCTAAACAGGGATAGCTGTAATGAGTGTAAGCCGAGGCTTCCCACATGCAGGGGACGCTGAGGCTGTACTATAATTTATCGAACCCCCGTTTAGGAAAACATCATTATAAAATAAGAAGAAAAAGAAGAGGAAGAAGAAGAAACATTTGTAAAGCGTCTTTTCTCGCTAGAGCTCATAGCGCTTTACATAACATGGTACATGTGGACTACAGATGAGAGCTGGAAAAACGTATTGCTATGAAATGCTAACGCAGAATGCTGCAAATCGTCTGATACGAACACAAGATTAACGATGACATCAAATACAAGATACAGGAACCTGGTCACCTCACTTGCGGGACGTCAGGAACCACTCCTTGCCGTCGTGAACAGGGGAAAAGTTGGCACGGTTTAGTCACGTCACGCCGTGGCACGACACCCTTGCAAAGACCATGATGCAAAAAATATTAACAAAATACATACATGTATATAAATAAAGTGCCTACATTGCTAAGTAATAATACCATAGAAAGCTAATCAAGGAATATATATATGTTTTGTCGTTCTTATAAAGCGGTTATCCAGCTCTCTCAACAGAGACACTTGTACACAATGTAGAGAATTGCTAATTTAACAAAAGAACAACAGGGTGTTTACAAAATGTGGAGAGTAGAGAAGTAAACAGGGCGACCAAAGAGAGAAAGTGTGTGTTGGTGTGTAAGGCGAAAAGAAGTGACAATGGGGTAGAAGCAATAGGCACTGAAGATCTAATATTGGCCTTTGGCCGTGTACACACAATATAATTATACATAACCCGGGCTTGCTTGCTGTCACACCTTCAATGGGCGCTCCTCTCACAAGTGGGGGGAAGTAAAGAAATAGATTGCTATCGCCTTACCTCGCAACTCATTTTTATGTCATCTGATCCTTCTTCTCCAATGTTCTTTTTGTTCTTGCCAATTAAGACGGTTAATATTTGCTGCCGTTAAATGTCTTCTTGTGTGAGTGTATTGCATTCACAGTGAAAGCAAAGCGCCTACTTTCTAAATTGCTATGTGTTTGGTTTTAGTTTTAATTAATATGTGCGTCCGTGTGTGTGAGTGCGTGCTTGCGTGCGTGTATGTGTGTAGGTGGTTACTTTGACATACTTCTTGATTACATCTTCTCTTCCTTCATGTTTCAATAATAAATAAATATAAGTTGGAATGCAGTTGTTAACAATAATAATAATTAATAATAATAATAATAATAATAATAATAATAATAATAATAATAATAATATTATTATTATTATTATTATTATTATTATTATTATTATTATTATTATTATTATTATTATTATTATTAATTGTAACAATATCTCTATAATACAGTATCTCTATTAAAGACAATAAATTATATACATGTACTTGTAATTCACTTGGAGAGTTAGAACAAAGAGTTTTTATTATTTTTAGTCATGGAATCGCAAGGACACTTACACCTTTGATGAGCGTAAAATTAGAATTACCACCGTTTTTATGCATGTCTGTGTGTGTGGGTGTGTGTGTGTGTGTGTTTCCTAATACGCTTGGCTCAAACCAGACCATTGTTCCTGTTTGAAGTTATACTTTTATTTTACCTACACTTAAGTAGTTTTTATAGTTTTCTCTGGCTGGCGAGAATACGACTCCAATAACGATTTTTTTACATGACGCACAATGGTTGAAGAATTGTTATGATTGTAATGATAATATTGTGTGTACTATGTATCAATTTTCTGATACAGGAGAAAGAAAAAAAAGTTATACTTCCACCTTCTTGTTTTGTTCTCAATGATTGTGACCGTTCACTATATTCTATACGATCTTTGATTTGTTTTTGTTTTTTTTAAATGTTTACAATGATCCGATTAAACACAAAGTTATCTATATGATTCAAAGATCTTGGTTTTGTTAAAAGTGTGTATTGGTTTTGTGAATTGCTGGCGTTTGGTTCTTAAAGTACAGATGACTTTTTAACCGAAGTTGGGGTGCCGAAGTTTTCTGTATAAATAGTATCCCCACTTTGTGGAAATTTAGAGTCCCCTATACGCTATTGTGTCCGGGGACGGTAATCTACCCACTGAACTGAACTGAACTGAACTGGAAATTTAGTGCTTTAAATTCCCACTGTTTCTGTCATCCTCATTTGTTCTTTCTCGTTCCTAAGTAATCTGTTCTATCAATCTACATCTTCTTCGCTAGACCAATCATCCACCTTTTCTTTCTTGAAATCTCTCCCAAAACTCCTCATTTGTGTATGGGGTATATTGGGTCAGCTTGGGGATATTGGACTCTTTCTGCCAAATGGTCACTAGGGCTTTTTATGGCATTATTATTTAGTAATGTAGGCATTTTATTTGTATGTGTTTTGTTCATATTTTATAGTGATGTTTATATTCTAGTTTTTGTTTTTTTAAACGGGGGTTCGATTATAGCCCTCAGCGTCCCCTGCATGGGATGGCTTTACTGTAATGTGACCGGTTGGTGGAGTGCCTTGTGTGTTTACCAATAATAGGGTTGGTTGTTTCAGCAGATCTTTTATACGGATCAGGGGTGAGACCCTTTCAATTAAGTTGTGGTCCTGATTCTTTGCAGTCCGCTAGACCCCCTATAAACAGTGACTACTAACTAATTAATTTAACCGAAGTTTAGATTTGAAGCAAACTCCACTGATTAGAATCACGATTATTCAGAATGTGAGATTCCCTTCGCAAAAACAGGGAAATGATTGTGGTTTTTTTGTTTTGGATTAATTGTGTTTTGTTTATAATTTTGAAATTTCATTTCTTGAGACGATTATGTTTATTTTCAGTGTGTGTAAGTGTATGTTAATGTTGATCCCGATTCTGATACTTGTTAAATGGCTGTAATACATCAGGGTACTACTGTTGACACTTTTTGTTATAGTAAAATCTTGCGACAATAGTTCTAATGCAACTTATTTCAAATTCTAAAGTTAAACTACATGGAGAAATCAGTACTCTTTATGTCAACATCATGAGCTGTTTTGAAACTAGAAATAACGCTATGTAAACTATTAAAAAGTACTAATCACAACACCTGTATTATGTCAGTTGTCTGGGGTGTCAGACAATGTATTTCAGGCAGCTAGTGGGCGCCTCATTGTATCGGTCAGCGCCTTGAACAAGAGCGCCTTGAACAAGAGCGCCTTGAACAGCGTTTGAGGTGGAAAAGAGGTATTGGAATGTGGAAAACTGATAATATTAAGTACTATGTATTATTCCCGTGCACTGGTCAACAGTTTCTTTAGTTTTACTTTTCAACAAGAGTAATGTACTGCTTATACATTAGGATTGTAATCCTGTTATCAGTATTTCCCGAAAGCCCCCGTAGGGGTGGCGGGGTTTTCTGAATAAATAGTATCCCCACTTTGTTGAAATTTAGTGCTTTCAATTATCACGGTTTCCGTCATTCTCATTTGTCCTTTCTCATTCCTAATCAGCTCTATCAATCTATTATTTTCTTCGCTAGACCAGTCACCTACCTTTTTTCTTGAAAATCTTTTCTGTATAAATAGTGTCCTCACTTTGTGGAAATTTAGTGCTTTAAATTACCACGGGTTCTGTCATTCTCATTTGTCTTCCTCATTCCTAATCAGTCCTGTTAATCTATTATCTTTTTCGCTAGACCAATCACTTACCTTTTTTTTTTTTTTGGAAAACTCTCCCAAAACTCATCATTTGTATATATATATGGGGTCTGTTGGGTCAGCTTGAGGATATTGAACGCTTTCTGCCAAACGGTCACTAGGGATTTCTATGGTACATTATTATTTAGCAATGTAGGCATTGTAGGTCTTTTATTAATATGTTATAACGATGCATATGTTCTATCGTAGTTTTGTTAACAGAGATCGATAAATTAGAATATATGTTTCAGTGTTTCCTGCATGGGATGCCTTTATTGTAAAGTGACCGGCTGGTGGAATGCATTCAGTGTTACCATTAGGGTTGTTTCAGCAGATCTTTTATACGGATAAGGGGGTGAGCCCTATTTCAACCAAGTTGCGGTCCTGATTCGGCTCTTTGCAGTCCGCTGTACTATATAAACAATGACTAAATAACTAACCTCCTTTGCAATTATTTTGTTTATCTTCAAGAACTATTTTCCTTACAAAGAGAACTATTCAATTTTTAAATATTTTGTTTAGAAATTCTCTTGATTATTTCGCACCTAGAACTACTGTCGCAACATTTTGGCCTATTCAGGATGTTGTTGATGTGCGTTGCAAGATAGATGTTGTGAACATGTTTATTATTGGAAAAAAAGATTTTGCATGTTTTTATATGGCGGTATGTGGGTAATGACGTACAGACAAATTGTCATGTTTGTGTGTGAGTGTGTGAGAGAGAGAGAAAGAGAGAGAGAGAAGAGTGCGTGCCAACGTTACAAAGACCGATTTTGTGTTCCAATTGTTCAAATGTTTGGTCTTGTATCGCTTCATAATTATATTACACAGTACAAAATAGTGTGTGGACTTTTTTTTGACTTGTACTCATTTATCACCCTTCATTATATTCACCATGCTTCTTCCCAATATAATATAACTGTGATAATTATCATTATTATATAGACCACTACTTGTTTGTATATATTAGACTTTGGTTTTTCTTCCCTACATTGTTGAAATGAAACCCGATTCCCGGCGTACAGACTGTAACTGATTTTTGTAAACAGATTTGTTTTCTCTTGTCAATGTCTGTTAGTAGCGTATGGTGTGCTCTGTGCTTGATGGACAGCTTTTGGTTTTTTTTAAGACTGTGGGTTTCTCGGTGAAGTGTGCTTTCAGTTTCATTGGTTTTGTCCAGTATTCAAGTGCGTGTATACTCAAATCTGTAGTGAACGTACCTGTAGTAGTGCAAGTGTACTAGGCCTGGCTTAGTATAGAGACACAGACTGTATATGAATGTGTCAAAGTATGCACCGTTAATTTCCTAATTTGATCAATAATTCGATTTTTTAACCTACTTTTTTCATTTTGTTGTAGAAGAAGAGTGCTCTGCAGAGAGTATCATGCGGAGCATCTGATTGGTTAAAATCTTATTTTAAACTTCCGTCTGCCGTCTATTTCTCAATTTAGAGAAATGCGATAGCAAACAGAAGGCGAATAAAAATAAAGAAACAAATATGTTTTTACTGTGTGATCGTTAATTTTAATAATTTTGTGTGTCCGTGCATTTTGTCTCTCTGAATCGCTCTCTCTGTCTGTTTTTGTCCCGCCTCTCTCTCTCTCCTCTCTTTCTCTTCTCTCTTTCTCTCCCCCATCTCTGTCTCCATCTCCCCGTTGGCAGGCAAGCTCTCTCTTTTGTGTGATAAAATTTGAGATCCATTCTCGCATTAGGTTTTGTGTGCGTATAAAAAAAATCGATTTTCAAATGCAACATTACAAAATGCAATTTCAAACAATATTTTTGTTCTGGGAAGAAACCCAATAACCAATGCATTTTCCAAAAAAAGTATTTAAAATGTATATAATATATATATATATCTTTTCTTGCATTAGAGTTCAAAACGCGTGAGCCTTAAACAGTACATCAGACTAATATTACTATTACAAAAAATCAGCAAAGAATGCAAAACATTAACAAAAGGGCAAATAAAATACATTACAATGTTGGGGAAGATAATATACACAGTTAACATCATCTATAGAATACAAAGTGAACATCTACAAAGTATGATAACATTATCATGCCAAAAGAAAATATACAAACATTAGGGTAATAATGACAAGTTTTCATTATTTTCAAGTGGCGGAATCGTTCAGCATACGATTACTCATATAACAAGTTCACATTTACAAATGGCGGAATCGTTCAGCATACGATTACTCAAATGACAAGTTCACATTTACGAATGGCGGAATCGTTCAGCATACGATTACTCAATCTTCACACTAATGATGGCAGACAAGTGCGTAAACCCAAAACGTACAAAAATACAAATAAAAAATATTGTAAAAAAAACAATCATCAACGAAAAACTTGGATTGCGCACGTAGCCGGATTTCTCTCTTAAAGGCACCACCGCCTCCTTGACAGATCCCTTGGCAGTGAGTTTTACCCCACTGAAACAAATAAGCTTTCAACAGCGAGCAACTCTGTCGAAATTTTATTTACTTGTCCTCACACCTCTTTTTCGGTCTCCATCTTCTTCTACCACCTTGCACTGTGCCTTGCAGGATGGTCTTTGCAAGACCTGATGATTTGGTGACGTGGCCATACCATCGGAGTTTCCGTTTTTTCACCACTGTGAGCAGGTCTTCGTGTTGTCCAATGGCTTGTGTGATGGCCTGTCGGATTTCGCCGTTGGTGATGTGCTGGGTAGAGGAAATGCCCAGAAGTCTTATGTAGCACCTCATTTCCATGCATTGTATTCTTTCGTTGTTGATCTGCTGTGAGGGTCCATGTTTCGCAAGCGTATAGGAAGATGGAGATGACAAGGGAAGGCAGCAGTTTTACCTACAACATTCGAGAATGGACTGGTTTGACACTGAGCGAAACCATCAGGGTTGTGGGGACAGAGAAAGATGGAATACGCTGGTTAAACGATCATCTGTGGTGCCCCTACGACCTCCGAGTTACGGGATAGGATAGGATAGGATTTACTTGTTAAAACAAAAATATCCCTAGATTTATTTGCTTATTAATTGCAACGGCTAGCTTCAGCTGTAGCGCTAAAAACTATCCAATAGCTCGTAGGGCGTAAACGTGTACTGTTCATTAATCAGGGGAAACCACTCCCTGTCAGAACAGAAATTAAGAATTCAAACTTGAGCAGTTGGTTTGAGCAACGAAAGGCCACTTTATTATTGCTTAATGTAATAACAAAGCCCACGTTATTATTGCTTAATGTAATAACAAAGCCCACGTTATTATTGCTTAATGTAATAGTGGATGGACATTTTACGATATTATTGCTTAATGTAATAGTGGACATTTTTCGATAATCCCGTTTTCGCAACAAAAAAAACTACTACAAAAAATCTTCGGGGCTCTTGCGCTAAATAATGTCCTGAAGTCTACAGATCTACCTAGCTCATCTGACCTCCGAACGGTCAAGGCGCTGAAGTAAACAGAACGTGTCATCACAAAGCGTAGCTGAGACATCACTGTAGTGGAGAGGTCAAAGGGAAGCCTTAGGTAGTCTCAGATACGCAGTTGGCTGCGTTGTAAGACACAATGATAGCAGCTGTATCACCACTATTGATTACCTGTCACAATGAAGCAATGCCCACAGCGATTAACACTGTCTCTCCGGAGCACGACCTAATACACTATTAATAGAGCCAGTAGATTAGTCAGGGGTTACGTGTTACGATAGGACAGTCTGCGATTCAACTGTTGCATTCAACCGTTCATTAAGATGAACACCAAAGTTGAACGTCTACACCCACCGTTGGCGATAGTCAGACGGAGATAAAGCTTCCCAGTTAAGTAGGGGTTAGGGGACCTAAATCAACACTGAACATCTAGAGCAATCCTAGTGCTAAGATGGACAATGAAAATGGATACTTTCATCTTGACCACCGCTGGATTCAAAACTGGGCCCTGGGTGTGCCAAGGGAACGCTCTACCACCGAGCTACCACAATGGGCATCTTTGAACCGTTCAAGTACAACAGACAGTACGACACACTCGGCATGGCTGAACTATTGAAAAGAACCAAATGACTATTGAACAGTCTCAAACTACCCCGTGGCACTGGCGCGCTCTGACCATGAAGATCAATAACGACAGTTAACGGTTAAGTACACTCTGGCTAATAATCAAGTCTAGTCAAATACTCTTAGTGGTCAACTATCTTGATGGAGTATGTCAAATCAAAGTTTATTTGTTCGTTCAAAGGACTATACATGATGTATCTTGTACACACACGAACAGCAACAAGTTATGTACAGGTAAATACCCTGTCTCTACAGTTTCTTTAATGAAATAAGTATTACTTGTAGACATATATTTACCCTTTGCGAAATCAGTATTACCTTTAGACATATTTATTTTAGTGCTTCCGTCGGGTCTTTCATCTAGCTTATTATTGTATTCTTCCACTGTGACGGAGGGCGGGGCACTCTGAGCCCGAAAAATGAACTTCTCTCATTCACTCGATTTTTAACAGAAATCATCCAAACAAGCGCCAAAGGAAAGAATAATGATCCAGCTACAAATCAAAACAAGCCAATCATCATTTGAAGGCATATTCAGCATGCTATTGCTGAAGTAAGAACGTAAGGTTAAAGTGACCCAATCTTCCGCCGCCCCCCCACCCCCCACCCGCCCCCGGTGTAGCTTGTGTTAAACACATCAATGATGGCTTAGACGGCTATTTTTGTACATTCTTATAACATATTTCGTTATTTGAGGAATGCAACGGCAGATATTGGAAAACTTAAATGCACCTATCCAGTGTCACGAATTCCTTAATGTGCAGCGTTACTTAGGCTAACGACGGGATTAGACTGGTGGCCTTTTTCGAATCCTTGGCTGTGCAGTGCAAACCTTGCTTGCTTCACACCTACAACAATTCACCCCCACCCCCACACACACATACATACACACACATACATACATGTACACACACATACATACATACACATACATACACACACATATATGCATACATACATATAGACTAAACACAATGCAACGAATGAAGAGAACAGGACAAATGCAAATTTATTAATTGAATACAATGTCACTATAATCATCACAATTTAAACTATTTTTTCAATTAAAAACATTAAGAAAGAATTGATAGACTTTGCTCTCGATTTACCAGTAACATAACCCAAAAAAAACATGTCATGTCAAAAAATGGTAACAATATATTTGTCTTTGTATTTTATGAGAAAATTAGCATCCGCAAAATACATAGTTAGGGCCTCTGCCGTAGAAAATGTTACTGCTACAGAATGTTACTGCTACAGAACTGGAAATAAGATCTGTTTTACATTTTCCAAACAGAGCACAAAATATCGATCATATACAAACAATAGCAACATATACGAGTGACCTCTTGCAGGAGTTGAATATAATTCATAAATCAATCTCTGAAATCTTTAACATTCCTATACCAATATGGGAACTTCATTGCGCTAAATATTATATTTATTATACTGATATAAGAAACAAACGAAAACGGTCTTTTGTTAGAAACAGCCTTACTTAATGCCCCTCACTTCAGGGTATGGGCCGCCAACAACAGCTCTCCAGAGTCCTCTGTCCTGTGCAACCCAGGATAAAGTTTTCTCTTTCTTCTGTTGTTGACGTTTCTGTAGCGTAGTATTTTTTACGAGGTGGGGGTGCTAACCCCACGCCCAACTCTCCTTTTGCAGCCGGGCTTGGGACCGTCCTTGGCGGAGTTTTAACAACAGAAGAATATGAATATATTGAAAAGAAATATTATTCATATTTACACATTTATACTGATAGCTCTGTTTTAGATACAAGCGAAACAGGTGCTGAGTATGTTATACCTACCTTAAAAGTTCATAAATCGTTTTCTTTAGGTAAAGGTCACTCAATTTGTAATGCAGAACTTACTGCTATTCACATGGGCATTGAATAAGATCATAAGCTTACAAAAGATATTTTTTAATATCTTATTGTGTGTGGATTCTATATAGTGACAATTCACAATATACTCGACCAATGACCTCTTTAGGACATCATCTAGCTTTAAATTCTTGGAGAACAAAGTAGAGCAGGGATATTGTTTGCATTTGCAAAAATAATATAACAATAAAACAATACAACATATCATTCATGACTGCAGTTTAACAAGATAATATATTCCACAGAACATTCATAGTGTTCACACAGAAAATTCTTTTTAATTCATAGCCCTGCTGGACATTTTATATATATAAAAAAATAACAATCTTATTATTCCACAAACAGTCATCGCATAAAAATGACTTTAATTACGACAATATTGCATAAGGTTGAAGTTACTTTGTTAGATGTAATTGTTTATTTATTTACTTATGGTTTGATTTTATTAATTATTATTAATTAACAAACACATTTAAATAACGAACTAACAAAAATAGCAAGCCCTGACAAGGTGGGGTGAAGCCCGTTTGGAAAGACAGGGCCATAAGTCTACATTCCAAGGTAAGGCTGCTGTACTCCCTTGTCATCTTCATCTTGCTATACGCTTGCGAAACATGGACTTTCACAGCAGACCTGCAACAAAGAATACAAAGCATGGAGATGAGGTATTACAGAAGACTTCTGGTCACTTCCTATACCCAGCACATCAACAACGACGAAGTCCGACAGACCATCACACAAGCCTTTGGACAACACGTTTATCAGCAAAATGGTGGTTTCTGTCATGTCGGAATTAATTTATCTTAAGCATTGACTTTTCCAACCAACATGTAATTCCCCTAACCTGACACTTGCCGATAACGTAGAAGTAATTACAGACTACCTGACAGAAGTCATTACAGATTGACTGAAGGATTCCAACAATGACACGCAGCCTGTGAGTGTACTTGACTGTAATCAATGAAGAAATTGCTTCCATTGCTTGGCCTCTATTAATTGCAGTTCAATAGTGTATCGTATAGTGTATTGAACTGCCGCGGATCAAATGTTGAGAAGAGAAATAGTGTGGAAAGGATGACACAATCACTGCACACATTGACACAATCACTGCACACATTGACACAATTCACTGCACACATTGACACAATTCACTGCACACATTGACACAATCACTGCACACATTGACACAATCACTGCACACATTGACACAATTCACTGCACACATTGACACAATCACTGCACACATTGACACAATCACTGCACACATTGACACAATCACAACTAAAGCTGAGGGGGCGAGTGATGGAGGAGATGTGTGTGTGGGGGGGGGGGGAAGGAACTTCTAGAGGTCGTTATGTAATTACATCACTCAGATAAAACCCTATAAACTGTTGGCAGCTGTTGTTACAATAAAGGAGTAATGCCACAACGATCACTTTACTGACCTAACAGGCCCTCAGGAGATGAGAGGCGTGGGCCAACTGCTCCCTCCTTCCCAACCACCTCCACCCTCTCACTCCCCCCCCCCCTCACACACACTATACCGTCAGTCTTAAAGTACGATGAGGTGGAAATCCTATTTTCACAAGCTCGTATGCAGTAAGTCGTCGTTAGCTACAAGGCACGGTGAAGTGGTTGAGAGCCCTTAAGCTTCAGTGATCTTGACGCCTGATAGGTACCGTTGATTGTCCTGCCAGTACAATGGAGAGGACACATCCTACCTTTTGGGGGGACACTTTATTGTCCCTTTTTATCGGAAAATTCTGTCGCAGCCTGTGGCGCGCCTAAACCCAACCTACCTACTATTAGATGTGTTTTTGACATTTTGCTGGAGAAGCAAACCGGGGTACCCGGAGAAAAACCCCGAGACATTGCCTGTCGCGAACCGATCAGACACATGTACACGCGCAGGCAGGCAGTCACATAGAAACATTCACTAACATAAGCGCTCCTGATCGGTCGGACATCCTTCAGTTGCTAAGACGAGAAATAAAGGGACGTACAAACTAAACACGTATAACATGTAACAATGACAAAGATTTATGATTACAAACTCAATCACACTTTATTCATACAACTAAAACAACTAACAATCTCTGACACACGCTAACTCAATAAAAAGTGATGGATTGAAGAATTATGAACAATCACAATAACATCAATATAAGAATAGAGAAAGTCAAAGTACACCAGAAGGAGGGAGAATGGAAGTATCTTTTCTTCGTCGATGTCTCCCATTCTCCCTCCCTCAAGGATGCCTTCTCTCTCTAAATACTCTTCAACATCTTTCTACAGCGCATCAAGTCAAATGCCCTTGCAGATCACGACGGCACAGTCAGCTTAGGGTTAGAGCAATCTCCAACCTCCGTTTTGCGGATGACATTGATGGATTGGCTGGAGAGAAAAAGGAACTTGAACAGCTGGTACAAAGGCTTGACGCCACATCCAGCGCCTTTGGAATGGAAATAAGTACAAAGAAGACCAAAATAATGACCAACAACAACAATGACATCAACATGGACATCAAAGTCCAAGGCCAATCCCTCAACAGAGTGCATAGCTTTAAATATTTAGGAGTCATTGTATCAAACAATGGGTCCCGACAGGAAGTCCTCTCGAGGATCGCACAAACAACTGCTGCCCTAAGAAGGTTGAAGCCCATTTGAAAAGACAGGACCATCAGTCTACATTCCAAGGTAAGGCTGCTGCGTTCCCTTGTCATCTCCATCTTCCTATACGCTTGCGAAACATGGACACTCACAGGGGACCTACAACGAAGAATACAAAGCATGGAGATGAGGTGCTTCCAATGATTTCTGGGCATTTCCTATACCCAGTAAATCACCAACGACGAATTCCGACAGACCATCACACAAGCCATTGGACAACACGATGACATGCTCACAGTGGTGAACAAAACGGAAACTCCGTTGTTATGATTTCGTGACCAGAGCATCAGGCCTTGCAAAGACCATCCTGCAAGGCACATTGCAAGGAGGCAGAAGAAGAGGGAGACAGAAAAAGAGGTGGGAGGACAACATTCCAGAATGGACTGTGGCTTGACACTGAGCGAAGCCATGAGGGTTGCTCAGGACAGAGAAAGATGGAGTACGCTGGTTAAACGATCATCTGTGGTGCCCCAACGACCTTCTAGTTACGGGATAGGATAGGATGGAGAAGGAAGAGAATAGATAGTTCATGGGAACGACTGTACCTGGTG
Source organism: Oncomelania hupensis (assembly GCA_036898135.1). Lineage (NCBI taxonomy): Eukaryota > Metazoa > Mollusca > Gastropoda > Littorinimorpha > Pomatiopsidae > Oncomelania > Oncomelania hupensis. The sequence goes on along the minus strand of CM072511.1, from coordinate 4,716,759 downwards.
AGGGTGATGATTATCGATCCGGATCCACGTGGTAAGATGATCTGTACTAACACCTTGACCGTATCTTGCCACTTCCGGTGTCAACAAATGTCACGCACGTGGTCTGGAGAGAAGATTTACGCAGGTTAGATGTCACGAACAAAGGAATAGACGATGACTTGAACGAAGTTGGCGATCACGTTGAAACTACGTCACAAAGAAGAGCAGAGGTGAAGTAAGACGAAGTTGAGGTAGAACAACATAACGTAAGGTAATCCTGCAACAGTTAATCAATCCAAGGCAGTTTAACCCGGATGTATCCAACGTTCCCACTATTCCCGCTCTCATTCCTGCCGCTCTCTCCCTTCTAACTTAGTCTCTTTTAGCTCTGTGCATCACTAACTAACTACAGTCCTTCGTGACTGCACTGCCAAACTACTCATACATTTTACCAGATCGTCATCACACATATTCAATTAGCATCAATATAATAGCCTCATCTTATTATAAACACTAGATGCACACGAAATATGTGGAGATGATATGAAATAATGTGCTGCATGAAGGATGACTATATAACTGTCATACATATTCACGCCTCTACTCAACACCACCCATGCTTACAACCACAGCCACGCCACAACCTGCTGCAACCTCACGCAATCATGCGCGCACAACACACAGTCGCCGACAAAATAAAATGTAAGTTTTACTGTAACCAATGGGGCTTATGCTGCGCAGGAACCACCTCCGAGTTGCCCCGCCACGGTGCTGGAGATTGACACAGAAAGAATGTACTTGACACTACCAATTCTGGCAGTACTTCTAGTCCAATTGACAACTAGCACATCGGAGTTTCCGTTTCTTTACCACTGTGAGCAGGTCATCGTGTTGTCCAATGGCATGGCAAGGCAAGTTTATTCAAGAAAAAAACCATTATGGGAACATGGACATGGTTAAAATTATATACACAAACATGCAAAATAATTTATTATATAACATTTTAAAATTTTAAAATTAAAACTATTTATGTACACAGAGGGATTGCGGTGATGGTCTGTCGGACTTCGTCGAAATCCTTACGCTATAGTTGTCAAATAAATACTACAGGGCTGTAGGAAAATAGGAACAATGCTGCAATGATTAAACAGACTAAAGTGTTCTTTAGAGTAACAGTGGCTCAATAAGATTGGTGATTGGTCCAACACTTGGCCAAAAGCTGACGCGTGTGGTGTTACGCAAATAACGGACCCACAATTCACAGGCCAATTCATTACCGCCGTTCTGTTATCACAGGCCAACGGTTACGGAACAGTAAGTTTAGTGATCAGACAACCGTATCTCGCCAGGGTATACAGTAAGGGGCTGTTGTGAAAAGTGACTTTATTGCTTGACCAGTGGGTAATTGTACTGAAGTCATCGTGGACAGACTTCAGCGTCAATGAATCAACAAACTTGGATCGTTAGCGTCTACAGCCGCCATTGGCAACTTTGCAGGCGGCGACAACTATCCAACGGAATAGGGTGGTAAGGGACTTGAATCAACATTGAACCACCAGAGCTAATATGGACAATGAAAAAAATGGCCATTTATATATAACTAACCACGGGATGCGCACCCGGGTCATCGCACAGCACCAGGCGAAGGCTGTACTACTGTGCTAAGACTAATGTTGAATATGTTCAGTGTTATTTTGTTATCACACGGTAGCACATTGTATTGAATGCGACTGATGGGTATCAATAGGGGTCGAGATTGTGAATAGGGTCGTTATCATGATGGACTGACATAGATCTGCTCATGCTGACAATCAGTATAAAACACTACTCGTCAAAAATAGATGGTAAGAAGGGGGGGGGGGGGTTGTTGTTGTTTGCAGATTATAGTCACACGACACTTTCGCATATAGGTGACTACTGGACCGATTTATACTGACACCAGCGGGCCAGTTGTTGGTAAAGGGGAAAATAATATGATCACACGTTGACCAATCCGGGATTCGAACCAGCGACCTTTCGGTTACTAGCAAGACGCTCTTACCAACTGAGCTACCCCCCGGAGGAGGGGGGGTATGTGTATCATTATATATATATATATACCATGGACAAAGTCATATAACATTGAAGGATTGGCTGGAGAGGAACAAGAACTTGAACAGCTGGTACAGAGACTTGACACCACCTCCAGAGCCTATGGATCGAAAATAAGTGCAGAGAAGACCATAATGATGACCAACAACACCAATGGCATCAATGTGGACATCAAAGTCCAAAGCCAATCCCTCAACACAGTGTATAGCTTCAAATATTTAGGAACCATTCACAGGCGCTCGCGTGTCCAGATACAAGCGCCTGTGGAACCATTGTATCAGACAACTGGTCCCGACAGGAAGTCCTCTCCAGGATCGCACAAGCAACTGCTGTCCTGATAAGGTTGAAGCCCATTTGGAAAGACAGGACTATCAATCTACATTCCAAGGGTAAGACTGCTGCGCTCCCTTGTCATCTCCATCTTCCTATATGCTTGCGAAACACGAACCCTCACAGGAGACCTACAACCAAGTATACAAGGCATGGAGATGAGGTGCTACAGAAGACTTCTTGGCATTTCCTATACCCAGCACATCGCTAACAACTGTTATTGTTTTGTTGTATCAAATTTTATTCATCAGATTAACATAAGTTGAACTGATTAACAGATCGCTAACAACGAAGTCGGACAGACCATCACACAAGCCATTGGACAACACTATGACATGCTCACAGTGGTGAAGAAACAGAAACTCCTATGGTATGGCCTCGTCATCACAGCATCAGGCCTTGCAAAGACCGTCCTGCAAGGCACGGTGCAAGGAGGCAGAAGAAGAGGTAGACAGAAAAAGAGGTGAGAGGACAACATTCAAGAATGGACTGGCTTGACACTGAGCAAAGCCATGAGGGTTGCTGAGGACAGAGGAAATATGGTTAAGTGATCATCTGTGGTGCCCCAACGACGTTCGTGTTACGGATGATCTTTAAACCGCGTACTCCATCTTTCTCTGTCCTCAGCAGCCCTCAAGCCTTCGCCCAGTGTCAAGCCAGTCCATTCTTGAATGTTGTCCTCTCACTTCACATATTAGAGGTGTAGAGAAAAGCATATAGTATTTCTGTGTGGGTCAAACTAAATGGGAATAAATATCTTGAAGACTAAAATAGGACAAATTCAAAACAATGCTCGATTTGCAGAGTAGCATCCCAAGATAAAACTGTCAATGCTGTCACTTTACATCTCAGCAGTATGATTTCTCTGGTGGTTCAGTGTTGATTTAGGTTCATACTTGTATTCCATGGGATGGTTATCTCTCTGTCGTGATGGCTCGCTGGGTTCAAGTCCGTCATGGTTCATTGCTGACAACCAATAGCCAGCTGGCGGCCATATCCTATTTGAAGAATGCTATTGGTCAGTAAATGAATGTTCCCGACTACACTAGTACATTTAACATTGCAGCACAGCACATCATAAAAAGTTCATCGGTGAAGCGCACTTGATGAAGATCATAAAAGTGATGATGATGATGTCGACGATAACGATGCCGATGATTATAATGATGATGACAACGTACTTAGTATCGGAAACAAGGCAGCTTATACATCGTTTGATTGTTCAGGACCCCCTTCTATCTCCTGTAATATTCTCATCTTTTTAATTAGCTATTTCAATTAGAAGTTCCTGAAGGTAAGCTGGGGAACTACTAGTTTTTTAAAAAAATTATTATTGGATTCTATCACTTTCAGTTCTTATGTTTAATTCTAAATGTGAAGAAACAAATTGCACACTTTGATACAAAATACCAGACGTTGTCACTGTTCTCTCCTGCTACAACGAATTTTACTGTAGTCCGCATATTCGAGGGGTATACGTTACATGCGCATCTATTGTCAAAGAGTGCAAATTACCTTTAATCAGAGAGAGAGAGAGAGAGAGAGAGAGAGAGAGAGAGAGAGAGAGAGAGAGAGAGAGAGAGAGACAGAGAGAGACAGAGAGACAGAGAGACAGAGAGACGGACAGATTCGTACGCACTGACAAACACACAGCCGTACAAACACTGACTCTTTTCTCTAAGGTTGGGAAGTTACTTTGCGTTGATTTATTTGCTGCTGCCATTCGTAACCAGGGCAATATCACATTCACACGCTCGTTTTCGTGCCAACGGTACTCCGTCTACGCACTCACAAAATAAATAAACACCCCGACTACACACAGCAACCTGGGGTACCACCAAACACGGGGGAACCACGGAAATAACCAGCAACTTATTTCCTGTGCAGATGGTATTACAGCCTTCAACATGAAATTCAGGTGCGTGATACACAATTAACTGGTGACCTCAAATTCAGTATTGTGTGTAGGGTTAGAAAGATTCAAAGTGACCTCAAATTCAGTAGTGTGTAGGTTTAGGGTGATTCAAAGTGACCTCAAATTCAGTATTGTGTGTTAGGGGGATTCAAAGTGACCTGAAATGGTTAGATTACACGAAATGACCTGAAATCCAGTACTGTATATGGTTAGAGTTGATACAAACTATAAACCAGTTAACTCAAGCTGACCCGAGGTTGTGTCTTGAGTGACATAGCATTGAAAGTCGTGTCAAGTACTAATACAAACTCTCCTCTGCAGCCTGTTGATCCTTTACAGTGCTTGGTCCTTCAACTTGGAACTCTCTCTCTCTCTCTCTCTCTCTCTCTCTCTCTCTCTCTCTCTCTCTCTCTCTCTCTCTCTCTCTCTCTCTCTCTCCGTAGCTTTCCGAACATAGCCACTTTAAAGTCCAACTTAAAAACTCACCTCTTCCTTATAAATCTCTGATCTCGTTTCCCATCACCAGCATCATTCCTTCCTGTGTGATTCGGACCTCCGCCGTCCCACTGCAAACTCCCAGCCCCCTCACGCCTTAGCTGCTCTACTCCCTCTTCGTTCCTCGTCTTTTATATTTTATTTGTACAGATTTTTTTTCATGTTTGCATTATGTCTTTGCGTAGTTTATCAGTGTCTTGTTTTTGTTTCATTTCTTTTCCGTATGTGTTTCGATGTTAACGTTATAATAATGATATATAATAATGTTCGTCATTTATAAGGCGCCTTAGCCTAAGGATCAAGGCGCTGGCCGATACAGGATCTAACTCAAACCGCCCGAGACGCCCACCCGCAGCCTTTGGCGCTTGGTTTGACGCCCGGACAACTGAGCACAATCCTGGGCAGCCAGGGATGGGGGAGAAGGACCAAGTGCATGCTGGGTGTGTTCTTGTTACCGGCACTCACCCGTCTAGGACATGAGCGTCAGGATCTTTAAAGTCCGTTATGATGGAATGTATGCGACACACAGACTAGACCTCGGTTTATACTCTCATCCGAAGGAGTAGGAAAACAGGAGTAAAGTGTCTTTCCCAGGGACACAACACAATGGCCCGGCCAGGGCTCGAACCCGGGACTTTCAGATCCTCAAGCCGAAGCACTACCATTAGACCACAGTGCCTCCCCTACGTTAAGTATAAATGCGTGAGAACGGCGCTTTGAACTGATGTCACTAGAAAAAGCGCGATCTAAATACCTTTATTATTATTATTATTATTATTATTATTATTATTATTATTATTATTATTATGATTATGATTATGATGATGATGATGATGATGATGATGATGATGATGATTATTATTATGATGATGATGATTATTATTATTATTATTATTATTATTATTATTATTATTATTATGACGATGACAAAGAAATCTGTAAATAAACCAAAAACATGCTCATGAAGACCACCCCCCTCCACCCCCACCCAAAAAAAAGAATAAAAAAAAGGATAAAACGACACAATGTACATTTTGGAGCTGTTTTTCAGGCAGCCAAAAGAGAACAAATCTCGAGTTTAGTATTTCATACTTTGTTGGGAGTGCTGTTGGCAAGGATTTTTTGGTTCTATTTTGTGTTTGCATCTATTGTCAAAGAATGCAAATTACATCCAATGAGAGCGAGAAAAAGACAGAGATAGACAAAAGAGTTTAGTTTGAAAATGTGCATTGTGTGGTGTTGTCTTGTTTTTTGTCTACACTAGCATTCCTTTGGTTTGTGTGCACACGTGTTGGTAATTATTGTAAAGTTTCAATGCTGGCAGTCAGTCCTGGTTTTATTCCATTTACAGGTATAATTGTGTTCAATTGAATTGAATTCCTCTGGTTTTATTCCATTTACAGGTATAATTGTGTTTAATTGAATTGAATTCCTCTGGTTTTATTCCATTTACAGGTATAACTGCCGCTGCGTGACATCGTGCAACAACGTCTCCTCTGAATGGTCGGTCTATCTACTGACCAATGTTGGGGTCGCATCAAGTTAAAGAGAGAGTCTCGGGGCAGTGGCAGCAAACAACAACGGGACTTTAGTTACAACCGAGGTCTGATTAGTGCACACACGCATTCCATAGCACGAACTTTAAAGATCCTGACGCTCATGTTCTAGACAAGCGAGTGCCATCTACACAAATACACTCAGCAAGCGCAAGGTCCCTTATCACACATTGTAAAGAAGTAAGTATAAAAAGACATACACAAACACTAGACAAACCAAACTATACACTATAAAGTTGTCAGACAAGAACAACAACACCCCTCATACACTCGCGCAACGTTCATTTTACATACCAGAGTCCAGTCCAATTAACATTTATACTTAGGAAATAAACAAATTCCTTAAATCCGTTCATGTTCAATATTCTCCCAGTTAACCAACGATAATCCCCAACACAAACTATACAACCATACAAATACACATACAACTAACAGGACAGACAAGTGGGTCACGTGACTTAGCTCTCTTTCTTGTGGCTCTCATCTTCTATGCTCTCTTTCTTATGGCACTCATCTTCTATGCTCTCTTTCTTATGGCACTCATCTTCTATGCTCTCTTTCTTATGGCACTCATCTTCTATGCTCTCTTTCTTATGGCACTCATCTTCTATGCTCTCTTTCTTATGGCACTCATCTTCTATGCTCTCTTTCTTATGGCACTCATCTTCTATGCTCTCTTTCTTATGGCACTCATCTTCTATGCTCTCTCAACTCCACTTTCCAGTTCCCTCCTTCTCTCGATCCTCACCGCCACCTTCTAATTCTCTAGCTGTCTTCTATCCTCTTCTTCGTTCACCTTCATCTACTTCTCTTCTCAACTGTCGTTTTTCTTCGTCTGCTTTTCCTCTTCCTTACTCAATACCTCACAGCTCCATTCCTTCTCAACACATCACAGCTCTATTCTTCTCAACACCTCACAGCTCCATTCCTTCTCAACACATCACAGCTCTATTCTTCTCAGCACCTTACAGTACATTTCCATTTCTTATCAACACCTCAAAGCTACATTTATTCTCAGCACCTCACAGTACATTTCCATTTCTTCTCAACACCTCACAGCTACATTTCTTCTCAGCACCTCACAGTACATTTCCATTTCTTCTCAACACCTCACAGCTCCATTTCTTCTCAACACCTCACAGCTCCATTTCTTCTCAACACCTCACAGCTCCATTTCTTCTCAACACCTCACCGCTCAATTTCTTCTCAATACCTCACTGCTCCATTTCTTCTCAACACCTCACAGCTCCATTTCTTCTCAACACCTCACCGCTCCATTTCTTCTCAACACCTCACCGCTCAATTTCTTCTCAACACCTCACAGCTCCATTTCTTCTCAACACCTCACAGCTCCATTTCTTCTCAGCTGTATTCTCAAGATGTAGCTCCTCCTCAGGTACACACCAACTGCAGACACACGACCACCTCCTTCGACAGCTACAGACAGTCTCTCCAATTCATTATAATTATTTATTTCAAGAACTACTCTGTGAGTACAACACACGTCACGTGACCACACAGACCCACTACGTACATACAGACACACAAACATAGAACATAGAACAGCACGAGCAACACGAAAACCCATTATCCATTTGTACTCTAACCTTAATTATAATTGTCAATGACGTTTATTTATAACATTAGTTAGTGTTTTTCATCCAGGATATAAAGGCAACATATTCAGAGAATATAAACATTCCTTCCGTCACACCCAAACCCCGTCTCCCAGGACTGTACTCAGTTGTCTGGTGGTCAGACTATGCACCCAAAGGTTGCAAGTGTGCGCCTCAGGCGGCTGAAATTAGATCCTTTATCGGCCAGAGCCTTTGTGCAGTTCTTGAGAAAGAAATGCGCTATATAAGAAATATTTAAAGAAAAAATAATAATACAAGAAACATCTACACCAAACACCGCGTTTTAATATGAATGGAAATGACAGTTTACGCTAGCTTTTCCCCCAGTGTTGACAGAAATTCCAGTTCATCGTTGGACATATGGGAATTCCAATAAACACTAGCATGATTCTGAATCGTACTATATTCTCATCCTTCTTATTAAATAAACATAATAGTATCACATCAGTATAAAAAGCAGTAAATTTGTTGGCATGCATCGTTTGAACGACATTTTTTTAATTCTTCATTGCATTCACTGCACTAGTCAGCTGAAACCAAAGATGAGGCATAATATTTTAATTTGTGTTGCCATATGGGCGTTTTTCCATCAACAAAAAAAAAATTGCACTGAATGTTTTGTACAAATGTAAAGCCCGGCTAACCCCCAGGACTGCTTCAAAGGTCCCTGAAACGACATCAAATGGCAACGCATCATAAGCGACCGGAACGAATATTACATGCACGGTGACTCTGTTGCTTGGAAACCGAAACCGGAAGTGTGGTGTCACGAAGCACCTCACTTCCGGTCATGGATGAGGGCGTCCTCTAGGGTTCCCGTTTATGTCGCGGCACTTGATTCTATCAGGCAGATCAGCTTGCAAAACTGCTGCTGCTGTGCACTTTGACGCTTCTTCATCACCACTACCATCATCCACCATCTCTCTCTCTCTCTCTCTCTCTCTCTCTCTCTCTCTCTCTCTCTCTCTCTCTCTCTCTCTCTCTCTCTCTCTCTCACAACCGGTCTCTGTGGCACTTCCGCAACACAACGCTAACTTAGTTTTGCACTCTATGCCTTCTCGTCAAATCCTTTTTTCCTAGCATTATTCCTCGATCATTTCATTCTCAAAATGCTTTTTTTTTCTCTATCCTATCCTATACTGTAACTCGAAAGTCGTTGGTGCATCACAGATGAGCGTTTTCCACACAACATGGTTGACTGGTTTGGCTGTTCCGTCTGTCTGTTCTCCATGTCTGTCTCCATATCTATGTCTGTCTCTTTCTAAATTCTCTCCACCCCCACCCTCCTTTCCTCTGTATATCGCTTTCTCTCTCCCTTTGTGCCAAGCAAGTTGGTGGTGTTAAGTGTGTTGTCGCTAATGATAGCCTGGGCTTGTTGCACTGCAAACTACTGCTGTTGTGGATGAAAGGGATAATTATGGCGGGCGGCTGTGAAGCCGATGGGGATTCTGGGTGTGGGGGGGGGGTGGGATGGAGAGGGCTGTGGTTGTGTGTGACTGCTGACGATTTTACAGAATAACGTTGATACAGATGCAGCAGAGGAAGACGCCACAGCCACCGCACTGAGCATGCAACAATAAGCAATGTGTACTGGAGGATTACAAGATCCTTCATTAAATTATTATGAATGGCTTTTTTTGTTTGGTTATATTTTTATTTGATTGCATTGTATCATTCTTGCATAGCTCTGTTCTTACTCAAGAGCTGCCCAAGGCGCTGGGCGACACAGGATCTCACTCAAACCGCATCAGGCGTCCACTGACTGGCTACAGCACATCGTCTGACCCCACTCCCTCCACCTGCCCTCTCCCTGGGAACTGAGCACTGACCTCGGTGACCGGGGTTTGGGAAAAAATAGATCTTGTGCTTTCTGGGTGTATTTGTCTAGCCGGCACTCACTAGTCTAGGACATGAGCGTCAGGATCTTTCAAATCCGTGCAATAGAAAGTGTGCGTGCACAAACTAAACCTCGGTTTATGATGTCATCCGAAGGAACCAAGGTAGGCCTACTGATTGTGGCTGTTCAAGCCAACGAGGAAAAAGTGGTGCGAGTCGATAATGGGCGACAACCTACCAGGAGTTATCGGTTAGTGGATGGAACGCTTCAGTCGCTGTGGGGGAAATGTCCTGTTTAATAGCTGGTCCGTGCGGTGTGTGACTGTTCTACGCACACTGGCCAATACAATTCGTCACACTAGCCATAACCAGCAGCTATTCGTGGACAGCATTCAAATGTGAGCGGATTGCCACTTACCCTGCCCCCACAAACACAGAAAGAAAGACTGCGGGATTGAGTAACAGTTTATTTAACGCGCGCTTCGGTTGTGTATGGGTACATGTGTCAGCAGGTCGATACAATGCGATGCGATGCAATACAATACAATACAATACAATACAATACAATACAATACAATACAATACAATACAATACAATACAATACAGCACAATACAATACAATGAGGTAGCATAACAGTTTGCGACGGTTTTTATTATGTAGAAACAGCCCAAAAATCTTATTTGTGGTCAATGTCAATAGTTAGGCGAAACCTTTGAAACATGTCCGTCTGACATGTTGCGGCAATCTTGACGAAGCAACACTATGAACACAAAGCACATGTTCTAATGACACTATTTGCACACTAAGCAATAAACTTTAATTTATTTTCTCTCCATCACAGTCCGTGATCTGTAACAGGTTTAGAAACCCGAGTCGTGGCAAATGCTATGTTTCTGGAAAGAGGTAGAATGAAATGAGTAACACAGGAGTTGAGGATGAAGTACTCAGAGATACTGAATCCAATGTTGAAGCGGGTTTGAAAATCAGGATTGGAAGCTACAAGATGCCAAAAAGGGAGATTAAAAAAACAACCAGACAGACCGAGAGGCAGAGGGACGGAAGGAGAGAATAAATAAATAATAGAAGAAAGGGGAGGAGTGGGAAGTGCAGGAGAACGGGAGAGAAGAAGGAAGGACTGTGCAAATTAATCCGCGCTTTGTGTCGCCCGACAGCCTACTTTGATGGAGAGCAAACCGTCCACTTCCGGGGCAAGAGGTCAGTGTGCAAGGGACGGAACTAGGGGCGGTAGAAGATGGAGGAAGTGGGTAGTTGCCCCTTATTGGCGATCGAGAAGAGAAATGGGTGGCTATGAATGGAGTATTATTATCGCAATGGTTTCCTTGCTTCTCTTTGTGCGATGAGTGTGACTGGTGTTGTTCACAGTGATGCTGTTCAAGGCTACAGCAGCAGGATCTCTGTCATCATCATTAGCCGCAGAAATAGGAGCTACAACGTCGTCATCGTCGTCATCATCATCATCATCATCATCATCATCATCATCATCATCATCATCATCATCATCATCATCATCATCATCATCATCAGTGGCCGCAACAACACAGCCAACACGTGCTATCCGTCAGTGGTCCCGGGAACTGTAAGTGTGTGGTTTGATGAAGTAGTTTAAAAGAGCAGTGATTGATTGCTGGAAACAACTCTTCTATCCTGGAAAGCAATGATCTATTTATGTATCTATTTTATCGCTTTTACATAGCGCTTCCCCCCACCTCAAGAACTGCTGAAGGCGCTGTGCGATCTAGGCTGTAACTCAAGACAGTTGGGGATGGTTGAACATTGAAGGTCAACGTCTTCACCCACCATTGGCGATATGGCAGACAGGGATCACCATCCTCAACACTGAATCACCACTACGGCTTGCGAGTACTTGGAGTCGATATAGGATATTAGTCAAGCCACTTAGCGTGCTCGATGAGTCATAAATAACTGTATTCATCGTTGCTATAGAATAAGTAGTATAGGAGAGGGGGATCAGATATTTTGTTTTGTGTTGGGTGCAGTTGGTTAAGCTGGGGACAGAGGAGGGGGTTGTAGGGAAAGGAATGGGGTAGGGGGTTGGGGATAGGGAAAGGAAGCGAGTCTGTCAATGCAATGGAGACGTATAGGATCATTATTTGCCTTCAGAGCTTGGCCATGATGACTGGTGCATGCGGCTTTGCCCCTTTGGGTCACTGTATTAAAGACCAGAGAAAGAGTGGGGAAGAGAGAGAGAAATGGAGGGAGAGAAACAGAGACAGAGATGGAGGGAAAGGGAAAGAGGTGGCCTGTTGAGGGAGAGAGAAAGAGGATTTAAAGAGATACTGGGAGACAGTGATGGGAATGAGAAAAAAAACAGAGATACACATTGGAGACAAAAACGGCGAGAGATTGAGAGACAGACAGACAGTAATAGACATAGGAAAAGACAGAGATAGACAGAGAGAGAGAGACAGGCAGAAATAGGCGAAGACAGAGATAGCCAAAAACAGATAAAGAGAGGAGAGGTGGGATTTTGGTGATACCACGTGGTGATACTGACGGAGATGAGAGAGGTGGAGATTTGGTGATACCACGTGGTGATACTGACGGAGATGAGCGTTGGAGTTTTGGTGATACCACGTGGTGTTACTGACGGAGAGGAGCGGTAGAATTTTGGTGATACCACGTGGTGTTACTGACGGAGAGGAGCGGTAGAGTTTTGGTGATACCACGTGGTGATACTGACGGAGAGGAGCGGTAGAGTTTTGGTGATACCACGTGGTGATACTGACGGAGAGGAGCGGTAGAGTTTTGGTGATACCACGTGGTGATACTGACGGAGATGAGCGGTAGAGTTTTGGTGATACCACGTGGTGATACTGACGGAGAGGAGAGAGGACGGGAAATGGACAGAAAGCGCAGGCGTAAAAATACAAATCGAAAAAGGTAAATTGATTTAGCAGGCGCTGTCTGTTGTTAAGACACAGGCAATAAACCCAACGGCGGACCGAGGGAAAATTCCACGTAATTAAACACTTTTTGTTTCCATTTATTCGTTGTTATAGAGCGATTTTCCGGCTCAAGAGCTGCTGAAGGCGCTGGCCGATACAGGATCTAACTCAAGCCTCCCGAGGCTCCCACTACTGAAGCCAGTTAACAGGCAATCAACATCGTTGACCACGAAGAGTAGAAAATTGAAACCTCTCCACGTGCCACAAGAGGACGCGCGAATTACCACCAATACAATAAAATCCAATGGAGAATACGGAAAGAAAAGATTTGGAATCATATATTTATTAGCGGTTTATTTTTTACATTCTGTATTCACCGTTCCTCTCTCTTCCCCCATCCTGTGACATAAGCCGGATCATTAGTAATATCCTATCCTATCCTATCCTATCCTGTCCTGTAACCCTGAGGTCGTAGGGGCACCACAGATGATCGTTTAACCAGCGTAATCCATCTTTCTCTGTCCTCAGCAGCCCTGATGGCTTCGCTCAGTGTCAAACCAGTCCATTCTCGAATGTTGTCCTCCCACCTCTTTTTCGGTCTCCCTCTTCTTCTACCTCCTTGCACTGTGCCTTGCAGGATGGTCTTTGCAAGGCCTGATGATCTGGTGACGTGGCCATACCATCGGAATCTTATTAGGAACATGATTGGGCATTACATTTTTCAAAAAAAAGTAGTTGTTGTATATATAATGGTTGGTGGGGATATTGATACTGCAAACAAAAGGTAGATTTGCCATCATACCTTGCGTAATTTGAGACTGGTTCACACAGACTTCGACACTGATCTCAAATTACCTTACATTACAGTGGGTTATTACTAGTATGACTTTTATATAATATCATTATAGCAGCCTGAAACTAGCGGTATTTAAACCTTGGGCTATATATACAACTAATTTGTGACAACAGTTGAGAAGTATCTGCAACTATTTCAATACTTTTGCAGGTGAATAACAGTCACGTTTAAATCGCGGACTCGTACAATAACGTTAAATTTCATGGACCAAGTTCAATTTTCTAAAACATAAACTGTTGCTCAGTGTTGTTCTTAATAAAGTTTAAGAGAGAGTGAAAGAGAGACAGAGACAAAGATAAAGAGAGAGGATAAAGAGACAGAGAGATAAGATAAAATAAGATAAGATAAGATAAGATAAGATAAGATAAGATAAGATAAGATAAGATAAGATAAGATGAGATAAGATAAGGTAAGATAAGATAACAATTTTATTTTGCCAGGGTAAAAGAATAAGCACTGGATGCGCTTTTTTACTTCTTGCCCTTGGGGCTTTACTAATAACTATTAAATACAACTCAAGGTTATAACATTCACATCATGGAACAATAACAAATAAACAAAGTCATTATTAGATAAAATCAGTTTCAAACAATTGAAATCAAATTAATGTTGTTAATATCAATAAACAACATTAACAATTATTGTGTATTTAATGTTGTTTTAAGAGACGTGTTCTAAATGATGTAAATTTAGATACTGGAGTGCGGAGATCTTCGGGAAAGTTATTCCACAAAGTGGAACCGGAATAAGCTAGACTAATTTTGAAGAGATCAATTCTTGGAATCGGAACATTTAATTTTGTGGACGGTCAGGCAGGTTTTTATTAAAAGGAGAAGAAAGATCTGAAGGTGCATTGCCAGAAAGGATCTTGTGCATGAAAACACCTTTATTAAATTGTAGTCTGTCGGTAAGAGGTAAAATATTGATCCCTTTGTAATAATCTGGAGAAATTTGTTGTTTAAGAATAACTTGTTTAATTGCACTTTTGTGAATTCTAATGAAAGGCTTCATTGCACTGCCACTAGCAGAATCCCGAATAGTAGAGGAATAATCAAGAAGCAGGCAGAAAGACAGAGACAGAGAGACAAAGAGAGAGAGAGCGACAGACAAAGAGACTGAGAAAGTTGGACAGACAGAGAGAGCGACAGAAAAACATACTGGGAAAGAGGTCGACAGACAGAGAGAGAGAGAGAAAGACAGAAAGACAGACAGAAAGACTGAGAAGAGGTCGACAGTCAAAAATACAGAGAGAGAGAGAGAGAGAGAGAGAGAGAGAGAGAGAGAGAGAGAGAGAGAGAGAGAGAACGAGAAAGACAATGAGGAACAGAGAAAGAGACAGAGAGAGACAGAGAGAGAGATGAATTAAAATGTGAGAACAACCCCACAACAACTCCAGGCGTCCGGCAATCCTGGACAATCCATCTATTGATAGGTTAAATAAAACCCCACGCGACCAGCAAGCCAGGACAATCCATATATTGATAGGTTAAATAAAACCCCACGCGACCAGCAAGCCAGGACAATCCATCTATTGATAGGTTAAATAAAACCCCACGCGACCAGCAAGCCAGGACAATCCATCTATTGATAGGTTAAATAAAACCCCACGCGACCAGCAAGCCAGGACAATCCATCTATTGATAGGTTAAATAAAACCCCACGCGACCAGCAAGCCAGGACAATCCATCTATTGATGGGTTAAATAAAAGCAGCTCGGTCACGCAGACCTAGAAGACATCGTTGACGGATGAGTGACGGCCATTACGTTTGTAACGGAAGGTTTTTTTGTGTATTATAATCTAAATAAATATACTCATAACTACTTATGGTGTGTTGAATGAGTGTGTGGGTGTGGCTGTCTGACGCTCAGTATAAAGGAGTGTGTTCTATCTCTGTTTACTTTAACTATTCATCCTTCACCACACACATGCTTTCAGACAAGGACAAAGTCTACACAATTGTTTCTCTTTGCCCTCTGTTAAGCTATTACTCATTCAAACATGATCATACACATTAAACCATTTACATATACATTAAATTCACGGATACATTAAATCATACAATTATTTCCAGCATATAAATAGTTCACACAGATGATAAATGAGTGCATACAGTTAATGTAATTCTTTCATCCAGTCCAGTTAAGGAGTGCACACCGTTACTTAGTACGTGCATGTAATTCTTTCTTTTATAAATGTACACAGTTTCTTTCAGAGTTCAACACTAGTAGAAGTCGTTGTCCCTTACTGAGGACGTCACTCGACTTTACTCTTTTGCATTAGCATCGACACAATTATTTTCACTTCGATGACTTGTAAATTCCAGAATGCACAGTTTCAGTTTACTGACCTACTTCACGGATCAAACACTCCCGGCGCGGTATTCACAGCCGACGCTGGGGTCACAGCCACACACTGAAGACGCTGCAGATGTCTTCGTGGCGTAGGTCCGGAAGTTTACTTCGGCACCGTTGTTGCAATTCTGCACCAGTGATGGTATCCGAAGGAGAGGCAAGGCAAAGATGGTGTCCACATCCGGTCAAGCCAGGGATGTCATGGGGACCAGATCCATCCGCCGCACATCAGGGGTTCTTTGCTCCGTAACCGCCCCGCTGTATACAACATGTACACAATCGTAAATTTTCGCTCTTATCCTTAAAGAGACTGTATGTCTTTATAGCTCACATTGAGCAAGGATCATTTCCCTTTGTAGAATGTCTCTACACGCCACCACAATCACTACAATCACTACTGTCACCATTCCTGTGACAATACCTAGTATAGCCACTTTACACACATTGCATAGGCTACACACAATGGGCTATGAGACAAATATTACAAACACAGCTCACCTCATTTTATAACATATTTATACCCATTCATTCATCAATAGATATTCAAATTACACAACTGAAATACGTTCCTATTTCAGCCCATATCTTCACATATGACTGAATATAAAAATGGCATCATAATTACAAACTGAGTCACACATACATGTATACACATGATCAAATAAATATTGACATGAGTTATCGAACTTTGTTTTCAAACATGGGTTCGTCTGTACCCTAAACGTACTACTTTACAAAAAGCAATATTCTTCCTTCTTCGCAAGGACAGCTTAGCAGTTCATTATAAATACCACTAATAATAATAATAATAAACAAATACCTGTATTCTTATACAGCTAAAGTCCTAAGAAACAGGTCTTTCCAGAGCACCCACAAAAACGTCCCCTCGCTTAGGCTGATGTATAGTCTCTCATCTAACAACAGTTCACAAACTATTCGAAAAATTACGCAGTGACGTCATCACGTCTTCATACACAAATGTGTACGAACTGCGGTCGTTACAACGTTCTTCTGTCTTTTCTGCCTCACTCTCCTCCCTCCTCCCCCACCCACCCAACATCCACCCCCAAGTGCGAGCCTCCCTTGTTTTTATAACTTCCATCTACTTCATCTACACCTCTCCACTTCTTTATCAACCCCAACACCCTCTTTTCTTTCTATAGCGCCCTGAGAATGCTGTCAGCGCGTTACACGTCTACATCATCGTCATCATCATCATCATCATCATCATCATCATCATCATCATCATCATCATCATCATCATCATCATCATCATCATCATCTTTGTGTGAGTGATGTTGGTGTTGTGTGCATGAAGTGTTGGTGCTGTGTAATGTAGCGTAGTATAGTGTGGTGTAATGTAGTATAGTGTGGTGTAATGAAGTGTAGTATAGTGTGGTGTCATGTAGTGTAGTGTAGTGTAGTGTGGTGTAATGTAGTGTAGTATAGTGTAGTGTGGTGTAATGTAGTGTAGTATAGTGTGGTGTAATTTAGTGTAGTATAGTGTGGTGTAATGAAGTGTAGTATAGTGTGGTGTAATGTAGTGTAGTGTAGTGTGGTGTAATGTAGTGTAGTATAGTGTGGTGTAATGTAGTGTAGTATAGTGTGGTGTAATGTAGTGTAGTATAGTGTGGTGTAATGTAGTGTAGTATAGTGTGGTGTAATGTAGTATAGTATAGTGTAGTAATGCAATGTAGCGATTTGTATGTAGTGTGGTGTAGTGTATTGTAGTATAGTATAGTGTAGTAATGTAATGTAGCGTATTGTATGTAGTGTGGTGTAGTGTAGTGTATTGTAGTATAGTGTGGTGTAGTAGTATAGTATAATGTAGTAATGTAATGTAGCGTATTGTAAGTAGTGTGGTGTTGTGTAGTGTATTGTAGTATAGTGTAGTAATGTAATGTAGCGTATTGTATGTAGTGTGGTGTAATGTAGTTTAGTATAGTGTAGTGTAGTAGTATAGTAGCCTATAGTGTAGTAATGTAATGTAGCGTATTGTATGTAGTGTGGTGTTGTGTAGTGTATTGTAGTATAGTGTAGTAATGTAATGTAGCGTATTGTAAGTAGTGTGGTGTTGTGTAGTTTATTGTAGTATAGTGTAGTAATGTAATGTAGCGTATTGTATGTAGTGTGGTGTAATGTAGTTTAGTATAGTGTAGTGTAGTAGTATAGTAGCCTATAGTGTAGTAATGTAATGTAGCGTATTGTATGTAGTGTGGTGTTGTGTAGTGTATTGTAGTATAGTGTAGTAATGTAATGTAGCGTATGGTACGTAGTGTGGTGTAGTGTAGTGTATTGTAGTATAGTGTGGTGTAGTAGTATAGTATAGTGTAGTAATGTAATGTAGCATATTGCATGTAGTGTGGTGTAGTGTAGTGTATTGTAGTATAGTGTAGTGTAGTATAGGATAGTGTTGTAATGTAATGTAGCGTATTGTATGTAGTGTGGTGTAGTGTAGTGTATTGTAGTATAGTGTAGTGTAGTAGTATAGTATAGTGTAGTAGTGTAATGTAGCATATTGTATGTAGTGTGGTGTAGTGTAGTGTATTGTAGTATAGTGTAGTGTAGTAGTATAGTATAGAGTAGTAATGTAATGTAGCATATTGTATGTAGTGTGGTTTAGTGTTGTAGTGTTGTAGTGTAGTATAGTGTTGTAGTGTAGTGTAGTGTCGTGTAGTGTTGTAGTGTAGTGTACAAAATACTGGCCTCAGTTGTTGAAATCTTCTGTCCTTCTTTCACCCATCCCCATACCCTCCATCCAGGCCATTCCAAAGGGCAAGAACAGTGAACATTTTTTGTGTGTCATTAAGCCATGGTCATTCCCAGAGGGAATGTTATTCCCTCCTGTTCTCACTATCGCTTTTATGTTCTTTCTCTCTCTGGAGCAATCATAGTATTCTCTCTCTCTCTCTTGTCAGGAGCAGCAATCATCATCATCATCATCATCATCATCATCATCATCATCATCATCATCATCATCATCATCATCATCATCATCATCATCATCATCACCATCATCACCATCATCATCATCAGCAGCAGCAGCGAAAATAATATATTTATAATGTAATGGTACTGCTTAAGATTACATTTTTGTATTTCATTACTGTGTAAAAACAAGGTTTATGCTAGGTGCATTAATACGACATGACCGCAGCACTTTTACCACGTTTTAAATGCTTTGAATACAGAAGAATATGAACATGGGAACACCCGAGTGGAGACATACTGCAGCATTTCATTGATTTCAAAAGCCAGGATGTCAAAGATTTGTATGTTGCTGTTGTTGTTTATTTACTGATGTGTTAAATAATCTTATATAGCGCCTTTCCAGCTCAAGAGTTGCTCAAGGCGATGGCCGATACAGGATCTCATTCCAGCACAATCCGGGGCGACCAGGGATGGGGAGAGTGCATGCTGGGTGTAATTGTGTAGCCGGCACTAAGATACGAGCGTCAGGATCTTTAAAGTCCGTGCGATGGAATGCGTGCGTGCATAGACTGGACCTCGGTTTGTACTCTCATCAGAAAGAGTACACACTTTCGCTGCAGCAATTTTTTAAGAATAACCCTTGATGCTATTTCTTTAAAAATGCTATCAAACCCGTATTTTTGACAGCGGCTATTTTATTTTTTGGGCTTAATCTTATTTTTTCCCGTGGGGCAACACCCACTGTGAATTTTAAAATGATTTATGTTACAGCCCTTTGAAAGCATGTTAAACACAGTCCTGCAGTACTGAGAGGGTTACATTCATTTTGAACAGAGTCCTGCCGTACTGAGATGGGTTACACTCATTTTGAACAGCTTCCTGCAGTATTGAGATGGGTTACACTCATTTTGAACAGCTTCCTGCAGTATTGAGATGGGTTACATTCATTTTGAACAGAGTCCTGCCGTACTGAGATGGGTTACACTCATTTTGAACAGCTTCCTGCAGTACTGAGATGGGTTACACTCATTTTGAACAGCTTCCTGCAGTATTGAGATGGGTTACACTCATTTTGAACAGCTTCCTGCAGTACTGAGATGGGTTACACTCATTTTGAACAGCTTCCTGCAGTATTGAGATGGGTTACATTCATTTTGAACAGCTTCCTGCAGTATTGAGATGGGTTACATTCATTTTGAACAGCTTCCTGCAGTATTGAGATGGGTTACACTCATTTTGAACAGCTTCCTGCAGTATTGAGATGGGTTACACTCATTTTGAACAGCTTCCTGCAGAACTGAGATGGGTTACACTCATTTTGAACAGAGTCCTGCAGTATTGAGATGGGTTACTTTGCACGTTAAACAGAATCCTACAGCACTGAGACGGGTTACATGCATGTTAAACGCGAAATGATAGTATCGCGCACAATGTTACAAATCTGAATACTGATAGTCCATAACCGTATAATATTTTGGTGGCCGTGTAAGGAACATTAAGCGAGCTTTAAATGAAACGCTAGCGTCTTGAAAGCCTTTTAATTAAAGGCTTGTTATATTTAAAAATCTTGCTTTGAATGTAAGTTATCGGAATATCAGTAGTTTCATGGTTCCTGTCCGTTTAATCAGCTTGGAAATGTTGGTAAACGTAACGTCAGTGTCCGAAATGAGCAGTGCGCTAGGCGATTGAAGATTTATCTCAGGTCGCAGGAGTCGCCGGCTTCCTGCCTTATTTGAGCAACTCCAACAAAAAGAATGAAAGAAAAAAGGAAGGAAGGAAGAAAACAGAAAAAGAAAAGAAGAAAGGAGAGTCTGAAACAAACACAGAAGTGGAAAAGAAGGGAATTAGAAATAAAGAAACAACAACACAAAAACAAAGAAAGAAAGAACGAACGAAAGAAAGAAAGCGTGTAAGAAAGAACCCAAAACTCATCCATAACATGAAAAAAGGGAGAAGTGGGAAACCAAAAAGACAATGAGCGGAAAAAAGTGCAAACCCGATACTTGCTGTAGTGTGCACCCATCTCCTTGCAGTATCAAGCCGCCATTTTGCATCGCCGACTCCATCATAGAAGAGTCTCCAGGCACGTGACCAGAGGGGAGACAATCACCATTACCTTCTCATCTGGCTGTCTAATGGAGAGCAGCAGCACGAGTGAAATGGAGTTACATTTCCTTGATGATTTTTTTGTTTCTGCCGCCGGATTCCCCAGAGATTACCCATTTGGCATCATCCTCATCCTCATCATCCTCGGCTCTATCATCATCATCATCATCATGAAAGCCGCATTAGATTCAGCAACATAGGCGCACTCACAGTTACATTTATTATAGACTTACACCTCCGTCTACATATACAAATCATAATTTTTGACTGTCTATGTTCCTTCTC
>CM072511.1:4682960-4690460 GCA_036898135.1 Oncomelania hupensis | reverse complement strand
CAAAACATGGAGAACATAAAGGGCACACAAAAGCAAAGCTTAAATAAGTGCTACCCTTTGACAAATGATAACAATGAAATGTCTTTGGCCAACAGGAACAAGTACAAAGTAAGAAAAAAAAAGGAAGTATATTAATCTTGTACAAAAAATTACATACAACTATAGCATCATCGGCAAGAAATACAATAAATAAAATCGAGAACGAAAAAAAGCAATGCCTTGATGACTTTGATGTCTGCTGCGAGGGAGAGAAAATGGACGCCGCCCTCATTAAGCTTGACCAGAAAAAAGGGAAGTCGCGAAAATTCTATCACCCAAAATCCGCAAGGTTACGAGAAAAACCGTAATTTTTTTTTTAAATGTGCTCGTTTGTTCTGTACTGAAGCGTCGATATATTTCTTGACAGTTGCATTAACGTTTAGTAAATCCAATAAATTAAATAATCAGTAAGTAAAATCAAAATTAACATTCTAGCCTGTCAATAGTCACGCCGTATGGGCTTCAGCAATTAAAACAATTCGTTTCGGTTTGTTTAAGCTCCGAGTATACCTACACACAACCTCGACTTGTCATTATCAGTTTCTAGGAACTCACTTTTAATTTGGATTGTTTGTTTGGCTCTAATGAACCGTGCTGAAATACGTCTGACTACTGGGAGTGATAACGGATAACGGATAATACTTATAGGACTTCCTCTATTGCACAACTTTATTTAGTATTCATATATACTAAAATTAATAGTTAATTTACCGGGGGCTGTAGTTTAATGGTAGAATACCTGATTTGGAATCAGGTGATCCGGGTTCAAGTCCCGGCTGCTCCACCGTAATTTTTCAGAAATCATAGATGAGTTATCAGTAAAAGGAGAATTTTAAAGAAATGTAAAGAAATAAAGGATAAAGACATTTTACGGAGATTGAAAACAGAAGAGGAATAAGAAGATAAAAACAAAGAATGTGCCTAATAATCGAATCAACCAACCATTGCCCATTATATTCTCTTTCAACACAAATCAAAAACAACAAAACACACCCACACACCCACACACACACAGTCATTGTTGATACACTGAATAAAAATTGAACCGTTATTAAAAAATATCTTTCTGGATACTTCTATTCTTCCGTTTTTCTTCTGTTCTTTCTTCATTTTGCTTTTCTTGTCCTATTGATCAACAATACTCTTCAATCTAGCATCTCTCTCTCTCTCTCTCTCTCTCTCTCTCTCTTTCTCTCTCTCTCTCTCTCTCCCCCTCTCTCTCTCTCTCTCTCTCTCTCTCTCTCTCTGCTACCTTCCACCCCACTCCACCCATCCTTCCCCCTTTCCCTTCTTCCCATAACCTATCCCTTTGCCTTTTCTCCATAATCGGTTTTTATTTCATTTATGTCTTGTCCTCCTGTGCGCTAAAATAATTCCATGGCAATTTGTCACGCACCTAGGTTTTATTTTGAAAGCCTGTAATTGCAACAGTCTTAAAATGCCTTAGAATTATGAAAGGGCAAATACTCTGACAAGCTCACACAAACACAAAAAAACAACGTTTAAACTAATAAATAACTAAATAAATTAAGTACATCTAATTGTGACGTTTGGTTTGGGTGTAGTTTTAATTTTGAAATGCATGCTGGCCACTAAGAAAAGCTACATTTAGGGATAGAGACTTTACCCTTTCGTTTGATGACAAGTATTCCAAACCTAAACCTACACTAAACCAAACCTCACATTAAATTTTAAAGCCTGAACATTTAGGTAGCAGTAGTTGAAATGTCTTAGCCTACATCTGGTAGCATTAGCTCAAATGTGTTAGCCTACATCTGGTAGCATTAGCTCAAATGTGTTATCCTACATTTGGTAGCATTAGCTCAAATGTTTTAGCCTACATCTGGTAGCATTAGCTCAAATGTGTTAGCCAACATCTGGTAGCATTAGCTCAAATGTGTTAGCCAACATCTGGTAGCATTAGCTCAAATGTGTTAGCCAACATCTGGTAGCATTAGCTCAAATGTGTTGTTCACAGGGAACACCTACTCAGAACAAGAGCAGCTCAAGACGCTGGCCGATACAAGGAGCGCCCATATATATATATATATTTTTTAAGATGCTTTATAACGTTTATAATTTTATAATCTCATGTCTAACCCATGTGTGTGTGGATGTGTGTGTGTGGGTGTGTGTATTTGTGGGTAGGTGTTTTATTTATTTATGTTGAAGTGCAATAAGGACATGTAGTGTGATATGTATTTTAAGTTTTACAATGTGTCGGAAATGTTCTTGTTAATATGTACATAAGCGTGATTACACGTACATGTTTACATGTTTATAGTATTGTTACATTTTATTACCTTTTGCTGACAGCAAATCCATGTTAGAATTTCTCCTTGGAGATAAAGTTTTCTGAATCTGAATCTGAATCTGAATTATCTGCCTTAGCGCATCTTCTGAGGTCCCAGACAAACTGAGCACAGTGCTGGGTGACCAGGGATTGGGGAGACGGAACCTAGTACTCGCTTACAGGGTGTATTCATGTAGCTGACACTCCCCCGTCAAGGACATGAGCGTGAGGATCAGTTTGTGCGATGGAATGTGCGCAGACTAGACCTCGGTTTATACTCCCAGAAGGGCATCTATGAATCTCGCTGACCAATCACGGACACCGAGGAGTGTCTCCAAAGCCAGTTTAATAGGTGAGGCCATGCGCTACCACTGTTGTGTGCATTCTGCCATCCTGTGTGACGTCAGTGTTTTTATTTGCGGCGTCTTGATTACAACAGCGAGCATCTGCCAAGTAATCTCCTCGTCTGCACACATCAATTCCATTCCATCTTTCTTCTTCTTCTTCTTCTTCTTCTTCTTCTTCTTCTTCTTCTTCTTCTTCTTCTTCTTCTTCTTCTTCTTCTTCTTCTTCTTCCCCTTCTCCCACCCTCCCCCGCATCCCCTTCTTTCTTCTACGTCTGCCGTCATCATCCTTCTTCTTGTGCTTCTCCCAAGTTAATTCTCGCTCCTCCTATTGGCTATTTATGCTGTTAGCCGGTTGCTTCGGACTGATCCGTTGTTCAATAGTGCTAATAACAGCCAGGACGTGTCTTGATCCCAAATGCCAAATTACATGAATCCATCCAACCGAACCCTCTTCTCTATGGGGTAATTGTGTGGGCAATTTCTCAGTTGTCCGAGGCGTTTACTGTGCGCTAGGTTGGCCGTAAGTGCGTGCTTTGAAGAGACTTTGATTGGAGTCTGACTGTGTTTGGTAGATCAGGACGATGTAGTGAGTGCCTTAAGGACGCCACGAAGCTGGGGACTGCGCTGTACAATACAAACCAGTTTTTCCTGTATCGGCCAGCGCCTTGAGCAGCTCTTGAGCTGGAAAAGCACTATATAAGAACGATTAAATAATAATAATAATTTGCTGTGTTGACAGATGCTGTGCTTCAATCGCCTTTTCCCACGACTAACACAACAACGCCACAACAACCACAATTTGATATTGTTTTCCTTCAAGCCACCTCTTTCTCTCACCCCTTTCTGTTCTGTTCATCTCTCTCTCTCTCTCTCTCTCTCTCTCTCTCTCTCTCTCTCTCTCTCTCTTTCTTTCTTTCTCTCTCTCTTTCTCTCCCTCTCTCTCTCCCTCTCTCTCTTTCTCTCTCTCTTTCTCTCTCTCTCTTTCTCTCTCTTTCTCTCTCTCTTTCTCCCCCCCCTCTCTCTCTCTTTCCTTCTCCATTTTCTGACAATCCCTTTCTCTGTGCCCAGTCTCCCAGTCGCTGCCACTGAATATTCTACGAGACTGAGGGTTTTATGTTTCCTCTTTTCCTTTCCCTGCAAATTGAAAAGGGGGATAGGGGACGGAAGGGGAAGTAGAGTAAAGACTGGATGGCAGAAGGCTGAGGGAAGCTAAGAGGTCTGAAAGAGGGAGGGAGAGGGAGCGAGGGAGAGAGAGAGAAAGAGATGGAGGATTGGGCAGGTGGGGGAGAGGAGTGGGATGGCGAAGCCGGCTTACTGGGGGAGAAAATCGTCTTGATAATAACTGGTGTCCATCAAGGAGGGAAATGACACGGCATTAAATTTGTCAGCCCGTCAAACAGCAGGGTTTGTGTCACTGATACTTGCAAACGAGGGAGGGAACGCAAATGAGGAGCTCTTCCCTCCTCTTCTTAACACCCCCCCCCCCTCCGTCTTTCCCTCTGCCACATCCCTTGTTATCTCCTCACCGCCCTCCATCTTACCTTCGCCATCATCTTCTCTTCTTTCCTTATCTGTCCTTTCCCCCTTCACCTTCTTCAAACCCCTTTTTATTTCTGATGCCCATCAAGGAGAAAATTTGTAATTTTTTTAAAAGTAAGCCTACATAATTCTTTTTTTTTCTTCTTTTTTTTAATTCTAAAAACTGTCTTTGTGCCGATGGAAACAACAATTTCCTTTCTACGTGGAATAAGGATTTATTGACTTGACTTGACTGAACGTTCCAGAATCTTCCAGCTTTCGCCTCTGGGAATCTCTTTCCCTCCCTTCTTCTCTTCCTTCCCCTCCCTCTCTCTCCTCCTTCTCCATCCCTCCACAAGAAACTGCCCACGCGCATTCTTTTGTCATCTGTTTTGGGGGGTATGTCATCCAACAAATGTTCTCTTACCAAGTCGTCTTATGTCAGCCAGCTAATGTCTTTTTATTCTCTCCTCCATTTGCCATTATCCTCGCTCGCTGTCAACCATTTTTGCATTCTCTAATGCTTACATCTTTCTTCTTCTTCCTTTTCTTCTTCTTTCTCTGGAATAAAAGGCCTACCTTAAAAAGGCTTTGATGGGGTACACACTGCTTGAAGAAAATAGCTAAAACCTGGCCTGCGGAGACAACGTCTTCAGTGGGCTAACATGGTGACAAGTAAAAAGAACTGCAGGCGAATTTTCTTCTTGGCAATATGAGAAATCCGTTTCTAGATCACATTTAACATGTTTCGGGGCATCACAGAAAGGCTCATCGGGAGTAAGAAAGAAGTCGGCTGGACAACTACTGGAGAATTACTGGTTCTACAAAGGTCTACTGGAGAATTACTGGTTCTACAAAGGTCTACTGGAGAACTACTGGTTCTACAAAGGTCTTATGGAGGACTACTGGTTCTACAAAGGTTTGTTGATGATTGTCAGCACACAGCAAAATTTCTTTCGTACAGATTAACTTTTTTTCAATCTTTCTTTACTCACAGACCTCTTTTTTCCCCCACACTCACACACACACACACACACACCCAACCACTCACTCACATCTATCCCTCACACACCCATATTACGGGTATTGACTTTTTCCCTCTCGAATGGCACTTGTCACAATCACATAATCACAGTCACCCAGACCCACAATGTAATACCGTCACTCTCCACCAGGACTACAACAAAAGAAGAAAGAGACTTCCCTACCTTCTCCCACGGGCTATCTTCTCTTTATCTAGTCTTTCTGTACTCAATAGAAGGAGGAATAGGACCCACACCTACTCCTCATGTGAACCTAACCTAAGCGCGCCCACTACAGGCTGAGATAACCACGTGACTGATTGCCTTTGGTGGTGGGGAGGGGGTTCTTCTCATATTCGACACAGCCATCTTTTCTCCTCTTGCATACAGTTCAGTTCAGTCCCCCAGCCGGACAGGCCGTTGGGGAAACATGAGGGATGCTGACGAAGAGAGTTGTCGCCACTTCCATCTGCCTGCTGCTATTTATTGTCAGGGTTGCCTCCCCTGGCATGTCTAACGCCGTCCATGTTTTGACATCATCTGTCCAGCTCTTGCTGTGTCTGCCTCCTTCCACTGTTCCTTGCAGGATAGTTTTGGCAAGGCTTGTAATGCCGCGTGACATGGCCAAACCACGCCAGCTTCTTGCTCTTCACAATGGCAAGGAGTGGTTCTCGAGGGCTAGCATGCGACGTGACTAGGTGTTTGACGTGGTTATTCGTCTTGCGTTCATGCCAGGCGATTCACATCAGTCTGCGATAGCAATTCATTTCAAGTGCTTGGAGGCCTATTTGCAATGCTGCTGTTACTGCCCAGTTTTCGCAGCCGTACAGCAGAACGGCCAAGAACAAAGACCTGAAGAGTTTCACCATGGTGCAGAAATGAATATCTCTACTGTTCCAGATCTTATTCAAGCCTACCAATGTTGACATGGCCACTGCCAGTCTGCTCTTGACCTCTGTGGAGAGGATCTGCCGTCGTTTGTTGTGAAGGAGCAAAGATACTAAAATGATTCCACCTCATCCAGCTTCTCCCCGTTCATGTGATGTTGGTGCTGATATTGCTGTGACAGTTCTCCAGCACCTTGTTCTTTTTTTATTTATTTATTTTTTATTTTATTTTATTAGTTTTATTTTCCTGTTTTCCTAGGGAAATTCTGGGCCACCTCCCCCTGGGGAAAGCGTAGTCGCAGCCTGTGGCGCGCCCAAACCCAATCTACTCAACATTAGTTATGATTTTTGAAATTTTGCTGGGGGAGCAAACCGGAGTACCCGGAGAAAAACCCCGAGACGTTGCTCGAATCCAAAGTAAATAATATTCGGAGAACCATAACGCTTTGATGCTGGATCGAACCCACACCTGTCAGGCGTCATTGGTTTCTGGCCTGTGGACAAGGCAAGTTAGTCCCGCTTTAGCCCACTTGGCCACAACGCTCGCTAACCTCCATGCCATAAACACCTGCCCGGTCAACAAGCCTGTCGGTCAGGTCTTGGAGTTCCTGATTGCTGCCTCCCATTAGGTCAATGTCACCAGCGAAGCGCAGGTTGCACAATGGTCCTCCTCCAATGGAGATGGTAGTTTGGAAGTTCTGGTGGGTTTCTTCCATGATGTTTTCCAGAATAGGTTGAAGAGGAGAGGAGACAGTATGCAACCTTGGCAAACACCAACTGTGGTCTGGGAGGCTTCTCCAGTCTGTCTATTAAGCAGGATTGCACCGCGCGAATTGTTGTAAAGTGCTTCGATTATTTGGACCAAACCTTCTTTAATACTGAAGCGCCGTGGCCACAAACATTTTTGCTAAACTCTGTTTAAGGCCTTTTTTGTAAACAATGAGGTTGTAGTATAGGACCTTTTGGTGTTGAAGGTGTTTATCGATTATGATAGGGCAGTTGCAGATTTGTTAATCTGTGCTCCTTCCTGGTCTGAAACCTGCCTGCTCTTCTGCGGGTATCTCTTCTGTCTGGTTCTTCAGTCTGTTCAATATAACTTTCAGCATGGTCTTGCTGGGATGGCTAATAAGGTTGATTATTCTGTAATTCTTTCACTTCTTCATGTTTCCTTTGGGGGGAGTGGAATTATCAGTGATCGAGTCCAGCGAGGGGCCACTCTTTCTTTTCCCAGATTTTTTGGCAGATGGCCAAGAAGACTCTCGTCATCTCCTCCCAGCCATGCTTCAGCAATTCTGCTGCAATGTTGTAAGGACCTGGAGCTTTTCCTTCCTCATACTGTGGACTGCCTGCTCTATTTCTTGGTTCAGTATTGTCAGCGGCTCAGTTCTGTCGAG
>CM072511.1:4657960-4680460 GCA_036898135.1 Oncomelania hupensis | reverse complement strand
CCTCACTTTGTCTTTGTCTCAATCCCCACCCCTCGGGCTTTCTTTGTTCTTCTAACCACACCCCATCTTTAATTATTCCTTTAATTTTAAATCAAAGTTTGCCTTTGCATGAATGCGGATGTATGATTAAACTAAATGTGTGAGTGATTGAAAGAAGGACTGATCGTAAGTAGCAATTTTTTCTTGTAATGAAATATTAAATCTGAATCTGAATCTGAATCAAATGTCCACAGTGCTTGAAATTAGTTAGTCACTGAGTGCTTGAAATGAACGGGTGAATTTATTTAAGACTTAGTTTAAGCTGATTAGATGTTCGCACTAAATTCCTACAATGATTGCGACTTCAAGATGTTTAAATGAATGGAGTTTGAAGCACAAGGCGTCTACACTCACCATTGGCGAAACGGCAGAAAGAGATAAACATCACCGAAAAGTGGGGGCAGGGGCCTGCATTAACACTGAACCACCAGTGTGATCCAGGTGTTTTTGTACATATGGAACTAGGCGACCTACAGTCTGTTACCTGTTATCAGAACAATGGCTTTGCTAAGGAGGACAGTGAGAAGTGACCACTTCTATCTTACCCATCAAGAGATTCGAACCTGTTTCATCGGTGATGCCAGGCGAACCCCTGGGATAGGACAAGGAGAAGACCCACACGGTCAGAACTGTAATTTACTTCACTGGTGCCACTGATGGGTCCCTACAGTACAGTGGAGATCGCTGTTGTGAGAGAGGGGAGGGGGTGGGTGGGCGGGACTTGGAATGCGGAATTGGACGGAAGGTTGTGAGTGATGGGGAGATGGAGAAAGCAGATTTTAAAAAAATAGCAGCGGGGGTTGAAGGGTGGTGTTGGGGAAGGGCAGGAGGGAGGGGGGGAACTAGAAAGCATCGATCGAAGAGGAGACGAGTGAAGCCAGAAGCACTAGAGGGGCTCTCAACACGTCTGGAAGCGACTCATCTCTTAAGTGAGGGGGTAGGTGTACACAATCTTTCCAATAATGCTCTTCCCTCTTCTAAGGCTGCATTCTTTCTCTAACTATCTTACAGAGATGAATGGGAGGGGAGAGAGGGACAGAGAGAGACAGAGAGAGAGGGAGAGAGAGAGTAGTGTGCACAGAGAGAGAGAGGGAGAGAGAGAATAGTGTGCACAGAATCTTTCCGATAATGGACTTCCTTCTTTTTTACGTTACATGCTTTCTCTAACTTTTTTTCAAGAGTTTCACTGGAGCCTTGTTCAAAACTGCAACCAAGACTGGACCGTCAACCTAGATTTCTAAAAATATTTGTGGCTTAAAAATTTCTTTCTAAACAGATAGGTTCTTTTCTAATTTCTGTTGCCAGCCAGCCTTCCAAAGAATAATTTACTCTCCTCTCGTTCAAACTGCGTTACAGAGAAAAGCGGGATTAAATGTGATTGTGTGCTTCACTGGTATAAAAATTCAATTCACACACATTGCTTTTGGACAAACCAATTGAGCGAAGTTATTACGGCTGTAACGGACACGGTACTTAGCTTACATTTCTGGCCAAAGTACTTTTTAAATGTACCTGGTAGTATAGAGGTATACATTACTGAATGTACTTTAGTAGTTTAAAAAATAACCATTACTACTTCAGTTAATTTTTTTT
Organism: Oncomelania hupensis; assembly: GCA_036898135.1. Classification (NCBI taxonomy): domain Eukaryota; kingdom Metazoa; phylum Mollusca; class Gastropoda; order Littorinimorpha; family Pomatiopsidae; genus Oncomelania; species Oncomelania hupensis. The sequence continues at coordinate 4,678,828 of CM072511.1, read as the reverse complement.
ATAATTGGTTGTGTTTTAGCATGAGTGTCACTGCTAGAGATAGATAGCTGCACTTACATTACTAAGACTTTTCAGTAAATTGATTTGGTACACGACATTATTATGCTGGGACTTTCGTTTTGTTCTACTGTCCCCTCACTTTGTCTCTGTCTCAACCCCCACCCCTCAGGCTTTCTTTGTCCTCCTCACCACACCCTATCATTCATACGTCTCTCTCTCCCTTTCAATCACCCACCCCAAACTTCTGTTTCCGTATCTCAATCTCCCCCTCTCTCTCTCTCTCTCTCTCTCTCTCTCTCTCTCTCTCTCTCTCTCTCTCTCTCTCTCTCTCTCCACTCTGTATCCGATCTTTTGTCTAATTGTATCCACAGTGTATTACACATTTCTCCAAGGGATGAGTGGCAATAACGCCAACAGAGAACAAAAGGCATTTGTAATGGTCAGGAAACGATATAATCATATCTCCCTCCTGGATCCAAAGACTGTTCACACGCACAGGCACTAGCCCTGATACTGCCAGACTGTTAACACGCACAGACACTAGCCCTGATACTGCCAGACTGTTAACACTCACAGACACTAGCCCTGATACCGTCAGACTGTTAACACGCACAGACATTAGCCCAGATACTGCCAGACTGTTAGCACTCACAGACACTAGCCCTGATACTGCCAGACTGTTAACACTCACAGACGCTAGCCCTGATACTGACAGACTGCTAACACGCACAGACACTAGCCCTTATACTGGTAGACTGTTAACACGCACCGACTGTTAACACGCACCTGATGCTGCCGGACCTGATAACATGCACAGACACTAGCCCTGATACTGCAAGACTTTCAACATGCACAGACACTAGCCCTGATACTGCAAGACTTTCAACACGCACAGACACTAGCCCTGATACTGGTAGACTGTTAACACGCACAGACACTAGCCCTGATACTGGTAGACTGTTAACACGCACAGACACTAGCCCTGATACTGGAAGACTGTTAACACGCACAGACACTAGCCCTGATACTGGTAGACTGTTAACACGCACAGACACTAGCCCTGATACTGGTAGACTGTTAACACGCACAGACACTAGCCCTGATACTGACAGACTGTTAACACGCACAGACACTAGCCCTGATACTGCCAGACCGTTAACACGCACAGACACTAGCCCTGATACTGCCAGACTGTTAACACTCACAGACACTAGCCCTGATACTGACAGACTGCTAACACGCACAGACACTAGCCCTTATACTGGTAGACTGTTAACACGCACCGACTGTTAACACGCACTTGATGCTGCCGGACCTGATAACATGCACAGACACTAGTCCTGATACTGCAAGACTTTCAACATGCACAGACACTAGCCCTGATACTGCAAGACTTTCAACACGCACAGACACTAGCCCTGATACTGCAAGACTGTCAACACGCACAGACACTAGCCCTGATACTGCAAGACTGTCAACACGCACAGACACTAGCCCTGATACTGCAAGACTTTCAACACGCACAGACACTAGCCCTGATACTGCAAGACTGTCAACACGCACAGACACTAGCCCTGATACTACCAGACTGTTAACACGCACAGACACTAGCCCTGATACTACCAGACTGTTAACACTCACAAACACTAGCCCTGATACTGGCAGACTGTTAACACGCACAGACACTAGCCCTGATACTGGTAGACTGTTAACACGCACAGACACTAGCCCTGATACTGACAGACTGTTAACACGCACAGACACTAGCCCTGATACTGACAGACTGTTAACACGCACAGACACTAGCCCTGATACTGGTAGACTGTTAACACGCACAGACACTAGCCCTGATACTGGTAGACTGTTAACACGCACAGACAATAGCGCTGATACTGACAGACTGTTAACACGCACAAACACTAGCCCTGATACTGCCAGACTGTTAACACGCACAGAAACTAGCCCTGATACTGGTAGACTGTTAACACGCACAGACAATAGCACTGATACTGACAGACTGTTAACACGCACAAACACTAGCCCTGATACTGCCAGACTGTTAACACGCACAGACACTAGCCCTGATACTGCCAGACTGTTAACACGCATAGACACTAGCCCTGATACTGCCAGTCTGTCAACACGCACAGACACTAGCCCTGATACTGCCAGACTGTTAACACCCACAGACACTAGCCTTGATACTGCCAGACTGTCAACACGCACAGACACTAGCCCTGATACTGCCACTTAACATCATTATAACCAGGAAGGCAGTGTTTTACAAATAATGGACCCCCATCGACCTTGACCTCTGAGATACCTGAATACCCCAAAAAATCAACAAAATGGATCCAACCGTTTTTTTTTTTGTTTTTTTTTTTTTGTGGGGATGGGGTGGGGTGTGTAGAAATATTATGCAAAACGTGTTTAAAAATAAAATTCGCCCCACCGAACTTGACCTTTGCGATAGAGCCAATTACAATGACATATAGGAGGCTAGCCACTAATCCAGGTAATGATCTTAATGAATTTGGTTAAAATCTTACCAGTGGTTCTTGAGATACACCCACGTACCCACAGATAGAACGACCGACCGACTGAACGGAGATAAAAAGTGCTGGTTGTGACCAGTTCCAAATGATATAAAAGAGAGCCAGGAATGGGAGATCAAAGGTGCTGGTTCTGACTAGTTCCAAATGATATCAAAGAGAGCCAGGAATGGGAGATCAAAAGTGCTGGTTGTGACTAGTTCCAAATGATATCAAATAACCAGGAATGGGAGATCAAAAGTGCTGGTTGTGACTAGTTCCAAATGATACCAAAGAGAGCCAGGAATGGGAGATCAAAAGTGCTGGTTGTGACCAGATCCAAATGATACCAAAGAGAGCCATGAATGGGAGATCAAAAGTGCTGGTTGTGACTAGTTCCAAATGATATCAAAGAGAGCCAGGAAATGGGAGATCAAAAGTGCTGGTTGTGACTAGTTCCAAATGATATCAAAGAGAGCCAGGAATGGGAGATACAAAGTGGTGTAAAACATAGGTGGAGGTTGGCTAGACTAAGGAAATGGGACTGGAGTCAAAGACTGCATCTTGGATGTAATGGGTTTTATCCTTCAATCACTTAAACAAGACAGGCCAAAAAGGTTTGTAGTAAGATTAAGAGACGATTACACTGTTGGTTTTTCGTCCAAAGTAAGCACTTTTCACAGTTTAGATGCAACAGCCCCAAATGTCACAAGTGAAATGTTCAGAGAAGACTAGATTAAATTACGTACACGGTCCAGACGGAAAGGACTATCACTCGGAAAGTGTAAAATCGATCAGTCGTTTTGTACAAGGTAAAAGGGAGGGAGACTGCTGGTTGTGTGTGTGTGTATGTGTAGGTGTGTGTGTGTGTGTACATGTTAACTGCGACTTCTGTCGACGAACTCAGGTAAAAGTCACACGTTCTGTCGACCGCTGATTTGTGACGACGTCGTCAGTTTTTGTGACGACGGTCGCCAGAATTTTTAAGGTCAAAATAGAGTTTTTCACCACTGTTTAGCCGACCGACGTTGAAAGCATGCAAAAAATCAGTGGTGTCGTCTAAAAGCATAATCTGCCACGTTGGATTGTGTATAACTTACACACTTTGAGCCTGGGCTTTTACACTCCTGCTTGATTCCAATGCCCCTCTCTCTTGGTGTGTATATGTCGTGACCAATCAGATTGCATCGTGACGTGATTAGCCAACGAGACAACGAATTTTCACGAGATATGTCAGTGCGCCATTGTAAAGAGTTGCCAACAGTGTGGTAGGTAAAACTTCTTCTTGTTGGGACTTTGATTTCTTCATATGTTATCAGTTTTCAGCTTAGGACTTTTTAGGATTCATTAAATATTAAACTGAAAATGACTATATGTAGCACCTGACGAATCGAAGTGAAGAAGATTAATTGGTGCAGACCCGAGACCGACTTGGCAAAAGAAAACCCAAACTGTGGTGGATTAGTAGTCTTTTACCTTCACCTTTACCGTCAATTTACCGTCAATAATATGAAATTTGCAGAGCAAGTATGTACTTTTAGCTAGGAACAAGGGTGTATTAGATTCTGGCAAATGTTTTGATTGACAAAATTGCAAGTTGCAACACTTCCACGTAAATGCATAAAACGGCAAAGAATAGACTTACAATCATGTAGCCTATTTAGCACAAGTTTTTACTGGAGTAGTGAAGATAATTTTATAGAAAATTCTCCAATAATATTGACCAACAAAATTATTAACATCATACAAAGCTTCTTCTAACAACAACGCAAAATCAAATCAAAGGTAAATACACTGTTATTGCATGCTTTGTAAAACAAAACGATCGGATCTATCGTGCGCGTCTCTGACGTAACAGAGCTGAGAGTGGGGGTGAGAAATATATGCTTGACCTAATTTCACGTAGCAATATCATTATTTATTGCAAATGCTTAATCAGACTATTACTTTGGATAAAAATATAATGACTTTTCATTGTTCAGTGGTCCATCCATGTTCACGGTCTGTGTGTGTTCTTTCTTTAAGTCCGAGGATACATTACAACAAAAGGATATAAGAATGTTGCCTTTGTTTATTTTGGCATCATTCTGCACCTTTTTTAAAAATTATATAAGCCAAGCCTTCTTTATAATTTTTATGTCACATTTATGTCATAAGAAAACAGGGAAAAATGTATCTATATCTCTCTCTTTCTCCCCCCCCCTCTCTCTCTCTCTCTCTATGTATTCTTAAATAGGTAGTTTGATCTTAAAAAGGATCATGTTTCAGACTCTGCACCATCGAAGGCAGCAACAGCAGAGGTACTAGGGTCAGCAACACCTGCCCCAGCCTCCGCCTCAGCCCTCTCCTAACCCATTTCAGCAGCAACAGCAACTACATCCACCTCCACAGCTGTCCTCATCGTCGTTGTCTAACCCCCAGAGACCTCCACCGTCTTCTTTTGCATCTGTCGCTCGGATCGTCTGCCATGCCTGATAAGGGCTCAGATCATGTGAGTAATGTACTTGTTAGAGTATAGCGCTACAAGGCAAATGAACTTTGACATGGATCGATTTAGCTCAAGATGGAAAACAGTGCCAAGCTATGAAGTTTCAGGTTAGCCCCAAGTAGTTTAAGATAATGGCACACCAGTCCTACGAAAGTGCACTCCGAAAGCAAAATGTGAAGTATAAGCTGTGTACATCAATTTTGTTAGGCTTTTATTGATTAGGATTACTTTTTATAGTGGATTACTTTTTATAGTGTTTACATACACCACCAACCCAAGCTCCATTACCCACACCTGACCCCCACAGATAGCAAAGTTAACAAGGACGTCGTCACGGGTAGAAAGACATAATATGCATGCGTTCAGTATGAGTGGATGTTTCAGGCATATGTCGAACATCTGTAGGCCTAGTGCTTGTCGCAGTAGGAGTTGTCGATATTGGATCTCGAGACATGTCGTCTGCTTCCAGCACACATGTGCGTCAAGAATGACTCCCCACTTTGCGTCATTTCTTTATTTTGGGGTCAAATACGCACTGCAGTGCGCAATCGGGAACACAGGAATGGGTATACTACATTTAGCAGACATAGGCGCGTTTGCAACAAAAATAAAAGACAACCCTTATTGGATTTCCTTGTCTGCTACTCGAACCAAGCGAGCAATGAAATGGTGGATCGTAATCTTCCATCATATTGGTATTTTTCTAAAGGGATAACAAACATACTGGCCGCAAAAACCAAACAACTAAATCTATACGTCCCTTGGATTCAGGGTTGGATTTTTATTCGCCATTTCGGGCATTGTGCATGTATTTTGCGTGCTACAATGGGATACATTGCATTTATTGTCATTGTAATAAATTGATAAATATTCACATAGTTATATTTTGATTTAAAGCATAACTGTATTTGTTCTGTTGGTTTGTTGTTGATTTAGATAAATGTATTTAAATGAAAGTAGCCTTTTGATTTAGATATGCATTTTAATGAAAATAGCCGTTAATTGTAGTTGTTAGATCTGTCAATCGGTTTAATTAACCTGCTATAATTTCTTATCGCTAATAGTCATGTTTCAAAATAATAATGTACAGTAACACAGTATTATAATCTGTTGACAGGAATCTGACAACCTAGTGGACCTGCCAAATACTCCCAACACTGAGCACTGCCGCAGCGGATATAACAGTGATCATGATGATTTGTTTGATGACGTCTGTGACAGCACAATCACTCTAAATCGCACTGTGACTTTATTCCATCCAATGATTCAAGTGGCACTGAATCAAATGACAGCTTAGCCATGGTTTACGAAAATGAACCTGATTCCAGCTACAGTCAAGCCAGGCTTTACAGAATGGGAGCCACCGTTTTCACTGAAACTAGTGATGAGTCCCTGTGCATAGACTTTACTGACACTGCAAAAAAGACTGGCAACAAGCAAATTGGGGCAGGCACTCTGTTGCCTCAAACTTCCTTTCTGCTTCTCTGTCCATACATTCAATGGCCTGAGCTATCAGCTGTCCTTTTTGTTTTTTCAAAACATCAAGATTGTATAGATAATTGCCCATGTTCCACATTCTCAGGAGGAGCAACTCTCTTTTTACCATCCATACAAGAAACCCCCTCCTGGACATTTTCATTCCCATGTACTTCGCAAATGTCTAGGAAAGACAGTTTGTCCTATTTGATAATGTAAGCAGTACCCCTTCTTACACAGGCAATGAAACATTCATGATTTGGTGAGAAATAGACCAGTGTTTAGACTCGTTTTGTGTGAATATTCTGATTTGGCTCTGTGTAGTCCGCTGGACCCTGTAAGGAATGAATAGCTAACTTACTAATTGTTATGCAGAGAAGTTTAAAGTCTAACAGGACACTACAGTCAATGATTGTAGGTACCCAAATCTTTTGTGGCATGCGACTGACCTCATATTTTTGTGCTCCATATTTCTTTATTTTAGGTTGAAGTTAATAATGTCTAACATCAACAAATTCTGTGTTTCTTGCTGTCTCATTTCATTTGCATTTTTTTTTAAATTTAGCAAGAATGGTTATTTTTTCATATTTTGTTTGTTAAAGTGAACGATAATTAATGACGCACTACGCAAGATTTGTGAAGCATAGTGCTCTATTCATTTTAGCTGAGTGATCGCGTCAATTCCCAAAAGCTCTAAAAATAGTATGCAGATGAAAAGCAGAGTGCATTCTGTTACATTAACAAATTCTGTGTTTCTTGCTGTTTCATTTTATGTTCATTGTATTTTCCTAGCAAGAATGCTTTTTTTCATTATTATTTTTTTATCCCCCGTGGGGATAGCAATGAATAACTATTTTGTTTTTGTAAACGGGGGTTTGATACTGGCAAACACGCTTGGTCTCCACAAAAACTCCAGACGATGGACATGGCACAGTCCTGGCGGGGAGCATCACAACCAAATAGACTACATCATGGTCAAGAAACGCTTCAGATCAAGCATCAACATTGGCAGGACACGCACTTTTCCAGGAGCAGACATCGGAAGTGACCACGATCTCGTGATGTCTTTCCGGCTCCACTTGAAGATAGTAAATACAGCAAAGTGCACTAGACTGAAGTTCAACCTGGACAAACTGCAAGACCCGGAGGTGGCAGAACTATTTCAGGCCACAATTGGAGGGAAATTTGCACCACTGCTCATTTTGGGGGCTGGTGAGGTAGATGTCAACACCATGACCACCACCTTCAACTCAGCTGTGACAGATGCCGCCACTGAGATCCTTGGCAAGCACCGACCAAAGAAGAAGCCGTGGGTCACACCTGAACTTTTGGATCTGTGTGATAAACGAAGAGAGATGAAAAAGAAAAAGAACACCTCACAGGGAGCTGATGTCTACCGAAAAATCAACAATGACATCCGAAAAGGCATGCGCACAGCAAAGGAGAACTGGATAGAAGATCAATGCCAGGAAATAGAGAACAGTCTGAACAAGAACAACAGCAAGAAGGCCTACCAGACAGTGAAGCGGCTGACCAGTGTCAAACAGCCCAAAGTCTCCACGATCCAAAGCAAGTCTGGCATATGCCTAACAGAAGAACAAGAAGTCTTGGACAGATGGACAGAGTACTGCTCTGACCTTTACAACCATACACCAAATGGAGACCCATCAGTTCTAGCATGTCCCGAGAACAGAGAAGAAGAAGAAATCCTCCCAATTCTCCGGGAAGAAGTTGAGGCAGCAGTGCAAGCGCTAAAGAAAGGGAAGTCAGCGGGAGTGGACAACATACCCGCGGAACTGCTACAAGCAGGAGGAGAAGCGATGATTGATGCCCTCACCATTATCTGTAAGAAGATCTGGCAGAGTGGGGAGTGGCCTATACCATGGACCCAGTCGCTTGTCATCACTCTTCCCAAAAAAAGGTAACCTTCAGGAGTGTGAAAATTACCGGACCATCAGCCTCATCAGCCATCCCAGCAAGGTCCTCCTGAAAATAATACTCAACAGGTTGAAACCCCAAGCTGAACAGATCATAGCTGAAGAACAAGCAGGATTCAGGGCAGGGCGAAGTACCACTGAGCAGATTTTCAACCTCAGAATAATCTGTGAGAAATACCTACAGCACCAACAACATCTATATCATGTGTTCATAGACTTCAAGAAGGCGTTTGACCGAGTCTGGCATGCAGCTCTATGGGCAACAATGAAAGTGTACAACATCAGCCCTAAAATTATTGAAGTCATCAAAAACCTGTATGACAAGGCTACCAGTGCAGTCCTCCACAACAGCGCCATCGGGAACTGGTTCAGAACAATCGGTGTGCGTCAAGGATGCCTACTCTCTCCAACACTCTTCAACATCTTCCTAGAGCGCATCATGTCAGATGCTCTTGCAGACCATGAAGGCACAGTCAGCATAGGGGTTAGAGCAATCTCCAATCTTCATCCAGACATTGATGGATTGGCTGGAGAGGAACAAGAACTTGAACAGCTGGTACAGAGGTTTGACACCACCTCCAGAGCCTATGGAATGGAAATAAGTGCAGAGAAGACCAAAATGATGACCAACAACACCAATGGCATCAATACGGACATCAAAGTCCAAGGCCAATCCCTCAACACAGTGCATAGCTTCAAATATTTAGGAGCCATTGTATCAGACAATGGGTCCCGACAGGAAGTCCTCTCCAGGATCGCACAAACAACTGCTGCCCTGACAAGGTTGAAGCCCATTTGGAAAGACAGGACCATCAGTCTACATTCCAAAGTAAGACTGCTGCGCTCCCTTGTCATCTCCATCTTCCTATATGCTTGCGAAGCATGGACCCTCACAGCAGATCTCCAACGAAGAATACAAAGCATGGAGATGAGGTGCTACAGAAGAGTTCTGGGCATTTCCTATACCCAACACATCACCAACGACGAAGTCCGACAGACCATCACACAAGCCATTGGACAACACGATGACCTGCTAACAGTGGTGAAGAAACGGAAACTCCGATGGTATGGCCACGTCACCAGATCATCAGGCCTTGCAAAGACTATTCTGCAAGGCACAGTGCAAGGAGGTAGAAGAAGAGGGAGACCGAAAAAGAGGTGGGAGGACAACATTCGAGAATGGACTGATTTGGCCATCAGGGCTGCTGAGGACAGAGAAAGATGGAGTATGCTGGTTAAACGATCATCTGTGGTGCCCCTACGACCTTCGGGTTACGGGACAGGATAGGATAGGTGGGGTTGCCGAGGTATTCTGTATAAATAGTATCTCCACTTTCTGGAAATCTAGTGTTTTAAATTCCCACTTTCGCTGTCCTTCTCCTTTGTTTTTTTCATTCCTACTCTGTTCTATCTACTATCTTTACCCCTTGGGGTCATGAGCAATCTTGCCACTGTAGATTGTTCTAACCTATAAAGGGAACAGTGAAAGCCCCAGTTGAAAACCTGTCTTGCCTTTGTAGGCATGACTCATTCACTGCGGCAACAGTTCCCCCCGTTGGAGTGCCGGGGGTTTCAGTATAAATAGTATCCCCACTTTCTGGAAATTTAGTGCTTTAAATTCCCACTGTCGCTGTCTTCATCATTTGCTCTTTCCCATTCCTGATCTGTCCTATCACTCTGCTATACTTTCTTCTTCTTCGCTAGATCAATGACCTACCTTTTTTTCTTGAAAACTCTTCCTGGACAAGACTCCTTGTTTGTGTATGAGGTCTGTTGGATCAGCTTGGGAGTGTTGGACGCTTTCTGCCGGGTGGTCACTAGGGCTTCCTATGATTGTATTATTTCGCACTATAGGCATTTTATATGTATGTGTTTTGTTGATGATTTATAATGATGGTTGTATTCTATTTTGTTTTTGTAACCGGGGTGTTCGCGTAGTTGAGGTCAACCCTCAGCCGTCCCCCGCGTGGGATGTCTTTATTGTAAAGTGACTGGCCGGTGGAGGGCATTCAATTTTCCCACTAGGGTTGTTTCGGCAGATCTTTTATGCGGATCGGGGGTTGTCCGGTCCTGATTTGGCTCGGAAGAGTCCGCTGGACCTAAAGCAACAATAAATCAATCAATCAATCAATCTACTATCTTATTTGCTAGAACAGTAACCTACCTTCCCCCCGTTGGGATGCCAGGAGTTTCTGTATATATAGTATCCCCACTTTCTGGAAATTTGGTGCTTTACATTCCCACTGTCGCAGTCTTTCTCCTTTGTTTTTTTCATTCCTGCTCTGTGTTCTCTAAATCTACTATCTTCCTTCTTCGCTAGACTAGTCACCTACCTTTTTTCTTGAAAACACTTCCGGGACAAAACTCCTCATTTGTGTGTAAGCTTGGGAATATTGGACGCTTTCTGCCAGGTGGTCACTGGGGCTTTTATGATATTATTATTTGGCAGTGCAGGCATTTTATATGTATTTGTTTTGTTGATATTTTATAATGATGTTTGTATTCTATTTTATTTTTGTAAATTAGAGTATAGACTCAACGTCCCCTGCGTGGGATGTCTTTATTGTAAAGTGACTGGCTGGTGGATTGCCTTCAGTGTTACCACTAGGGTTATTTCGGCAGATCTTTTATGCTGATTAGGGGCTGTCACGTGGGGTTTATGGGCTCTGCACAATGGAATTATGGACCCTCACGTTTATTCGGTGGGAACTGCTAGTAAGTTACCCTATGAATTACTTTAATAAATTTATTTGTTTAGCTCGTTCTGTGTTAAGGTTGGGGTACAGAAATAGATAGAAAAATGGTAAAAGATACTGTCACACTAGCTTTCACACGGCTATGAATCATATGTAGTCCAGCCACTTGATAACAGTTAAAATCACACATTTATTTCTTCTACTCTATACAAGATTCTTTAAGTACTAATCTAACTTAAAAAGTCTCTTTCAATGCTAATAGTTCGATCGCTGATAGTCTAGGCAGCTGTTTTATCTTCCTCGGGCACTTGCTATAATATCTCATGTAGATTTGGACTACTGTGGTCCGTTTTACAGTTTCTGAAGAGTTGGACTACTGTGGTCCTGTTATGATCAGTTTAAGTGCACCTTCGCCTTATGCACTTAACTTTCTGATGGTGCGGTCGAAGTCCTTCTGTGAGGTAGCTTCTGGTACACCTTTGTCGTTGTGTAGTTGGGTTCCCTTGCCACGCTGTGGGGTCTGACAGGGTGTTTCTTCGGGTAGCTCTTTCCGTCTTGTGCGGTAGAGTCTCCTCAACCAACTAGTCGTTTCTGTGGAGTGGGGTGCACAGGATAGCTCGGGATAGCTCGGGATAGCTCGCCTGCTCGTCTGTAATATAAGAGACGAAATTCTGCACAACCCTGAATAATCGGTTTGTGCAGAGCGTCTCACTGAAAGCCAAAGTAGCCCTCAGTGATAGCTCCACATCTCTATACATAAGCGACGAACATTCTGCTACTTCCGGGTTCCACTGGAATCTCACTCTAAATTCCTATACATACATAAATATAAATCGTGTCTAACTATACACATACAGAATTAATAATATTATAAACATTCAGTGGTACAGCCACTGGTCTGCAAACATACATATAAGTTAAACAACAGTGGTTCCGTACGGGATACAACATGGCGGCGCAACCGGTCGTGTTTCGCCTCGTGGTAGGCTCTTCCACGTGGTCCCGCAAATTCGGATTAACAATTCACATTTATGCATAGCAAATTCTTCAAACATAATTTCAACAATAATATAAATATATCACGATGAAACAGAAGGGTGTTCATTTACCTGTTTGACAAGTTCAGGCCCGTGTTGACTAAATAGAATTCTGAGATTCTAAGTCCTGCTTCCTGGTCTATGAGTGAAGATAGTTCTCTGCTAGCTAAGGAGATGTTACTTCTTCCTCGTCTCACACACGACTGATTCAAACTGTGTTAGGCTCTGACACAGTCAAAACTGCTCTACCCACTGAGCCTAAGCTATCTGATTGGTTAAAATGTCCGATTCAAAGCTCAAGTGCTGACTCACTTACGCTGTGTGTGGCTCGCTCGCTGTGTGTGGTCTGCTGTGTAATTTAATTGCTGCTGTGTAATAGTCTAACTTCTCTACTGTTACAAAGACTACACATGGCTAAATAGTCAACAAGCAGAGTTAAAGCTAGCCAGTTCGTGACAGGCTCCCTCAACTGAAAAAAGGCGATGACTACTGGATTCGACCTTTTTCTACTACAGGACCTAGTTTAACGCTGCACTATCCTAGGGTCCTATTTACAAACTAATTAAGTTGCTCTACCTGAGCTGCAATGCTGTGCCAGGTAGCTATGGACACTAGTGACAGGGTATTACTGGGCGGGGACGAATTCTGGTGCTGTGGCCCTTAGTTGTGTTGGGTGGGCGACAGCTGCTGTGTCCTCCACGAGATGGCGACTGAGGTAGTCGGCTCCGTGGTTCTCTTTGCCGGGGATGTACTCGATCTGGAATGCGTATGCCTGAAGGGTGAGTGCCCATCGCATCAGGCGAGAGTTCAAAGACTTGGAGGCTGCCAGGAACGATAGTGGTTGGTGGTCCACCTGAACTGTGAAGTGGGTCCCGTACAGGTAGAGTTGAAACTTCTGTATGGCCCAGACTAGTCCAAGGCATTCCTTCTCCGACGTGGCGTAGTGGGTCTCGGCGGGTCTCAATTTTCTGCTGGCGTAGGCGACAGGGAATAGCGTCTCTGCATTCTTGGGGTCGCGCTGTAGCAGTACTGCTCCGAGGCCTAAGTCGCTTGCGTCGGTGCGAAGAACGAATGGCTGAGTCAAATCGGGTAGGTGGAGTACTAGCGCCGATGTCATTCTGTCCTTGAGTGTTTGGAATGCTGTCTCGCATTCCGCTGTCCATACGACTTTGTCCGGGGCGATTTTCCGGGTTCCATTTGTCAGTGGTACGGCGATGCTGTTGTAGTTGGGGATGAACTTCTGGTAGAAGCCGCAGAGTCCTAGAAATGACTGCACTTCCTTCTTTGTCTTGGGCCTAGGAGCGTCGAGTAGGCGTTTCACTGTCTTTTCTACCGGTCGCAGGCTTCCTTGACTGATGGTGTGTCCCAGAAATTCTAGCTCGGTGAATCCAATCTGACATTTGGTGGGTCTTGCCGTCAATCCCGTGTCTCTGAGGCGGGCGAGTAGTTGTTGTAGGAGCGTGACATGTTCCTCCCACGTAGGTGTGGCGATGAGGATGTCGTCCATAAACGAATGTAGGTGCTCGCTGCTCAGGGGTGCCAGGAGTTTCCGCATCATGGCGCTGAAGATGCTGGGTGCGTTGTGGAGTCCGAATGGAAGTACGTTGAACTCGAAGTGTCCTTCCATAGTGCTAAACGCTAGGTACTTTCGGACTTGTGGTTGTACTGGTATCTGGTAGTATCCTTTGCTGAGGTCGATGCGTGAGAAGTACTTCGCTCGCTGTAGCTTGGCAAATAGGTCTGTCTGGTCCGGGAGTGGCTCTGGCTGGAATTGCGTTACGGCATTCAGGAGTCTGAAGTCGATGCACAGTCGGTGCTCTCCGTTGGGTTTTCGCAACAATACCGTGCCTGCGCTGTAGGGTGAGGTAGACTCTGAGATGATTCCGGCTGCCAGTAAGGTGTCTATCTCTTCCTTGATGGCTCGCTGCTGCGACAGTGGCATCGGGTAGAGCTTCTGGCGGACGGGTGTTGGGTCGGTCACCGTTAAGGTTACTTCGACGAGGTCTGTCCTCCCTGGTCGGTCTGTTAGCACAGTCTGATGTTGTCGAATGACCTGTAGTACTTGCTGTTGCTGTTTAGCGGCTAGGTCTCCGTTGAGTATCACGTCTTTGTAGGTTTCTTTGGAGTGCAGGGGATACTCTACTGCATTGGTCTCCATGCTTTCTCCTTCTTCCGCAATGGCGATGGCTAGCAAGTTGTGAGTGCTGGGGGTCGCTGGTCGGTCCGTATACTTCTTGAGGAGATTAATGTGGTGGTATCGGGTTCTCCCGTTTACCTCTATTTGGTAGACTGTCTTGGATTTCTTGGCAGTCACCCGGTACGGTCCTCTCCAAGCGATGTCCAGCTTGTTGGTTCCACTTGGAAGTAAGAGTAGCACTTGATCGCCGACTTGCAGTTCTCGGTCCTTCGCGTGGCGGTTGTAGTACTTCGCCTGACGGGCTCTTGCCTTCTTCAGTGCTTCACCAGCTTTCTTCCACGTTGCTTTGAGGGTTTCCTGCAGGTCTGCGACGTACTTGGTGGCACCTCTTGGTGTGTCGTCTATCTTGGCCTCCGTCCAACTTCTGCGTAGGGCTTCTAGCGGTCCGGCTAGAGGTCTGCCGAATAGCAATGTTGACGGGGTGTAGCCTGTGGCTGCATGGGGCGTTTCTCTGTATGCGAACAGTGCCGCATTCACGTAGGTGTCCCACGCTTCTGGATTGTCGTCGGCGACTTTCCTGAGTATGGTGAGAAGGGTTCCATTCAGTCTTTCTACTTGTCCGTTGCTGGCGGGGTGATATGGTGGTGTGCGAATGTGATGAACTTGTATCAACTCGAACACGTCTTGCATCAGGCGGCCGGTGAACTGAGATCCGTTGTCCGTTCTAATGCTGTCCGGGAATCCGACTCTGGTAAAGATGGCGATGAGTGCATCTGCAATCTTCTTGGTGTCGATCGCTGGCAACGGGACTGCTTCGCACCACATCGTACATGCGTCGACGAGTGTGAGTAGAAATCTGTTCCGCTTCTTGGTCATGGGCAGTGGTCCTACTATGTCTACTGAGACTTGCTGGAATGGCACGCCGACTACTACCGATGGTCCTAAGGTAACTGGTACGGTGTGATGTCGCGGGGAATATCGTTGACATTGGTGGCAAGATTTCACGTAGCGCTTGACATCCTCCGTGATTCCTGGCCAATAGTAGTGTGCGCTGATTCTCTGCACTGTGGCTCCAATTCCCATGTGTCCGCTGAGTGGCATGCTGTGGCCTAATTCTAGTACTTGGGCTCGAAGGGTGGCTGGTAGTACTAGTTGGGTGTGATCTCCATCTCCTTGTCGATGTAGAACTCCCTCGTCCATGTAGAAGTCTCCCTTGTGCGGGGGTGTGTGCGCCTTGGGTAGCTTCTGGAAGCACTTCGCTATCGAGGTGTCTTCTTTCTGTGCTGTTTTGATCTCTTCGAGTCCTGGATTCGGAGCGAACTCGGGCTGGGGTGGTTGGGTTTTAGCTTGGGCCCTGGTTTGCACTGCAGCTATCTCTACAGTTTTAGGGGGCGTGCCTAAGAACACATACCTACAACCTAGCACTAGATCATACAGGGGTTTCTGTAAAACAGCTGCTTGGATTCGTCCTGTGACGTACCTACTCTCTACTTCGATCCATGCTATTGGGCAAGTAGTCGTCGGTTTCGTCAAGTCTGCTCCTTGTAAGTCGACTGTCTTGTCTGTCAAGTCCGCGCGCGATACAAGAGATTCGCTAACTATCGCGTCGTATGATAGACCTGTGTCATACAGACAGTTCGCTTCTTTTTCCGTTGACCTTGACCGTGTCTGTCACCGATGGGTGATCTCCGATTGTGTGTGGCTTGTTACCGCTACTTTGAGTTAGAACTCTGTGCGCTGGCCGGCTTTCGCGCTCTTCCCTACGTTGTGCGGCCAACTTGAAACATTCTGCGGTGGAGTGATTGTTTCTGTTGCAGAACGAACAATACCGTCTCTGTTCTGCGGGACCTCTTTTCCCGAATTCCGTGTTGGGTCCTTTATTTTGCCCAGGTCTGGGGTTATTCGGCTTATTCGCGGTGCGCTCTTCCCGGTTAGGGCTTCGTTTCTGTGCCTCTTTCCCGTTAGGCTTTAGGTCTCGCCTGAAGCTCTTGGCTTCTCCGTGTGCGGCCACGTACCTATCTGCGACCTTGACCAGATCTTCTAGTCTTTCCGCGCCCTGCTCTACTGAGAATGTTCTCAGCTCGGGGGTCATGGTTTCCCGTAGCTGTTCCCATACTAACAGTTCTGTCAGTCCATCATACGTCTTAGCCGTGGCTGACTGGCTAATCCACTTATCCAGCATTGTGGACAACCGATCCGCGAACTGCGCATAGCTCTCTCCTTTCACTCTCCGGTTGGTGCGGAATTTTTGCCGATAGCATTCTCCTGTTAGTTCGAATCCCGTTAGGAGTGCCTCTTTTACCTTGTGATAGTCAGTCACTCTGTCAGTCGGTAGCTTACTGTAGATGTCATAAGCCTTTCCTCTAAGTCCTTGACTAAGCTTGAAAGACCAATGAGTGGGATCTAGTTTATACTCTGTTGCTAGACGCTCAAACCTAGTCAGATAGAGATCTAGACCTTCTTCTCTCTCATTGAATGTTCCCAGTGGAAATGACATTCCTTGTACCGGGTTGGATGCTACCTCTAGCTGATCTGAGTGGGGAGGGGTTGAGGAAGAACTTGAAGCTCCTGATCCCAATCTTCTTAGCTCTAACTCATGCTGTCTTTCTTTTTCCTTTTCTTCCCTCTCTTTTTCTTTTTCTGCCCGCTCATACTCCCATCTCCTAACTTCTGCATCTCTCTCTGCTGCTAATGCTGCCTTCTTCTGTTCTCCTTCTAATTCTAGTTTCTTCTGCTCTGCTTCTAATTTCTTCTGCTCTAGTTCTAATTTCTTTTGCTCTGCTTCTAGTTCTGCTTTTCTCTGTTCTGATTCGAGTTTCTTCGCCTCTCTCTCTGCTGCTCTCTCTGCCTTAGCTTCCTGTTTCTCTACCTCTGCATTGATATACGCAATTAGGTCTGCCCCTGCTAAGTGTAAAGCTTCTCCTAGTTCCTTGAAACGCAATCTCAAGGCCACGGGGTCCGACATTGTCAAACGTGTCTATGAACAACCTCTGAATCACGTGGAATACCAAAACACTAGCAATATTGCAAGTCAATAACAACAATGCAAAGACCATAAAATTCGTAATCAATAATAGAATACAACAAGAGTCAAATGGCATACAACAGTTATTTAAGCAAAACCTGCAAAAGAACAATGCAACATACAGGCACAAAAATATTTGAAGCAAAAAAGTTTTTAACTAAAGAATAGTGCACCCAAACTGATTAGTCCTTGTTACCACTATTCTAAGTTATTCTACTACTCCTACTGTTATCTAATTTTATTGTACTTAGGTCCGGTTATACCCAATTCCTATTATCCACAGATCCTGGCTAGGCTCGCCAATTAAAGTGTCACGTGGGGTTTATGGGCTCTGCACAATGGAATTATGGACCCTCACGTTTATTCGGTGGGAACTGCTAGTAAGTTACCCTATGAATTACTTTAATAAATTTATTTGTTTAGCTCGTTCTGTGTTAAGGTTGGGGTACAGAAATAGATAGAAAAATGGTAAAAGATACTGTCACACTAGCTTTCACACGGCTATGAATCATATGTAGTCCAGCCACTTGATAACAGTTAAAATCACACATTTATTTCTTCTACTCTATACAAGATTCTCTAAGTACTAATCTAACTTAAAAAGTCTCTTTCAATGCTAATAGTTCGATCGCTGATAGTCTAGGCAGCTGTTTTATCTTCCTCGGGCACTTGCTATAATATCTCATGTAGATTTGGACTACTGTGGTCCGTTTTACAGTTTCTGAAGAGTTGGACTACTGTGGTCCTGCTATGATCAGTTTAAGTGCACCTTCGCCTTATGCACTTAACTTTCTGATGGTGCGGTCGAAGTCCTTCTGTGAGGTAGCTTCTGGTACACCTTTGTCGTTGTGTAGTTGGGTTCCCTTGCCACGCTGTGGGGTCTGACAGGGTGTTTCTTCGGGTATCTCTTTCCGTCTTGTGCGGTAGAGTCTCCTCGACCAACTAGTCGTTTCGGTGGAGTGGGGTGCACAGGATAGCTCGGGATAGCTCGCGATAGCTCGGGATAGCTCGGGATAGCTCGCCTGCTCGTCTGTAATATAAGAGACGAAATTCTGCACAACCCTGAATAATCGGTTTGTGCAGAGCGTCTCACTGAAAGCCAAAGTAGCCCTCAGTGATAGCTCCACATCTCTATACATAAGCGACGAACATTCTGCTACTTCCGGGTTCCACTGGAATCTCACTCTAATTCCTATACATACATAAATATAAATCGTGTCTAACTATACACATACAGAATTAATAATATTATAAACATTCACGGGTACAGCCACTGGTCTGCAAACATACATATAAGTTAAACAACAGTGGTTCCGTACGGGATACAACATGGCGGCGCAACCGGTCGTGTTTCGCCTCGTGGTAGGCTCTTCCACGTGGTCCCGCAAATTCGGATTAACAATTCACATTTATGCATAGCAAATTCTTCAAACATAATTTCAACAATAATATAAATATATCACGATGAAACAGAAGGGTGTTCATTTACCTGTCTGACAAGTTCAGGCCCGTGTTGACTAAATAGAATTCTGAGATTCTAAGTCCTGCTTCCTGGTCTATGAGTGAAGATAGTTCTCTGCTAGCTAAGGAGATGTTACTTCTTCCTCGTCTCACACACGACTGATGCAAACTGTGTTAGGCTCTGACACAGTCAAACTGGCGCGAACCGCTTTGCCTAAGCTATCATTGGGTAAAATGTTCAGATTCAAAGCTCAAGTGCTGACTCACTTACGCTGTGTGTGGCTCGCTCGCTGTGTGTGGTCTGCTGTGTAATTTAATTGCTGCTGTGTAATAGTCTAACTTCTCTACTGTTACAAAGACTACACATGGCTAAATAGTCAACAAGCAGAGTTAAAGCTAGCCAGTTCGTGACAGGGGCGAGTCCTCTTTCAGCCAAGTTGTGGTCTTGATTTTGTGGTCCTGATTCGGCTCTTTGCAGTCCCCTGGACCCTTTAAGCAATGAATAACTATTTTGTTTTTGTAAACGGGGGTTTGTTAAATTAGAGTATAGTCTCAGTGTCCCCTGCGTGGGTTGCCTTTATTGTACAGTGACCCGCCCGGTGGAGTGCCTGAAATGTTACCATTACGTTGAGTAGATTACCGTCCCCGGACACGGAAGCGTATAGGGGAGGCCTGTTACCATTAGGGTTGTTTCAGATCTTTTATACGGATCAGGGGTGAGCCCTCTGTCAACCAAGTTGTGGTCCTGATTCAGTTCTTTTCAGTCCTCTGGACCCTTTAAACAATGACTAACTCACTCATTCAATGGGGATAGGGTGGCCATATAATTGTGAATTTGTACTTGTATATGTGTTTTATATGTATATTTATGATTTTGTGAGCGATAGACCAATGTTTAGACCTGCTTTGTGTGTCCTGCTTGGCTTTATGTAGCCCGCTAGACCCTGTAATAAGGAATAAGTAGCTAACTAACAAACTTGCTGTTATGCAGAGAAGTATGAGGAATGATTAAAGTCTAATAGGGGACTACAATCAATGATTGTAGGTACCCAAAACCTTTGTGGCATGCGACTGACCTCATGTTTTGTCTATTTATAGCAGCTCCAGATTTCTTTATGTTAGGTTGAAAATAATAATAATCAACAAAGTCTGGAATGAATAGGTAACTAACATATCTCTTTTTCATGTAGAATGTTGTCAATTGGTTTCTCAAGGGCCATGCGAGTCATATGGGCTTTGCCTTCAAGTTTGTTATTGCTTTATTTCACAATTTGAGGAAATAAATGGATCCATGATCAAGAATATTTTACTTCAGTATTATATGTGAAAATCGTGTATGTGTGTGTGCGCATCTCTCTCTCTCTCTCTCTCTCTCTCTCTCTCTCTCTCTCTCTCTCTCTCTCTCTCTCTCTCTCTCTCTAAAGAGGGATAGAAAACCAGAGGAAAGGATGAATTCCTGCGTCATGCACACAGTTCCTCACCCCGCACCACCCGCCCCCACAAACAAAATTTCCCGCGAACAAACGTAAGTTCCTAAAATCAATATATTTATTCATTATACCTCCAATCAGTCAGAACACAACAGCAAGGTGTCCAGTATTTCTCAGTTCAATTCTTCAATATGGTTTAAATAAAAATCCACCCCGCCCTGTAACAGTCACATTCCTTTTATGTTTTTCAAAGCTCAGTACAGCTCAAGATATTTCTGTACCTTTACTTAGAAAATAAATAGATAAAACAAATTATATAATTATGAATCAATTGAAACGGATTAATATTAACATTATTTTGGAAATAAATAGTTGTAGCTTTACATAAAGCACAAGATACTAAAAATGACTACATCAACAAACAAAACGCCCCCACAAAAAGAATGAACTGGGTTGTTTCCTATTGGAAAGACGGGGTTACATTACCAACCAAGACAAACCCCTAAATATTCATACACATTCACGTACAAAAGCACAACAAGAAGTATACATGTGTTGCCTGTGCCAACCACCTCATTGAGTAACCTTAGCTTTAAAAGTAAGGTATATGAGAAACTAATAACAATAATAATTAATGTTTATTGTCTTTT
>CM072511.1:4570460-4655460 GCA_036898135.1 Oncomelania hupensis | reverse complement strand
ATCAATCATCATCATCATCATCAATCATCATCATCATCATCATCATCATCATCATCATCATCATCATCATCATCATCATCATCATCATCATTCAATAAAGACATGTACTGAATACTATACAGTATTTAATGATTGTCGTTACTGTTGTCCCAGATTACCACTAATAGCCATGAACAGGCCTAAAACATGGCTCTGCTTTATGCCTTTGCAAGCCGTCAATCTAGTTTACATGTATATATCGATGCTGACGACCCGCGGTAATAAACCCACTGTCTGTATATTGAGGCCATCAGTCTCAGAGATGAAGAGATGATTTTATTTCCACGGTCACGACAAAGTGGGGTACGACTAGAATTTTGCAGTGAGGTGATAAAACAGAGCAAGTCCATCCATCCTCTAGCATGGAAGAGAATCAATGTCTTTGTGACCTTCTGTGTCTGTTTGTGTATTGATGACTTACTCGTTTGGGTCTCCCAATCTGAGAACACTAGACTAATTCTATCGTATCCTATCCCGTAACTCGAAAGTCGTTGGGGCACCACAGATTATCGTTTAACCAGAGTACTCCATCTTTCTCTGTCTTCAGCAGCCCTCATGGCTTCACTCAGTGTCTAGCCAGTCCATTCTTGAATGTCTTCCCACCCCTTTTACTGTCTCCTTCTTCTTCTGCCTCCTTGCTCCGT
Organism: Oncomelania hupensis; assembly: GCA_036898135.1. Classification (NCBI taxonomy): domain Eukaryota; kingdom Metazoa; phylum Mollusca; class Gastropoda; order Littorinimorpha; family Pomatiopsidae; genus Oncomelania; species Oncomelania hupensis. Next base: position 4,654,777 of record CM072511.1, on the reverse strand, counting down.
GCCTTGCAGGGTCGGATGCTCTGGTGATGGGGCTAAACCATTGGAGTTTCCGTTTCTCCTAGACATTCAATATTATTTGTCATGAAGACACTATTTCAACATTATTTTGTGTCATAAATAAATTTTAGTATGAATGAGGATTTGATGTGATGCGGTGATTTGACAGTGAAAGTGTGTATAGGTATAGTGATGATGACTACGTACTCTTAATAGCCAGTACTGCGATCGTGGCGTGTTGTTTAAATGTGCTGCGCACAGTTTAGTTTAACGGAAAGTAAATCTTTCTGCGCAGGCACGTGTGAGTTATTTTCTCCTTTTTCAAAATATCGGCGAGCTCACTCATTCTTTGCAATCTCCAGTCTTAGAAGATTGATGGCCGCTGGTCGGTGTTGGTCTTGGACATCTACAGCCAAGGTCAAAGTATCCTGAAGGGGTATGGAGCCCTCTAGCTATGAAAGGTATGATATGCATTGTCTTGTTATTAATGGCATTGAGGAATTTCTAGCGAAATCTCTGCGTTGGTGTTAGGATTCCGTGAACACGTTTTGGAAATAGTTTTTAAGCTGTAATTTTTGTGTAAAAATACTATTTACTTGTGGGTGATTATATCCTTTACTGCTTACTGATATTGTGTGTTATATCAGTTTGAATGAGTTATGGAAATGTATTGAGAGGTGAAGAGGGAAAATCTTACCTAATTTTTTCAAAGAAGCGTTGATCATGTTACTGTAAGAGTTTTTAAACATTAATTTTTTGTAATTGTAAGAACTTGTGTTTGTAACTGTACCGATGTTTTATTATTTTAACTATTATTAGGATAAATTGGTGAGCATAGTATTAATGTATATATTTCTAGGAGCATAAAAAGGAATAAGTAAGGAAAGAGGAAAGCGTCAATGAGGAATATGAGACGCTGGTTCGATTTATAATTTTTGATATAAATTCTCAGGTCTCCGCCAAAATACGGTCGACTAACCTGTTTGTTGTTCTGTGGTTTACTTGTACGCTTCCTCTGCGGTTGAGGTTTGCATCACAGCGGTGAGGTGTTGGATGGCTTCCTGGTGTGCCATTACTTCGTCACAAGGTACCGGCTGTTCCGTGGGAGCCCACTTCGCCACCCTAGCCTCAGGTGCAGGGAGATTGCAAGTGATCCGTTGGATCTCATTTTTGATATGATGATGATGGTCATTGTTGTCAGGGTGGCGACGTGGTGATCGTCCTTAACGCTCATGCAATAGGACGTTAAGCATCGTTTTTCGTTTTTTTCGTTCGGAGATTGCAAGTATTGCCTTGGTGTGCAGCACTGTGCTGCGAGTATGAGACATTAAAAGTTCTTTCCCTTTTGGACAGAGGACATTGACATTATTGTGCCACCGTACTACATTGTGCCCTCGTACTACAATGTGCTACCGTACTACCATCAGGGATGTATAAAGACCTCACCGTTAGTCTGAATTAGTTCTTCCCCTCAACCACCTCCTCCTCATCCCCCCGCGGGAGTGTCTGTATAAATAGTATCCCCACTTTCTGGAAATTTAGTGCTTTAAATTCCCACTGTCGCTGTCTTTCTCCTTTGTTCTTTCTCATTTCTATTCTGATCTATCAATCTACTATAGCCTACTATTTTCTTCTTCGCTAGACCAGTCACCTTACCTTTTTTCTTGAAAACTCTGCGGAACAAAACTCACCATTTGTATGTGAAGTCTGTTGTACTAGATTGGGAATATTGGACGCTTAATTCAGCCAAATGGTCACTAGGGCTTCTTATGATATTATTATTTAGCAATTTAGGCATTTTATATGTATGTGTTTTGTTGATATTTTATAATGATCGTTTGTATTCTATTTTGTTTTTTGTAAACGGGGGTTCGATAAATTAGAGTATAGCATCAGCGTCCCCTGCGTGGGATGTCTTTATTGTAAAGTGACCGGCTGGTGGAGTGCCTTCATTGTTACCACTAGGGTTGTTTCAGCAGATCTTTTATGCGGATCAGGGTTGAATCATCTTTCAGCCAAGTGGTGGTCTTGATTTTGTTGTCTTGATTGGGTTCTTTGCAGTCCGCTGGACACTATTAGCAATGAATAAACTAACTAACTAAATTAGTTGATATGTAGTGGGCTCACATGTAAAGTTAGTATGAATATTACCGGATGATATTGTATTTTTCTTATTGTGTTATTTTGTCGCATTGGTTGCTTTCTCTCTCTCTCTCTCTCTCTCTCTCTCTCTCTCTCTCTCTCTCTCTCTCTCTCTCTCTCTCTCTCTCTCCTCTCTCTCTCTGTGTGTGTGTGTGTGTGTGTGTGTGTGTGTGTGTGAATAGTGAACCGAGAGATTGCAACAAAAAAAAAAAAGAGAAAGAATTTGTTGTGTTCCATGAGATAGGTGCGAGAGAGTGGAAGACAGAGGAATGCCCTCTTTCTATTTGAGTTATGTTAGCGAAACAGAGATCCATAGTGTAAAACCTCCTCTCGCGTACTCTCATCTTTATGACAGTATTCACACCGAAGATGCGTTTGATTGGGGTTTCTATGAGGATGGAAAAACATTGATGCTTTCTCTTGTTTTCGTTGTTCTTTATTTCTTCGTTTGGAAACCGTCTAGCTCCGTGCCGTTTACGTCAAGAATTTTCTTGCTTTGATGTGGAATAAAGGTTTGTTGACAGGGCTTTGATTCGAGACCCAACGTTGTCTTAAGTGGTCCCGAAGGTAGGATTTCATTTATTGATTTACCTTATACAACGTTAACTGTGCAACGCAAAATGTCCAATGTTTTCACAATTCTCCACTGAATGCTAAAGTCAATCTGAGGTACAGTGTGGCCTCGTGGCGCAGTGGATAAGTCGCCGGTTTCCTATGCCGAAGGTCGCGGGTTCGATTCCCGCAAGGGGCGAACGTATGTGACTTAGGTACGAGACTATTGAGGTCACCGAGGGTTTTCTCCGGGCACTCCGGTTTCCTCCCTCCCTTCAATAATGGTACAGGACGCAGTCAATATAAAAATTTCAAAAATAAAAATTCGATTTTCTTTCCGCCTTCTAATAGCGATCTCCCTGCCTTTACACCACCTGTTTGAGTGATGGATGTGTGTTTGGTATGCGTGAGGGTGGATGAGACAGGTGAGCGTGTATGTTGGTATAGGTCGCCGCGCTTTGAGCCTGAATGATTTGGGGTAAGGCGCGTATAGCATCCTGTATTATTATTATTATTATTACAGTGTCAAAAGAAAGGAGGAGGTCGCACGCTGTTAGCACTATGGCGTACTGACAGCAGGGACTGCTAATTGCTCAACTGGCAACTGGGTGGTATATCTATATCTCTCAGTGTCAGCAAAGACCCCCTTCTTCTCCCCACTCTTCAACTTGATTTCTTGGAGCGTATTGATCAGCAACCTGTGTCAATAATTAGAGTCAAGTGTTCAGCCTCACTGGTTTGTGTGACAGTACTAACTAATTACCAGGGAACAGTTTAAAAGTCGGCTATTACAACGAAAGGTAAACTTACACTTCTGCGTTATTTATAAACTTAGTTAGAGGTGTAACTCTCCTATTCCTTCATTATACATGGTAATAAAACTGAACTCAAGTTGAACATTATACACTTTACACACACCCACACGCACATACACACACACATTGTTAAATTGTGTAATAGTTAGTTTCGTAGTTCCTATCCTATCTGAGGTCGTTGGGGTACCACAGACGATAGTTTAACTAGCGTACTCCATCTTTCTCGGTCCTGAGCAACCCTCATGGCTTCACTCAGTGTCAAGCCAGTCCAATCTCGATTATTGTCCTCTCACCTATTTTTTGTCTCCCTCTTCTTTCGCTTCCTTGCATCATGCCTTGCAGGATGGTCTTTGCAAGGCCTAATGCTCCGGTGACGCGGCCAAACCATCGGAGTTTCCGTTTCTTCACCACTGTGAGCATGTCATTGTGTTGTCCAATAGCTTGTATGACGGTCTGTTGGGCTTTGTCGTTAGTGATGTGCTGGGTATAGGAAATGCCGAGAAGTCTTCTGTAGCACTTTATCTCTGTGCTTTGTATTCTTCGTTGTAGATCTGCTGTGAGGGTCCATGTTTCACAAGCGTTTAAGAAGATGGAGATGACAAGTGAGCGCAGCAGCCTTACATGTACCTTGGATTGTAGACTGATGGTCCTGTCTTTCCAAATGGGCTTCAACCTTGTCAGGGCATCAGTTGTTTGTGCGATCCTGGAGAGGACTTCCTGGTACAATGGCCCCTACATATTTGAAGCTATGCACCGTGTTGAGGGATTGACCTTGAAATTTGATGTCTGTGTTAATGGCATTGGTGGTGTTGGTCATCATTTTGGTCTTCTCTGCGCTTATTTCCATTCCAAAGGCTCTGGATGTGGTGTCAAGCCTCTGTACCAGCTGTGCAAGTACTTGTTCCTCTCCAGCCAATCCATCAATGTAATCCGCAAAACGGACGTTTTGAGATTGCTCTTCCCCCTATGCTGACTTTGCCTTCGTGATCTGCAAGGGAATCTGACATGATGTTTTTTTCCAGGAAGATTTCGATGAGTGTGAGAGTAGGCATACTTGAGGCACGCCGATTGTTGTTCTGAACCATTTCCCGACGGCGCTGTTGTAGAGGACTGCACTGGTAGCATTGCCATACAGGCTTTTGATGACTTCAGTAATGTTAGGGCTGATGTTGTAAACTCTCATGGTTGCCCACAGAGCTGCATGCCAGACTCGGTCAAACGTTTTCTTGAAATCTATAAACACATGACGTAGATGTTGTTGGTGCTGCAGGCATTTCTCGCAGATCATTCTAAGGTTAAAAATCTGCTCAGTGATACTTCGCCCTGTTCTGATTCCTGCTTGTTCTTCAGTTATTATTTGTTTCGCTTGGGGTTTCAACCTGTAGGGTATTATTTTTAGGAGGACATTGCTGGGATGGCTGATGGGGCGGATAGACCTCGCGGCATATTCAACACCTCTTTCTTAATAATTTCCAGTAAGAGTCACGCTAGGGCATTTTAAATAAAATGATATTTAATCGTCATAATTATTCTTTTAAGATTTACTTTAAAGTTTAGATTGCCGTCCAGACGTTTCTTAAATGAGTTTAGTGGGGTTTTTTTGCAAATTTTATATAGACCGGTAGGGTGTTACAGCTTTCCACTGCCCTATTGTCATAGTTAGTTAGTTATTAATTGCTTACAGGGTCCAGCGGACTGCAAAGAGCCGAATCAGGACCACAAAATCAAGACCACAACTTCCCTGAAAGGGGACTCGCACCTGATCCGCATAAAAGATCTGCCGAAACAAACAAAGTGGTAACACTGAAGGCACTCCACCAGCCGGTCACTGTACAATAAAGACATCCCATGTAGGGGACGCTGAGGCTATACGCTAATTTATCGAAGCCCCGTTTACAAAAACATAATAGAATACAAACATCATTATAAAATATCAACAAAACACATACATATAAAATGCCTACTTTGCCAAATAATAACATCACAGGAAGTCCCAGGGACCATTGGGCACAAAGCGTCCAATATTCCAAAGCTGATTCAACATACCTCACACTCAAGTGAGAAATTTATGTCCCGGAAGAGTTTTCAAGAAAAAAGGTAGGTGACTGGTCTAGCGAAGAAGAAGATAGTATAGTAGATTGATAGAACAGAGTAGGAATGAGAAAGAACAAAGGAGAAAGACAGCGACAATGGGAATTTAAAGCAGGAAATTTTTAGAAATTGGGGATACTATTTATACTGAAACCCCCGGTACCCCCACGGGGGTCTCCTATTTTCATGGGAATATTCTTATATAATTAAGATGGGTTTTAGATACGCTTGTGTGAGTGTAAGCAATTGTGAGGGTGTATGCGTGTGTGTCTACAATCAATAGAAAATAAATAATACACTGAACTGAACAGATAGACAATGAGTTTAGACTCTCATTCTCAAAGCAAACGACAACCTAGGCGTTTTGTTTTTCTCTCCCCAAGGACTAATTTGCATGATGAAGCGCTGTCAGATTGCCCTTTCATTCTGGAGCTCGTGCGTATTATTTTTCTCTAGTCTTCTTTGAACCTTTACTTGTGACATTTCAGTTATCGAATTTAGCTGTGAAAAAGATTGAATTTCAACTAAGAAAATGTACTCGTTGTCGATCTCACGACAAACTCGTTAAATTATATATCTCTCTCTTTGTGACTATTTATTCTCTCTGTCTGTCTGTCTGTCTGTCTGTCTTCATTCTACATCACGGCGATGCTAGATAAACAACCTGCTTTATGCGCTAATAATGTTACAATTACAAAGTTCGTCTTTTGTAGTTAGTTTTCTGCACTTCCGCCTTAAACCAACTAACTAACTAACTAATAATAATAATAATAATCAAAGTCAAGTCAAGTCAAATAATTTTATTGCCAAGATAAAACACCAGGAATATGTTCAGAATCGAGATAACAACCACGCACACACACACAACCCCTACACACACACACACACACACACAAACACACACATGTAGCAAGCTAAGACAGGCAGTGGGCTACAGAATTACAGTTCAAGTGACTATGTTACTATACAACTTTTCTAAAAATTATACGAGCCTTTCCTTAAAACGCACATCTATAATAGGCCAGAACCCAAAGGCTTTCGCGCACACACGCACGCACACACACACAACACACACACACACACACACCCACACACACACACACACACCGTACGCACACGAGCCAACATACTGCATGCAAGCACGACAGACAGAACCACACCCATGAGCCACCGCGAAAACCGTATGCAGAGGTTGAGGTCGAGGGGTCAAGGCCAAAGGTCGCTCTGTCCATGGCTAGCAGTACACACAAACACACGCGTAACGGTGTAGTTCGATGTAAAACCAAAGAATTATTATTATTATTATTATTATTATTATTATTATTATTATTATTATGAAGGGTTAGGAAAGTTATGTTAGGCCTACCCAGACTATGAAACTTTAACCTACTGGAAGCGCAAAGAACAAAACTACAAGCAAGAGGACTTCGGGTTCTGGAACGCTAAGCTGAATTCCCAATACTAGCCTATCTACCTCTGTGCTCTTGTTGTTTGTAGATTATAGTCACACGACACTTTCGCATATAGGTGACTACTGGACCGATTTATACTGACACCAGCGGGCCAGTTGTTAGTAAAGGGGAAAATAATATGATCACACGTTGACCACTCCGGGATTCGAACCAGCGACCTTTCGGTTACTAGCAAGACGCTCTTACCAAGTGAGCTACCCGGCCCCTCTCTGTGCTCTTTCCAAATGGTTTCCACTCATATAGGCAATCGGGACAAACATGCCAGTTGCGTGCAGATCGCCATCATAAAGCCTGCAATAAACTGACCTGACAAAGCCGGCCACTGAACCAGCATCGCCAAACCTTGCATGCTCATTGATCCCCGCCAATCAAACACAAGCCGGAATTAATTAGCCAATCATCGCGGTCGTCTCTTTCCAATGCTCTTCGGCCTTACCTAATCGATATAATCCTGTTATGCCGGGCTCGGTTCTAGATTATTTTCTCCTCTATGTTCGTTAATGCTTTAGAGCATGGCACAATCTTGATTGAGCTGGAAGTGTTGGGGAGTGTGAAGGAGGGGGGGGGGAAGTGTGAGGGGTGGGAAGGGAGGAAATAAGGGAGGGACAGTCATTATGTGCATAGCCAGTTTCTTATATGTCTTGTGTTTACTTTGTCTATTTCTGTCTAGTCTTTTTCCTTTTCCGTTTGTTGAACGAACATCTGGTGGTTTACCAATGAAAGACTCCAAATACTTGCAATGACTCTCTCTCTCTCTCTCTCTCTCTCTCTCTCTCTCTCTCTCTCTCTCTCTCTCTCTCTCTCTCTCTCTCTCAAACTTAAACAAAAAATATCTCCAGATGACTATAAAGGGATTAATATTCTACCTCTTATCGACAGACTAAAATTTAATAAAGGCGTTTTCATGCGCAAGTTCCTTTTTGGCAATGCACCTTCCTATCTTTCTTCTCTTTCCCCGCCCCCTCCCCCCCCCCCAAAAAAAAAAAAAAAAAAAAAAAGAACTGCCAGATCGTCCACAAAATTAAATGTTCCAATTCCAAGAATTAATATCTTCAAAACTAGTCTAGCTTATTTCGGTTCCACTTTGTGGAATAAGTTTCCTGAAGATCTCCGCACTGCAGCATCCACATTTACATCATTTAGGACACGTCTCCTAAAACACATTAAAAATTAAATACACATTAATTGTTATTGTTGTTGATTGATATTAACAACATTAATTTGATTTCAAGTGTTTAGAAATGATTTTATCTAATGATGACTTTGTTTATTTGTTATTGTTCCATGATGTGAATGTTAAAACCTTGAGTTGTATTTAATAGTTATTGTTAAAGCCCCAAGAGCAAGATGTAAAAAAGCGCACACAGCGCTTACTCTTTTACCATTGCAAATTAAAATTATCTTATCTTATCTTATCTTATCTTATCTTATCTTATCTTATCTTATCTTATCTTATCTTATCTCATCTTATCCTCTCTCCATTTTCCATCATTGTCCTCTTTGAGACCGTCACGATCATTTCCGCAAACAACATGTATACCTGCATTTTTTGGGGCGCCATTACAAGTGGACAACCAACATCATCATCATCATCATCATCATCATCATCATCATCATCATCATCATCATCATCATCATCATCATCATCATCATCATCATCCAATCAATCAATCATCCAATCAATCAATCATCCAATCAATCAATCATCCAATCAATCAATCAATCAATCAATCAATCAATCAATCAATCTATCTATCTATCTATCTATCTATCTATCTATCTATCTATCTATCTATCTATCTATCTATCTATCTATCTATCTATCTATCTATCTATCTCTATCTATCTATCTATCTATCTATCTATCTATCTATCTATCTCTATCTATCTATCTATCTATCTATCTATCTATCTATCTATCTATCTATCTATCTATCTATCTATCTATCTATCTCTCCATCTCTTTCTCCACCCCTCTCCTTTTCTCTTCCTCTTTGAATCTCTCTTCTCTCTTTCTATTTGTCTGTCTCGGTTTCTGTTTGTCTCTGCCTCCGTGGGGGTACCGGGGGTTTCTGTATAACTAGCATCCCCACTTTCTGGAAATTTAATACTTTAAATTCCCACTGTCCATGTCTTTCTTCTTTGTTCTTTTTCATTCCTACTCTGTTCTACTAATCTACTATACTATCTTCTTCTTCATTAGACCAGTCACCTACCTTTTCTGTTGAAAAGTCTTCCAAAACTCCTCATTTGTGTGTGAGGTCTGTTGGGTCCGCTTGGAAATATTGGTCGCTTTCTGCCAAATGATCACTAGGGCTTCCTATGATGTTATTATTTAGCAATGTAGGTATTTTATATGTATGTGTTTTGCTGATATTTTATAATGATGTTTATATTCTATTTTGTTTTTGTAAACGGGGGTTCAATAAATTAGAGTATAGCCTCAGCGTCCCCTGCGTGGGAGCCTTTATTGTAAAGTGACCGGCTGGTGGAGTGCCTTCAGTGTTGCCACTAGGGTTGTTTCAGCAGATCTTTCATACGGATCCGGAGCGAATCCCATTTGAACTAAATTGTGGTCCTCATTTTGTGGCCCTGATTCGGCTCTTTGCAGTCCGCTGGACTCTGTAAGCAATGAATAACTGACTAACCTCTCTCTCTTTCTCTCTCTCTTTCTCTCTTTCTCTCTCTCTCTCCCTCTCTCTCTCTCTCTCTCTCGTAATTATTTAGTAAACGTATAATTATTAGCATGCGTGTGAGAGGGAATGGTGCGAATACAGATTGTAAGATAAGGTTTTAAGCCTCCATCTTCATCCTCGTTGTGAGGAACATGAATCTGATTCCCCCACACCCCACCCCCTCGCGCTCTCTCTCTCTCTTTCTCTGGCTGTCTCTGTCTCTCACTCTGTATGTCAGTCTGTCTCTGTATGCAGCAGTGAACATGGAGATTTAACGTCTGCACCCTACATTGGCGATATGGTGACGGAGATAACCATCCAAGGGAACAAGGGGTAGGGACCAAAATCAACACTGCACCACCAGAGCAACCATAATGCTAAAATGGACAGTGAAAATGGCCACTTTTTATTTCGCCCACCACGCGGTGAAGCCGTGTGTCTCTTTATGCTTGGGAGCAGAGCCAAGGGATTGGCATAACGGGTCTACACAGTAGCGCCAGCACGGCCTGATGGAACTACAAGGCCGATAGTATCGAAGACTCCCACGACCAGCCGCTACAAAAGCTCAGTGAACAAATAAATCGTCTACTGTATTCTGAACATCTGGTACGCTAGTACTCCCTCTACTCACCATGAACCTAAATATTTATATTTGTTAACAATTTCAATACAATTACCATCGCATGTCCAGCGTTTTCTTGCGGAGACATAACCACATTTACGGTATATCATAATTTTTTTTTAATCAAGATTTACGGCGAGACCTAATTGCTTTGATACTTTTTCTAAATTATTTATTCGGTTTTGGAGACCACCCAAAGTGGATGCGATTAAGACAATATCGTCTGCAAAAAGTTAAGAATATATTTCCCCAAAGTCAGGCAAAATTTGTATACCATATCTGCCATACTTTCTGACAAAATCTGCAACTTCTGAGATTAAAACAGAGAAAATCACCGGACTAAGCAAGCAACCTTGCGTGACTCCTTTTGGACAATCAAAGAAATCCGTTAATTTGCCACCGCACCTAACACAATCTGGTACTGAGTTGTACATAGATTTGAGAATCGTCATGAGTTTTGTTGTTGTTTTTGCTTTTTGCAGAGTTTGCCACAATTTGTCTCTATCAACTGTGTCAAAGGCTTTCCGGTAATCGACAAAAGCAGCATACACTTTACCTCCCCTTCTGCTATCAAGCTTATTTCGAATTATTGAAGTCAAAGTGAAAATATGATCTATTGTGGAGTAATTTCTACGGAAACCTGCTTGCTCAAAGCTAATCTTACTCTCTTTCCCTGCCCAATTAAATAATCTCTTATTGAATATTGCAGTAACCAGCTTTCCTACAACATTCAACAATGAAATACCTCTATAATTATCAGAGTGGTCTTGATCATTTTTCTGAATAATAGTACTATGATGGATTTACACCAACTTAAAGGGAAGTAGCCTGTATCGTATATTTTATTAAACAAGATAGTTAAAAACGGCGTCACCTGATCTTCAGCTAATTTAGAAACTCGCCGTATATACGTTGTCTAGACCCGCAGCCGCTCCAAGTTTTATTTTGTTAATAGCATCGCGTGCCTCCTTATCTGTAATAGGATTATTAAGCTCAGGGATAATAACTTTTTCTTCTGCAAACGGGGACGAGGATGCTGCACAGGACTGCATAATTGCAGTGCCTTCCCAGATCGCTTGTTTTCAGTGCCCTTTCTTTTACCAGGCACTACAAGCCCGTGATGTTGACGATGAGCGGAAAGTGCCAGAAAGAGCATAAATGTGAATCAATTATTGAAGATATTCAGGAGCTGATTTGTTTATACACTGATATGAAAATGAAAATGCAAACAAAACTTAAATAGAATGTATAACAATTTGTACAACTCAGTTTTTATAATATTACAAAACAATATTATACACAATGTTTTTAAGATCATCAACTTCTGATACTACGATAATTCCTTTATCTGCGTACATCTCTCTCTCTCTCTCTCTCTCTCTCTCTCTCTCTCTCTCTCTTTCTCTCTCTCTCTCTCTTTCTCTCTCTCTCTCTCTTTCTATTAAAGCAGAGAAATTCCTAGGCGTATCTGAGACTTACCGAGGCTCTCGTTTGCCTGTCCTTTATTAGTGAAAGGTACTGGGCGAAGTCTCAGACACTCTGTGTGCTCTTGACTACAACCTACCGCAATTATAAGCCAATGAAAAGTCGTGCCTCACGAAGTAAGACATTGATTTCCTTCACAACGACGCTTGACAAAAATCGAAACCCGGCGATGGACGTGAAAGTCATTTTGTACTTACATTTTACAACACGATATTTTACAACACACTCCATAGGAAGTCAAGCTGACATTTATTGGGAGAGAGGAGAAGGAGAGAGATATTGGAGAGTAAGGGAGAGTAAGAGAGAGAAGGGAGAGTGACTGAGTAAGGAGAGAGATTGGAGAGTGAGACAGAGAGAAGTGAGAGTGACTGAGTAAGAAGAGAGATTGGAGAGTGAGAGAGAGAAGGGAGAGTGACTGAGTAAGAAGAGAGAGATTGGAGAGTAAGAGAGAGAAGGGAGAGTGACTGAGTAAGGAGAGAGAGATTGGAGAGTAAGAGAGAGAAGGGAGAGTGACTGAGTAAGGAGAAAGAGATTGGAGAGTAAGAGAGAGAAGGAAGAGTGACTGAGTAAGGAGAGAGAGATTGGAGAGTAAGAGAGAGAAGGGAGAGTGACTGAGTAAGGAGAGAGATTGGAGAGTGAGAGAAGGGAGAGTGACTGAGTAAGGAGAGAGATTGGAGAGTGAGAGAAGGGAGAGTGACTGAGTAAGGAGAGAGAGATTGGAGAGTAAGAGAGAGGAGGGATAGTGGAGAGTGACTGAGTGAGAGAGAGAGGGAGGGAGAAAAAGAGAGTGCAGATTTAGAGAGGGATTTTATTCACAACAAGGATACAGACGCCTAATCTTACAATCGTTACTCGTATCATTCACACTCACATTCTCCCATAACCAGTCATACATGCCAACCATTACATTACATGATTATTGCTTTAGGTCCAGCGGACTCTTCCGAGCCAAATCAGGACCGGACCGACAAAACAAATAATTATAAACAGAATAACTACTATGCAGCATACAAAATAAGATACATGACACTCAATGCTGGCGTAACCGAGAGAGAAAGAGTGAGTGAGAGTAGGGTGAAGGAATGTAAGGACAAAGAACGACGGAGTGTGTGTTACACATGTAGCTTGTAACTTCTCCCGTTGTTGTCAATAAAGTGTTACAATTATTGAAACTGACAACTGGAGTATAGGGTGTAAAGGTTACACACAGTCAAAACACAAACCGTGGGACCGGGTAGCTCAGTGGGTAGAGCGGCTTACTAGTAACCCTTTCTAGTCCTTCAAGTAGGATTAAAACTGGCCATGTGTATGCTTTAGGTTCTTGGTTTAGGTTAGTCTTTTAACCTGTATTTGCGTCTTTTTAACATATAAAATGGCCTTACTAAGAAACATACAAACGTGGTTCAAGTCAAGTACCCTGAGGAGATGGATAAAATTGGACCTTCTTTACGCTTTAGTTGAAGTGTTTATTTCAGGCTGTCAAACTATAATAGTATTTTAAATGATCAGATCCTTGGGCCTTCAGTTAATATAGTCCTGTGTACTATTTCCTTGAGGGTTGAAGTTAACAAACGTTTACAGTTGTTGTTGTTGTTTTCATAGACTCCCAACTATCCGCTTAAAAGTTGCTTCTGAAGTGAATAGCGGTGTAAATACGTTGGTTTACTGAGATTTGCTACACCTCTTTACTGTTCTGACAACATGTGGCTATGCGTGATAGCAGTGATATGCGATCATACGAAAGGGCCTCCAGCGGTTGTCAAGGCTGCACATCAATAAAAATAGGAATGCAACCCTTCTCCTAAGAATATCTAAACATAATTTCACAAGGCAAGCTTAAAAACATGTAGCAACGGTGGTCTAGTGGTAGAATACTCGCCTGCCACGCGGGTGACCCGGGTTCGATTCCCGGTCGTTGCACTTAATTTTTGGATTTTACTTTCAAAATGTATAACGAAGTTGTGGATTTGCGACATTTACTTATCTGGAAAGCCTTTTTTTCAGTGTGAGGGTCCATGTTTCACAAGCGTATAGGAAGATGGAGATGACAAGGGAGCGCAGCAGCCTTACCTTGGAATGTAGACTGATGGTCCTGTCTTTCCAAATGGGCTTCAACCCTGTCAGGGCAGCAGTTGTTTGTGCGATCCCGGAGAGGACTTCCTGTGGGGCCCTCTACAATTCCCCCCCCCCAAAAAAAAAAAAAAAAAAAAAAAAAAAAAAAAAAATATATATATATATATATATATATATATATATATATATATATATATATATATATATATATATATATATATATATATATTAATCGACAAGCTGTTTTAGATCACGAGGGGCCGTTTAAGCCAACCAGCGGCTTTGTTGTGAAGCTCGGTTCGAGCTGCACTTTGCTCGAATTTGTGCAGATTACAGCTGAACTGTCCGTATAATTGCTTCCACGCGAGTTTTACCATTCGCCGCTCGATCACGCGCTGCCGATACAACGAAACTTAACATTATTTTCGATCGTAAAACGGCTTTAGTTTGCATTTTACTGCCTCGAAAAACACTGCAAAACACATGTGTGAGACGGTATTTTTAGACTAGACCAACCAATCATTTTTGTCTTTCGCCCTGTGTAACGGAAGGTTTTTTGTGTATTATAATCTAAATAAATATATGTATAACTACTTTTAGTGTATTGAATGAGTGCGTGAGTGTGGCTGTCTGACGTTCAGTGTAAAGGTGTGTGTTCTATCTCTGTTTACTATACTCATACACTGCCACACACGTGCTTACAGACAAGGACAAAGAATACACAGTTATTTCTCTTTGCCCTCTGTTATACTATTTCTCATTCAATTATTCACATACACAATAAATCATTCACGTATACAATAAGTTACAGATACACTAAATCATACAATTATTTCCAGCATATAAATAGATTCACACAGGTAATAATTAAGTGCACTCAGTTAACTTAGTAAGATCACGCATTTCTTTCTTTTATAGGTGTACACAGTTTCTTTCAGAGTTCAACACTAGTAGAAGTCGTTGTCCCTTTCTTTTATAAGTGTACACAGTTTCTTTCAGAGTTCAACACTAGTAGAAGTCGTTGTCCCTTTCTGAGGACGTCACTCGACTCTACACTTTTGCATTAGCACCGACACAAATATCTCACTTTAAATATTTCACTTTGATGACTTGGAGACACAGAAGTCACAGTTTTTATTTACTGACCTATTTCACGGATCAAGCACTCCCGGCGCGGAAGTCACAGCCGACGCTGGGGTCACAGCCACACACACTGAAGACGCTGCAGATGTCTTCGTGGCGTAGATCCGGAGATTTACTTCGGCACCGTTGTTGCAATTCTGCACCAGTGATGGTATCCGAAGGAGAGGCAAGGCAAAGATGGTGTCCACATCCGGTCAAGCCAGTGATGTCATGGGGACCAGGTCCATCCGCCGCACATCAGGGGTTCTTTGCTCCGTAACCGCCCCGCTGTATTCCTATACAGCTAAAGTCCTAAAGAATCAGGTCTTTCTCGAGCACCCACAAATATGTCCTCTCGCTTAGGCTGTTGTATAGTCTCTGATCTAACAACAGCTCAGAAACTAAATTATAATTTCTACCGGAACACACAGTGACGTCATAACGTCTTTCTATATAACTGCGTACAAAACGCGTTCGTTACACTACCCCCCTCCCAAAGAAAAAAAGAACCGACCGAGGTTATTTTTTACAAGTTCTGAGGATAGTGTCAAAACACAGCAACGACCACGAAACCTTGATCTATGGAACCGATTGATCACGATCAGCGCGTGACAACAGATCCGCGAACACATTCTGTGTACCTGGAAGTGGTTCAAGAGTGAATCTGAACTATTGTACGGACATGAACCATCATCCTGGATAACGCCAATACCTACTGTAGGGACAGTATGCCTATCTGTAGAAACATCCACACGAGAAACACAACACTGAGGTTCCACAACCTCGACATCTGGAAGCAAAAAAGTAGAAATGGAAGCTTTCGGTTTACGACCGAACATCCGATCAAAAAGACTGAAACCTGCACTTTCTGACGGCAACTCTCTACATGCGAAGAGCAATGCAGGAAGATAGCGATGCCAAGCTTTAGGTTGAGAATGAACAACCTTTCGAAGCATAGATTTCAGAGTGCCATGAAACCGTTCAACAGTACCATTTGCTTGAGGATGGTAGGGCGAAGTACGTATGGCTTGAGTACCACACAAAGCATGAAACTGCTTCATCAAATCCGAGTTGAACTGAGAACCTTGATCTGAAAGAATTTCCTTGGGAAAACCCAACCTTGAAAAAATGCTCATCAAAGCTTCAGCAACAGCAACAGAAGAAATTTCTTTCATAGGAACAGCTTCAGGAAACCTAGTAGCCAAATCAATCAAAGTCAGAATATATCTGTGACCTTCAACAGATGGAGGAGACAAAGGCCCAACTAGATCAATAGCGACCCTCTCGAATGGAGTCGAGATAAGAGGCATAGTCGCCAAAGGAACAGGGGGAACTTTTCCTTTTGAAATTGTCTTCTGGCAAATGTCACAAGTGTGAACATAAGCACTCACATCAGCAGAAACACCAGGCCAAAAGAATTGAGACAGAATCCTAGTCAAAGTTCTACGAACTCCACAATGACCTGCCAAAAGTTGATCATGCGCAGCAATCATGACTGAAGTGCGAAGTTTTTCAGGAACGACAACCTGATGCAAAATATCCTTGGATTTCTGATACCTTCTGTACAAAATATCATCTTTAAAATAAAAAGTATAAGTAGCAGAACCAACAACCTTTTCTTCACCTGAGTCAGCTAACTTAAAACAACCTTGCAAAGTAGCATCATCTTTCTGCAACTGAATGAGTTCAGCACGAGTGACCTTCAAGTCATCGCACACAGTGACAAGAGGTTTGTGCGGGAGATCCTGCTTCCTAGCCTGAGCACGAGTAGTGACAGCAGCAACAGGAACATCATCAGCAGCAGCAGCAACTTGGGTACCTTGGGTCTGCTGGACAATCAAACCTGGAATATTTCCCACAATCAAGTCAGCAACTGGATCCTCAAGAACACAACAAACCAACTCACCAACAAAATATGGGCAAGAAACAACAACTTTAGCCTGCTGATAAATGTTGATCTCTCCACCAAAAGTTTTACAACGAACAGTACCTGGTACATACTGCTCATCAGAAACCAAACGTTTTCGAACACCACAAATGGTAGCACCTGTGTCTCGCAGAACTGAGCAAGCAGTAGAATTTACAGAACCAACTTCTAAATGCAAGTGACCAGGTGTCTGATCAAAAACAGAACAAACAACTTCAGAGTCTACAGGGACAACTGCACAACCTGAGCCTGATTTATTTGTCTTATCATCTGAAGCTGTGGCTTTCATTACAACAAAGGGACAAGCTTTTCTAGTATGACCACCAATGTTGCAAACAGGGCAAGGGTTTTGACTATTTCGAAGGGGACATTGTTTAGGACCATGACCTTTACCATCACAAAGAGGGCAATTATCAAAATTGGTGTAAAATGAACCACCTCCACGTCTACGTCTATAAGATCCCCGAGTTTGATCAAAACGACCTTCAACCTTTTGGTTCGAATCTGTGTATGTTTGGTCTTTCTTTTGAAAACCACCACGATTTCTCCAATAGCCACGACCTCGATAGTTTGAGTAACCACCGCGAGAATCTGCAGAGCCAGCAGCAGCTTGCGATTCCTCAGCTACATCAACTGATCCTACTGAACCGAAAATTGTAGCAGCCGATTTGCGTGCTAAGTTCTTTCCGGGACGAGCAAGACGATAACTTTCAGCGGTTTTAACCATATCATCCAATGTGACAAGTCCACGCTCGCGAATGAAAGTAGCAAGATCTTGTGACACACATTCTAGAAACTGTTCACCTAACACAAGATTCATTATTCCTTGCATGTTTCTAGGAACACCGGACAAAGCTATCCACCTATCAAACAATCTGTTCAATTCAATACCAAATGTTTGGAAAGGTTCGTTTGAGTCTGGTCGGACTTCACGGAATTTCTTGCGAAAACCTTCAGCAGTACACTGGAACTTCTTAAGCAAATTGTCTTTCAAAGTTGGATAATCAACCTGACCATTTGCAGCAAGACTGTGGTATAAGTTCAGTGCATTACCTTCTAACAAAGCTGAAAGAAATGTAACCCATTTGCTTTTATCCCAGCCAAGGGCTGTAGCATGAGTCTCAAAACGAAAAAGGTATGAATCTATGTCATCTTGTCTTTCTTTGAAAAGAGGCAACTTGGGATAAACAGGCCTAGCACCAAAAGAATTACTATCTCTACCTCTGTTTCCATTACCAACATCTTGTTCATCAAGTCTATGTTCAGAACGGAACTCAAATTCCTTTTGTTTAGTTTTCTCTCTCTCTTTTTCTAACTCAACATCTGCTTGTTTATTCGCTTGTTCAACTTCTGCCTGTTTTTTAGCTAATTGAACTTTTTCTTTTTCTAATTCAACATCTGCTTGTTTTTTAGCTAGTTCAATTTCCGCTTCTATTTTTTTTTCATCTCTCAATCTTTGTCTCTCAAGACGATCAAAACAATCCTGTACATATTTCCCACGTTCTTTATCAGGAATACCTAAAGTTGTAGCTTGAGCAATAAAAGATTGGAACAACTGATCATAATCATCAGACATGGCTAAGTACAATGTAGATCAACAACCAACAAAAAAATTTACTATAAAAGTATCAAAGTGTTCAACCAGTAAATCAATAAAATATCAAAGTGTCCCAATAGTAATGGCAAAATGCAATCAATCAAAACAACTATAAATTGTTCTATGAATCTTACGAAAACAATGAAGTTTCTTCACAAGCAGATTTACAGTACAATGCACAGTTCAAGTTATCATGAAAACAGTCAAGTCTTAAATGTATACAAAGCAAATTATATATTATATTATCCCAATATGTTTTACAAGTTCTGAAGCAATGACAAAATTTTTTAAATATCAAATGGAATACACTAAGTCAATATATTCACAACATACGTTGAAGAACTTCAACTGAAGTTAGTAATAAGCACAATGAATATACAGTGAAAGATTAAATTACTAAGTTAAGTTTGTATCCAAATATTTGTTCAAACAGTCTTTTAGTTTTAAAGTATGATAATATTATTATGCATAATCCCAGTAATGAATCTATTCACAAATATTTAAAGTTTATATTAATGTCAATAGGAATTTAAAAAAAAAAATTAAATAAATTTCTAAGTCAAATAAAATATACCAACGCTCATACATCCACAATCAAATTCGTTACCTCCCTTTCCCCAAGAGAATAATTATATAAACAGTGTAAAAAACTATCCTAATGAAAAATATATACAATGCCCACAAAGGAAATATTATGTAAACAAAGTTATTAAATAAAGAATTATGAAATGAGAAAAAAAAACAATTAACTCTCAACACTATAAGCACTAGAACTAAATAATACTATAATACCAAGTTGAAGGCCAAAGGAAAATAAACTCAACAAATTAACAAAGTCTTATGAAGATTAATTTTATAAATAAATAAAAAATTAAATACTGTCACACTAACTACTATACTACTCTATATCCAATTAAATTCAAAGGTAAAAAAGAATTGCTAAACCAAAAAACAAAATCACAAACAAAACTATCAGCACTAACAATCCAACATGAACCAAAGGAAACAATGTATCCACAACTAAACTAAATCAAGGGAAACAATTTAACAAGGATAACCCAGTATAACTACATACATCAATACAGAATATTATAATATCAAACTCAATGCAAATCAACAACACAATGAATAAATAAAATAAATTAAATTAAATGGGGCTGAAATCCTAACACTATAACCTACTTAAAATAAGGGCAAAGAGAACATACACCCAAACACACGCATGAAAGGACAGAACCCTACACAGCAAAGAACTAACAAAAAACAAACAATCCCACTAACAGAAGAACAGAGCTGAAAATAAGAAAGAAGCAACCCGCAGGCAGAAAAAGAATTAAACCCTTAGTGCCTAGAAACTGTACACAGGCACAGCCGTTACACTGGAGACGGCATTGTCACTCAAAACAAAACATCACAGTCATACACAATATAATCAAGAATTTCAAGGGAGATAAGCCCACTAGACTAACTGTATATAAATATAACAACTAGTGGTGCCCTCAATAAATATAAATATGTATGACTTAATGCTAACACAGAGAGAGTCTAGGGTCACCAAATGTAACGGAAGGTTTTTTGTGTATTATAATCTAAATAAATATATGTATAACTACTTTTAGTGTATTGAATGAGTGCGTGAGTGTGGCTGTCTGACGTTCAGTGTAAAGGTGTGTGTTCTATCTCTGTTTACTATACTCATACACTGCCACACACGTGCTTACAGACAAGGACAAAGAATACACAGTTATTTCTCTTTGCCCTCTGTTATACTATTTCTCATTCAATTATTCACATACACAATAAATCATTCACGTATACAATAAGTTACAGATACACTAAATCATACAATTATTTCCAGCATATAAATAGATTCACACAGGTAATAATTAAGTGCACTCAGTTAACTTAGTAAGATCACGCATTTCTTTCTTTTATAGGTGTACACAGTTTCTTTCAGAGTTCAACACTAGTAGAAGTCGTTGTCCCTTTCTTTTATAAGTGTACACAGTTTCTTTCAGAGTTCAACACTAGTAGAAGTCGTTGTCCCTTTCTGAGGACGTCACTCGACTCTACACTTTTGCATTAGCACCGACACAAATATCTCACTTTAAATATTTCACTTTGATGACTTGGAGACACAGAAGTCACAGTTTTTATTTACTGACCTATTTCACGGATCAAGCACTCCCGGCGCGGAAGTCACAGCTGACGCTGGGGTCACAGCCACACACACTGAAGACGCTGCAGATGTCTTCGTGGCGTAGATCCGGAGATTTACTTCGGCACCGTTGTTGCAATTCTGCACCAGTGATGGTATCCGAAGGAGAGGCAAGGCAAAGATGGTGTCCACATCCGGTCAAGCCAGTGATGTCATGGGGACCAGGTCCATCCGCCGCACATCAGGGGTTCTTTGCTCCGTAACCGCCCCGCTGTATTCCTATACAGCTAAAGTCCTAAAGAATCAGGTCTTTCTCGAGCACCCACAAATATGTCCTCTCGCTTAGGCTGATGTATAGTCTCTGATCTAACAACAGCTCAGAAACTAAATTATAATTTCTACCGGAACACACAGTGACGTCATAACGTCTTTCTATATAACTGCGTACAAAACGCGTTCGTTACACCCTGCCATCATTTCCGGGTACCATTTCTACCAAGGATTTCGTTTTGTCTTGAGTATTTTATTCCAAATCGTTTTTAATCGATCGGCGTTCGTTATATTGTTGTATAATGCAGTTTAAAGTTTATAACACTAATAAAATCGAGGGTTCACCATGTAGGATATAGGATTTAAAATAAGTCTGAAGAATTATAGCAGCCCTTGGATCAATGGAGAAGGTGCTTGACTTTTACTAAGGCGACCTGTGTTCGAATCTCGCTGGGGAGGCTTTTTTTTTTCTAAATTTAATAATACAGAGGGAGAGAGATAAAAGAGAGATGGAGGTATAGATAATAAAGAAAAAGAGGAGAGGCAAATGAAAAACAAGTAAAATGCAAAAAAATAAATAAATAAATATATAAATAAAAATAAAATCATAGCACGGGTAATAATAACTGCTTCATATTATTTTTTTTTTCATTTATCCATGATGCATGTACTTCTTAGAACACTTAACATCTTATGCTTTTTTTTAAAATTAGGTATAGGTAGGTCTGTTAAAAAAAAAGCATTTAGAAAATAACATTATAGTTTTATTGTAAATTTCATAGCATAATTAATTGTCATTCGATTCATCATTAAAAAAATTAAATTAACAGCAAACTTTACATTAAAAATAAATATTTAGAATATAAATTAAAACTGAATTGTTCCAAAATAAATGTCTGTAGGGACTAAAGGTCCATATTTACATGGCTTGGTGCTTTTTTTTTAATGATTGCCTCAATTTGGTATTTCATTGGTATGTATTATAATTTAAAAAAATTCTGTGCATGCAGTGATAGCATTGCCTTATTGTTTTAATCACATGCATGTGCAATAAATCAGTAATGCTGTTCTCCTCAAATAAATGGTTATTGTGTTTTATTACAATTATAAGTTTATCTTTTATTTATGTCTCTTTTTAGTGATTCAGCACTGACAGTGCAGTTCAGCCTTCCACTTCCAGAATCATAAACACAACAAAGATTATTATATCAAAGATACTTTTATACAATGTGAATTAATTTTCGAGCTAATGTTAATTTGAAAGTATCTTTGATATATATCTTAGTTGTGTTTATGATTCTGGAAGTGGAAGGCTGAAGTGCACTGTCAGTGGTGAATCACTAAAATGAGACATAGATTAAAGATAAACTTATAATTGTATTTTACTTTCAAAATACTTAGCAGTTCCTGTTGTGTTTACAATTTCTTCCACTTTCAGGCAATTGATTATTTCCTACATGTAGTTATTGTACCAACACCACAACATAAACTATACACTATGTAGGCTACAATGGAACATTATAGTCTCACATAAATTTGACTTCACTCAGTGGCTGACAGCTTGGACACCCAAAGATAACCTATAACGGGCATAAAATCAGCAACACAACAAAAAAATATAATAGATACTTTTAATTATACAACAATACAAGACAAATGATTTTTCGTGATTTGCTCTTCTTCAGATTAAAAACAAAACATAAAATGACAAAATGCTGCAGAATGCACTGTAACGACCGCAGTTCGTACACATTTGTGTACGAAGACGTGATGACGTCACTGCGTAAATTTTTCGAATAGTTTGTGAACTGTTGTTAGATCAGAGACTATACATCAGCCTAAGCGAGAGGACGTATTTGTGGGTGCTCTGGAAAGACCTGATTCTTTAGGACTTTAGCTGTATAAGAATACAGGTATTTGTTATTATTATTATTATTATTAGGGTATTTATAATGAACTGCTAAGCTATCCTTACGAAAAAGGAAGAGTGTTGCTTTTTATGAATTAGTACGTTTAGGGTACAGAAGAACCCATGTTTGAAAACAAAGTTCGATAACTCGTGTCAATATTTATTTGATCATGTGTATACATGTATGTGTGACTCAGTTTGTAATTATGATGCCATTTTTAAATTCATTCATATGTGAAGATATGGGGCTGAAATAGGAACGTATTTCAGTTGTATAATTTGTATATCTATTGATGAATGAATGGGTATAAATATGTTATAAAATGAAGGTGAGCTGTGTTTGTAATATTTGGCTCATAGTCCATTGTGTGTAGCCTATGCAATGTGTGTAAAGTGGCTATGCTAGGTATTGTCACAGGAGTGGTGACAATAGTGATTGTAGTGATTGTGGTGGCGTGTAGAGACATTCTACAAAGGGAAATGATCCTTACTCAAT
The DNA here is from genome assembly GCA_036898135.1 of Oncomelania hupensis. Classification (NCBI taxonomy): domain Eukaryota; kingdom Metazoa; phylum Mollusca; class Gastropoda; order Littorinimorpha; family Pomatiopsidae; genus Oncomelania; species Oncomelania hupensis. The sequence continues at coordinate 4,631,374 of CM072511.1, read as the reverse complement.
GTGAGCTATAAAGACATACAGTCTCTTTAAGGATAAGAGCGAAAATTTACGATTGTGTACATGTTGTATACAGCGGGGCGGTTACGGAGCAAAGAACCCCTGATGTGCGGCGGATGGGTCTGGTCCACATGACATCACCTACTTAACCGGATGTGGACGCCATCGTCGCCGTGACTCTCCTTCGGGCATCATCACTGGGGCAGAAGTGCAACAACGGTGCCGAAGTAAACCTCCGGATCTACGCCACGAAGACATCTGCAGCGTCTTCAGTGTGGGTGGCTGTGACCCCAGCGTCGGCTGTTAATTCCGCTGTCATCGAAATGAATTCTGTGTGTCGATGCTAATGCAAAAGAGTAGAGTCGAGTGACGTCCTCAGAAAAGGACAACGACTTCTACTAGTGTTGAATTCTGAGAGAAACTGTGTACACTTACAAAAGAAAGGACTGCGTGAACTTACTGAGTAAACGGTGTGCACTCATCAACTTGACTGGGTGAATGCATTACATTAACTGTGTGCACTTATTTATCAGCTGTGTGATTTATTTATATGCTGGAACTGGAAGTAATTGTATGATTTGATGTACCTGTGAATTTAATGTATATGTAAATGGTTTAATGTGTATGATCATGTTTGAATGAGAAATAGTATAACAGAAGGGCAAAGAGAAACAATTGTGTAGACTTTGTCCTTGTCTGTAAGCATGTGTGTGGTGAAGGATGAGAAGTTAAAGTAAACAGAGATAGAACACACACCTTTATACTGAGCGTCAGACAGCCACACTCACACACTCATTCATTAGATTAAACGTAGTATATTCAAATAGATATTTAATTAAATACACAAAAACCTTCCGTTACATGCACAAAAAAAGTCACTTCTAGGAAAAGTTTTGAAACGGGCATATAACATCAGGCCCAGCAATTGGGTCATCAAAATTTATTTGCACGGGTAATAACTGCTAGTATATATAAAATTAGAACCCACAAGACTAAAGAGTCTACCGAGCGGGAATCTACTTTCTAACTGTATTTCTGTAAAAGCTTTTATTATTTTTTTTACTGGAATCTTAACATAACGTCACACAGCACGCCCACAACCCCCTCACTCCTTAGCTGCTCTTCTATTCCACCTCCCACCATTATCATTTATAATTTACTTCTACATTTTCTTTTTTATTTTTGTTTTGTCTTTGAATATTTTATTATTATTATTATTATTATTATTATTATTATTATTATTATTATTATTATTATTATTATTATTATTATTATTCTTATTCTTATTCTTATTCTTATTATTATTATTATTATTACGATGCAAACGAGACTTAAAAATATGTAGCAACAGAGGTCTAGTGGTAGAATACTTGCCTGCCTCGCGGGTGACCCGGGTTCGATTCCCGATCGCTGCAATAATGTTTTAAATGTTGTTTGCAATATCTTTAACATAGTGATGAATCTGAAATTTTTGATTTTACTTTAAAAAAAAAAAGTTTTCCAATTACAATATTATGATTAAAGGATTGTGTAAGCTGGATTCTGCTTTTTAACCATTTTCATAAAGTAGTCATGGTTTGGGTTCTTCTTACCACGGTAAAACACCTTACATTTGATACTGTTAAAACGCAACAGACACCTATCGGTCCACTGGACCAGGTTGTATAAACACTCTTGAGGAACCTGTTTCTTCTCCACGGAACAGTAGCCTTTGGTGTCATTGGCAAAGATCTGGATTACACAGTTGACCGCCTCAGGCATATCATTAATGTAATAAAGTAACATCCACCGATGTTAGAAATTACATTTATAAGCCTACAACCAGTGCCTGTTTTCCCCTAAATTGTATTATCGTTTCATACATTGTGACTCAAGTACCATCAGGTGGACTCTTCTATTATCATTTAACAACTTGAGTACACACAGTTAATCGTGTTTAATCTTTTGCTATTCAATGTGGCCCAGTGGTCAAGTCAGTTAACCTTGGACACTTTCAGGGTCCAAAGTTGTGGTGCTGTTACGCTTTTGTCACTGTTCTCAACTGCCCTATCCAAGTACCCCCTCTGACGTAGAGCCTGAGGTTGGAAGTTAGTTACTTAAAGACCTACCCTAGTTACTTAAAGAGTGGGGCCGGGTAGCTCAGTTGGTAAGAGCGTCTTGCTAGTAACCGAAAGGTCGCTGGTTCGAATCCCGGATTGGTCAACGTGTGATCATATTATTTTCCCCTTTACCAACAACTGGCCCGCTGGTGTCAGTATAAATCGGTCCAGTAGTCACCTATATGCGAAAGTGTCGTGTGACTATAATCTACAAACAACAACAACAACTACTTAAAGACCTACCCTATTTTCGAGTTACGGGATAGGATAGAACAGATAGGATCAACTGGGTCGCTGCTGTCAGGATGTTATCAGTAGTCGCCTATACGGTTCGGTGTCGTTTGGCTATAATGTACAATGAACCATTTAAACAAAATAAATAACTAAAACAACAGTCACATCGCCGTAGCTCAGGTGGTAGAGCATTTACCTGGCGCAGCGATGACCCAGGTTCGAATCCCGTGGTGGTCGACAACAACGTGGCCATTGTTCACTGTCCATTTAACAGCGTGATTGCTCTGGTGGTTCAGTGTTGATTTAGGTCCCTACCCCTTGTTCCCTGGGATGGTTATCCCCGATCTGCCATATCGCCAATGGTGGGTGTAGACGTTAAACTTCAACGTTCATTCGAAACAACATTGTTTGGTCCTCGATGCGCATTGTGTTGGGGATCTTAATTTTAGATAGGAAAGAATGAAACAACATGAAAAGTGTGAGACTGCTTTGAGCACCTCTGACGAAACCACTTGGGATAAGCTAGAGAACAAACCTTCACTGTTAGTTAGTCTGACTGGACGGTGACCTTTACAGTCTACACCCACCATAGCACTACGACAGACGGGGATCGCCATCGAAGGTAAGAGCATGCCGGGACCTACATCAACACCAAAGAGTGTATGAATTTATTATTATTATTCATTCATTCTTTGATCAACATTGAACTAAAGGGAGCAATCATACTCGTAGGACTGGTTGTGAAAAATGGCCTACTTTATTAATAATAATAATAATAATAATAATAATAATAATAATAATAATAATAATAATAATAATAATAGATTGTGAAAATGGCCATACTACTACTACTACTACTACTACTACTACTACTACTACTACTACTACTACTACTACTACTACTACAGTATCCAATCACACGCTTTGTCTTCAATGGAACTTGAAGAGCGGCGATCGCGAGATCGCTATTACAGAAGTCGCAATAAAAATCAATATTTATTTTCGTGAAACTTCACATTGACTGCATCCAGAACCATTATTGAAGTTTGAAGTCTGGTCAACAGTAAAGCTCCTTTTAATCAGCAATATTTGGTTGGGCTTGGAACCCTAACCACGTTAAATGCCAAAATGACACATTAATTCAAGTTACACGAAAACAGTTTGCCCAAATCAGTTACAGTACTAGGGCCGATCGTGACACAAACACTGGGGGCAGAAACAGGATTAACACGTGAGTGTGCAGTCTATACGTAGGTTTGCAGTCAGGTGTCATACCAGCCGATAGTGACATTGATAAGGGGTAATGAATGGATGAAAATGGAGCGTAAAGTGTACCAATAAAGTGTCAAAAAGCTTTGCCAAACTTACGGCTCAATGGGTCTGTGCAATTGAATATCCTTATAAAATAGGATTCCTTGCACAGAGACTTCTAACCTGGGCACTGTTACATTCTTCCTGGACAGGAGAAAACGGAACACCACTTAAGTGTTGTCTCCACCACAAATTGACAAATTGCGCAAAATGTAAGCATTGGAAAAAAACACAGTAATGTATTATAAGGGGAAAAAACAGTAATGTATTTGGGGGAAAAACAGTAATGTATTATAAGGGGAAAAAACAGTAATGTATTATAAGGGGAAAAACAGTAATGTATTATAAGGGGAAAAAACAGTAATGTATTATAAGGGGAAAAAACAGTAATGTATTATAAGGGGAAAAAACAGTAATGTATTATAAGGTGAAAAAACAGTAATGTATTATAAGGTGAAAAAACAGTAATGTATTATAAGGGGAAAAAACAGTAATGTATTATAAAGGAAAAAAACAGTAATGTATTATAAGGGGAAAAAACAGTAATGTATTTTAAGGGGAAAAAACAGTAATGTATTATAAGGGGAAAAACAGTAATGTATTATAAGGGGAAAAAACAGTAATGTATTATAAGGAAAAAAACAGTAATGTATTATAAGGAAAAAAACAGCAATGTATTTTAAGTTTTAAAAAAAGTAATGTATTATAAGGGATTAAGGAAAAACCAGTAATGTATTATAAGTATAAAAAAGCAGTAATGTATTATAAGGGAAAAAGCAGTAATGTATTATAAGGGGAAAAGCAGTAATGTATTATAAGGGAAGGGAATAGAAGACTTGAGGTATGAGTGGCAGGAGAGGAAGAGAGGGTGGGGAAGATGGGGGTAGGGGTGAAGAACGCAGCGTGGACAGCCGATATCCATCATCATAAATAAACATAGGAATAACAGCACATGCCCTGCCTATGATCTGACATTTCCCTGATAGATACATTGACAACATGGAACGTAAAAATATGTGTACCACCACCACCACCACCACCACCACCATCATCGCCTCCTCCATCAAACACCAACAACCCCTCCCATTCTTCCCGTCAAACAGCGCACCTCCATCCCCTCCCCTGCTACCGTAATCCACACAGAGCTGCTGAAGCTGTGAAAAGCGCTGAATAGCTTCAGAGCAATAAAAGGCATCACCACCACTACCACAACAGTCTCCACCACCATCATCACCCCTTCAACAACCTGCCACCCCCTCTCCCTGCCTAGCTGCCCCCCTTCCTGCAATCTGTGTAGATCGGTGGTTGCCACTGCATTCGCAAACAACACTACCTCTTGTGTCATCGCTATGGAAGGCGAAAAGCGTCAAATGGGCGTGCTATCGCACGCGAAAATGCACACGCAATTGCACGGCCATCTGGCAGCTGATTGGTCGAAAACTTACGCGCCAAACTGCGCAAGCGCAAATGCACACGCAATTGCACGCGCATTTACCTACGAGTCATATTAAAACTAGGAATGGTAAATGTCCGGAAATACGTTCTATGTACTAAAACAATTTAATATAAATTGACAAATAATCTACGATGAAACCTTCGCCATCCAATGCCTCCAATCCTCCAAATTAAATGCTATAATAATTTATATTATATATATTTTTGGAACTGAAAGAGCATCGGAAAACCCGTGTAGCTATCGTAGGAGTAATCTAGCCTTCATCTTATTAGAACTTAGATGTTCTGAAAATACTAATTTGAGTAGCGGATTAGGTTTATTTATCATTTTAGACCACATTTAATAATGTTTCTAAGGAGAATGCAGTTCGGACCGTGTGTTTAGTTATCTAGAAGTCTGGATCTACTTTTCTAAGATTTAGTTTACTTCATTTCGTCAGTTTACTTTCGTCATCTAGAACTCTTTTGCCCTAGATCTTCACTATAGCTTTATTTTTCCTCCATTTTTTTCATAGCTATGTTTCACATTCCTGATTTGGTTCAAAAGAGTCCGCTGGACCTAAAGCAATAATCTTGTATTTCATCGCCATGCTAAGTTTTCACAGGTACGCTAAGTTTTCGTCTCTTGGAATAAAAACTTTCGGTGACACTGTACACTTGTTGTTGTTCTATTGGACGCAAAGTAAAAACAGAATAGTATAGTAAATATAAATTATTCTAACATTTCATTTGAGGGTTGGAGGCGGGGTAGCAAGGGTTACATTGTACATTATTTGCCAAGTTATAATCAAATATTTTGGTACATAACACTTATTTCCGGACATTTCCCATTCCTAGTTTTAATGTGACTCGTTAGTAAATGCGCCTGTGCAGTTTGGCATGTAAGTTTTCGACCAATCACCTACTAGATGGACGTGCAACTGCGTGTGCATTTTCGCGTGCAATTACACGCGCATTTGACGCTTTCCGCGTTCCATACATCATCACCATAATCCAACCCCTAGTGTCGAACACCTCTAGGTTTTTAAATAGGGTAGATCTGTGGGTAGATTCAAGATTTATTGACTTCATGTGAAGAATTTCTTTTGCGCATCTGGGAATACATCAGAATATAGGTTATAAGTTCATACGCAATACAATACATTACAGCACAGCACAGCACAGTGCAAGCAGACACATCGCTTTCTCACATTTACGCAAAATATGCTATCAAAAGTAAACAATCAGACATCACACATCAGGCAATCACATCACAAATTAGAACCGCAAACACTGTCAATATATATCATGTCACCTAATCGCGTCAAGCACCCACATCACAGTCTATACGTCAATTAATTAAACCAACATACAACGCCTCACAGTTCACATTACATTAATAGTCAATGTTTTTATACATCATGCATAAACAATCAATACATTTTCGCACACATTCATACAGCATGGTAGTAATAAAAGATACTTGATGAACAAAGATTCCATTTAAATTATCATGACTAGTACGCAATATGACTAGTAAATACATAGGCCTAATGCGCAATTGATATCATTAGCAAAATACGTTACATGACTAGTGAGTATACATTATACGCACACAATCGATAATTTTCGCACACATTCATACGGCATACAGTAAATAGAAAGAAACTGATGAAGGTAGCTCTTATTGAGACAAGTTACAGTTTGTCTTACCCCACTCCCACACACCCCCACCCCCTTTACCCAGTCCAAATGCTATGGAGATTTATTTAACTGCTCGTTGAGTAGCGTGATTGCAGAGGGGACAAACGTCTGCTGGAAACGGTTGGTCCTGCACTTGGCAACTCTGTACCTGCGGCCAGAGGGGAGCATCTGGAACTCGCCATGCAGTGGGTGCAGCTCGTCTTCCGCTATCTTGCGAGCCTTTCTAACAGTGCGACTGCACTCCAGCTCCTCGATACTGGGCAGTTGCGACCCCACCACCTGCCTGACCACCCGTTTCAGTCTGTCTCTGTCCTCCTCTTTGCATCCATGCCGCCACGTGGTCAGGTTAAAGCTCAGCACAGCGGTAAAGGTGTTCTCATAACCTTTGGGTCCTTGGGGAGATAGGGGTTTGGGACCTCTCTTTTCTCTAGGCCAGCTTAATGAGGGCGGTGCCTATATCCTCTTCCTCGCTGCTTTACCTTCCCCGGCTCTAAACTGAGCCTGGCACTCATTTACAGCTTGGTGGATGTTACGTTGAAACGCGAACGATAGTATGTCTGAAGCGCGCACAATAGATCTAATCGTTTCGATTTGCAAAGTATTCAATAATGGAGTTTATTTACCTTTAATTTGAGTTTGCGTTGTGGTTAGAGGAGGCTTTGTATAACGTTGGTAATTTTAGTTGGTCGATATTGTTGGAGAATTCTCTAGATCTGTTTGTTTACTCTCGATGGAAACTTCCCGATAAATATCGAAGTATGAGAATGTTCCCGGAAGGAGAAGAAATATGTATGACGTAAGTCAGTGATGACGATCTTTTATTTGATTGGTGGTAGTGCGTCATTTCTACCGTGTTCTAAATTGTTCGGGAAGAGAGAGAGGTTATAAAATTATGTGCCGCGCTGTTTTGGAAGGTTATTGTTGATAGTGAGTTGGAAAGTAAAAATTTGAGAGTGGAAAGGCGATTGAGCGATTGTATGAAGTTGTTGATGTGTGCTGAATAAAAGTGGAAAACTTCATACGTCGACTTTGTGACTTGTATGCTGATCGAGCAGGCTGCGTGGATAAACGAATCTGAGTTACACCTTATCAGGACTTCAGCATCGGGGCTGAATCAAATACTGATAGAAAAACACCACCATTCAAACGGAGTGTAACAGTGGACTGGAGAGTGTCGTGCGCTTGTTTTATTCTTTGTGTGTGTGTGTGTGTGTGTGTGTGTGTGTGTGACGGTTGCTTTCCAAGTACTGATGATCAGTACAACTTATGTTAATCTGATGAATAAAATTTGATACAACAACAACAACTTTCCAAGTACGGTCACCCATCCAAGTACTCATTCCGCCAGACGTTGCTTAACCTGAAACATTGCTAGCGTGTGCACAGACCACTGCACCACTGCTCCACCACTCTCCCCTCCCCCTCCCGCCTCTCAGTCTCAATCCTGCTTTATCCCCCATTTGTCGCCCCCCAACTCTAGAACTCGTTTACTGCATTTGTGTAGATCGGTGGATGGTTTCATCCACCAAAATTCACACGACATGTCCACCTCTCCTCCCGATCCCCACTAGAGTTCCTCTCTCACGCTTTCAATCTTCTTCCCCATTCGCGTTTGTGCAGATCGGTGGATGGCCCCGGTGCAATGAATTAGTGATTGGCGGTAGTTTTTATAGTCTGGCTGGGGCACATTCACGCCGCGCATCGGGGGACTGCAGAGCTTGCTTCATAGCTTCAAGGCGTTGCCTCCAGGCAGTCACAGATGCTCAGTATCGCAGCAAATTGAGCCGCTGAGAGCATAAATCTACTGGGAGGAGGAAGCGATGGCCAGAGAAGCCATTTTACGAGCAATCGAATGTCTCTCCAGGCTGCACACTAATACTTGATGAGGTGAGGGAGGGAGACAGGGGAGAAAGTGGTGGCTAACGGAGAGAGAGAGAGAGAGAGAGAGAGAGAGAGAGAGAGAGAGAGAGAGAGAGAGAGAGAGAGAGAGAGAGAGAGAGAGAGATAACGTAGACCAGAAATGAATATGAAAAGAAGAAGGCTACAGATGATGTCTTTGTTTTTTTGGAAGCCGACGTTCATTTCACACAGGTTTTTTTTTTTACGAAGGGGGGGGGGGAGGAGGGGGGAAGAGTAGGTGGAAAAGAGGGTAAGATGAGAGGTGGGGGGGGGAGAGGGAGAAGAAGGGGCTTTACGTCAACACTTCCGTATATATATATAAAGGCATTTTCTTTCTATCTCCGTAAAAAAAAGACTTTTTCTCCACTGGCACACTCCTCTAACGTCAGAAAAACCTCCTTCTTCTCCCCCTTCCCCCCCCCCACACACACAGAAGAGAGAGGAGGAGAAAAAAAGGAGGTGGAGAAAGAGAAGAAGAACAACAACAACCAATTATCACATCCCTCCCCAACCTCATCACTCTTTCTCTTCTCTTTCCCTACTTTTTCTGTCCTCCACCCCTTCTGTCTCTCTCCCATCAATCCATCTCGCCATCTAACTCTCCTGGAGCTTGCATAGCGAATGCCCTCAGCGCGTCTTCAATCTGGCGGAAAACAAATGGAATTTAGCGGAGAACTCTTTCTGAAGTTCCCTCTCGTCTTCCACTTCGGCAAGCAGGGAGTCTTTAAAGTAAAACAAGCGTGCCAGAGGAAATACAGTTATGTGTGTGCGTGTGTGTGTGTGGGTGTGTGTGTGTGTGTGTGTGTGTGTGTGTGAGAGTGTATGAGTGTGTGGCGTGCATATATATGTGTTTGTGTGTACGTGTGTGAAGAAAGATTGAGATGACGAGGATAAGAATAAGGTGATGAACAAGTGAAAAAGAAAGAGGACGGGATGAAGAGAAGAAGTAGAAACAACACTAATAAAGAAGAAGAAGAAGGAGAAGAAGAACAACACCACCAACAACAACATCAACAATAACACCAAAAAAAAACAACAAACAAACAAGAGTATGCTGATGTTGCCAGTGATCTTGATGATGATGTTATGATGATGATAATAATGACGATCCGATGATAATAGCGTTGGTGGTGATAGTGGTTTTATGTGTAATGAGCGTGTGCATGAGCGTGTACTCCAATCTGTGTGTGTACTCCAATCTGTGTGCTCTTCCATCTGTTTGTGTACTCCAATCTGTGTGCTCGCCCATCTGTGTATTTGTGTTGCGTTATCGGTGTCTGCGTTTTGTGTTGCCAACTGTTTGTTAGGCCCGATGGTGGACAAAATGGCTGAGAAAAAAAAGACCCGTTGTTAAAAGAAGGAGAAGAAAAAGAAGGGCAAGAAGAAGAAGGAGAAGGAGGACGAGGAGAAAAAGAAGAAGAAGAACTATGTCTGCAAACAGTTGAAATCAATTAAGCTAACGTCTCGCCCTTTACGACTCGGGTTTTATTTGTGATTAAAATCGTTCATATGTTGTCGGAATGCAAAACAAATATATGGTTGATGTTTATGGAGAGAGAGAGACAGACAGACAGAGAATGAGAGATAGGAAAGAGAGAGAAAAGAGAGAGAGAAAGAGAGAGAGAGAGAGAGAGGGAGAAAGAGAACAATTTTATTTAAACATGGTTACATCTTGCACTAAGTGCTTGCCACAATAACAATTAGTATAACAAAATAACTCTATAACAACAACATCGTAATGTGACAATACAAACAAGAACTGCGCTCACACATACACACACGTACAGACAGACAGACAGAGAGAGCGAGCGAGAGAGAGAAGTCTGCACATTTGCAGCCTGCAGGCCTGGCTTGACAAGGTTATTGTGGGTCATTGAATACTGAATTGCCTTTTCTAAAATGGAATGAAGCTGTATGCAGGGAATGATAACGGTGTTGGCCGCAGTCAATCTAAACTTCAAAAATACAAAATCAATTTCCTTACTGTCTTCTTATATCGATTTCCCTAGCTTTACACCGCATGCTCTGTAATTTCTGTAAAATTGAGATGAATAAATTTGTATAGTATTGCATTGAATTAGATTGAATGGAATTGCATTGCATTGTATTGCATTGTATTATATTGCATTATATCGTATTGCATTGTATTCTTTGAGTGATTAGGGTAAGATGCTTGTTACCGGTCAAAAGAAAGGCGCATATATTGTATCCATTCTTCTTCTTCTTCTTCTTCTTCTTCTTCTTCTTCTTCTTCTTCTTCTTCTTCTTCTTCTTCTTCTTCTTCTTCCGAGTATGAAGAGGAAGAAGAAAAGAAAAAGGAAAGGGAAGAAGAAGAAGAAGAAGGAAGAAGGAGAAGAAGAAGAAGAAGGAACCCTGTGTGTAAAACAAAACGATAGAAGGATGAGGAATTTAGTATTCATGTTTATCCATCCAGTGAACTTCATTTGTACTGAGATTTAAAATCAAAACACACAAATAATAATGCGATAATATACTATTTGATACTATATGTGCCTTATTCCTAAATCAGACTCAAAGCTCGGTGATCTCTAAACAACGTATACGCACATAATTATGTTACGGACACTCCTACATACACAAATAACAACTATGCAACTGATCAGGTGGTGCAAGAAGCACGTCGCTAATAGAAGACGGAAATCGAAATGGAATTGCTATTTTTAAAATCTTACATAGATTGAATTAGTGCATACAATACCATATGTATTAATTCATGCAATACCATTATTGAAGGGAGGGAGGAAACCGGAGTACCCGGAGAAAGCCCTCGGTGTCCGGATAAGTCTCGTACCTAAGTTTGTCACATGCGAGGTTCCAACCTGCGACCTTCGGCATATAAAACCAGTGTCACGAGAGGTATGTTTGTATTCTATTTTGTTTTTGTAAATGGGGGTTCGATAAATTAGAGTACAGCCTCAGCGTCCCCTGCGTGGGATGTCTTTATTGTAAAGTGGCTGGCAGGTGGAGAGCTTTCAGTTTTACCACTAGGGTTGTTTCAGCAGATCTTTTATGTGGATCAGGGGTTGTCGGTCCTGATTTGGCTCGGAAGAGTCCGCTGTACCTAAAGCAATAATAATGTAATGTAATGCAATGTCACGTGAGGCTAGTTAGACCCTGCACTAGGGCTTCTCGCCTTAAAACCTCATCCTGCTTAAAGTCGCTTTAGATCATCATTAAGATCATCATTAAGATCATCTTAAAGTCGCTGCCTAGCAGACGACACAAGTCAGGACTGTTCTAAGCATAGGTAAGGAAACTCTCGCTAGGGTAGGCAGTGACCTCATCCAGCCGACCTATACCCATAACTCCCGTCAGAGGGCGCTACAGATACCTCACGAGATTTCGCGGGCTTGGGCTGACCACTAGGCTAGGTAGAGCATTATTTGTCTAACTCTCGCCCGAGTAGGACGCACGCTGAAACCTCTCTCATAAGACTACGCAGGTGACGGGTAAAATTCATTTATCGCAGTATAGCTACAGCCTGACATTGTCATAAAGGTAAATGGTCAATCGTTTGTTTCACCGTGATTATTGATATTATTATTGGATTATGTTTGTGAAGTCTTGCCATGTTTTATGATTGTGAATGTTAGTCAAACTGCTTGACCACATGGCGGACCCGCGACCGGTTTTATAAACCACGAGGTATCCCACTTTTGTTTCTCCTATGTGTATTATTGCAGACCAGTGGCTGTACCAGAGAATGTGTATATTATTAATTACTTCTCCATGTGTTTATTTTAGCCATGATGTATATATGTATAAGAATTACGTTGGAGATTCCAGTGGATCACGGACATAGAAGATTGTTCGTCGCTTATCTCTATATAAGTGGAGCGATCACTGAGGGCTATTTCTGCCAACAGTGAGACGCTCTGCACACCCTTTGTAAACAAGGCGTTGCAGAAACTCGTCTTATGTTTTGCAGACTAGCAGGCTTGGTCCGATGCAGGAGATAGACCACTGAGAGTCAACCCTGACATTCGGCCTGCAAGTGGTCCATCGAGCACTGAGCTCCGATAGCCCAATAGTCAACTACCAAGGAGGAGACACCATCACCACACCTCAACGATTCAGTTAAGTGATACAGAAAACGTGCACGAACACTGTTCTAGAAGGACTGTGTGTTAGTCCACTCTCTTGAAAACGAACATTAGGCCAACCAGAACAAATAGCCCAATGATGAGACAGTAGCAAATACCGAGAACAGTAGCAGAATAGATCCAGCAAAGATCTACCCATTCTACGAACCACTCGCAGTGAATTTGGACTGTTAAGTTAATCCTAGTATATTACGTTTTGATTATTTAAGTGAATATAGTGTTTAGAATTAGATATAGAGTAAAGGAAATAAATGTGTGATATTTACTGTTAACAATTGGCTGGACTACTTATGTTTCATAGCCGTGCGAGAGCTAGTGTGTCAGTGAATATTTTACCATTTTCTCCCTATCTCTATAACTCTATCCGCACACAGACCGGGCTAAACATATAAATGTATTAAGATTAGTCATAGGGTGATTACACTAGCCGATCTCCGCAGACGAAAGACGAGTGGGTAATAGCATTCCATTGTGCAGAGCCCAGCAACAATAGACCCACCGTCACAAAACCAGCACCCCGTCAACTGTGATACCAGGCAATCCTACCTTACAAAAATAACAACAACAACAACAACAACAACAACACCACACACAGAGAAATTTCAAAAATAAAAAAGAAAGAAAGATAGAAAAGAATGGAGAGGCGTGGGGGGGCAGAGGGGGTGAATGAAAGTCAAGTCGAGAAAGAACAGAGAAAAAATAAAAAAAGAGAGAAAAATAAGAAGGAGAAGGAGGAGGGTAGGGGAAGAAGAATAATGAGAAGGAGGAGAAGAAGAAAGAGGAGAAGAAAAAGAAGATGTCGTAAGCCTTTTATTCACTGCGGTAATTTAATTTGTTCTTCTGGTCAATAAGAAGAGACTGAAGAAAACAAAAAAAAGGAGGATCAGGAGGAACAGGAGAAAACAGGGACAAGAAGTTCCAATACAGAAGAAGTCTAGAATTCAAAGCATCAACGACATCTTGGGAAAATGTAGTTCTGGCAGGCGCTGTTCCGTTCTGCATGCCGATGTAATCTAATGACATATACATTTGGAGTGAACCCCTCTCTCACTTTCCCTTCGTTTTTAACATGGCACTTCCCAATAATAATAATAGTAATAATAATAATAGTAATAACAATCATAATAGTAATTATGGATGCTATATGCTCTTTATTCGACATGTTACAGGGGGGGGGGGACCCCTAAATAAACAACAAACAAACATTCCTCACTCAATCATGTAATGTAATGGCAAGTCGCTATTAAAAGACAAAAAGAAGTCGGATATTAATTTTGAAATTTTAGATAGACTGCATCCAAATCCATAATTGAAGGGAGGGAGGAAACCGGAGTACCCAGAGGAAACCCTCGGTGACCTTAAAAGTCTCGCAACTTTATCGCTTACAAAAGGACCGTAGTCGTGTTTTCCATTAGCTTATTATTTTATATTATTTTAAATAGCAGTGTTCCATCCATGTTATTTGGTTACCCGTTTTTTCCTCTCTCAATAATTCTAGATTCGACACAATGCTCCTTGAAAACATTGTACCAATCAGCAACCGTGTCCATTGATCGATGGTGATTTATCGGAAGGTCCGGTTATACTCACATTCTTCCACCTAATTATCTTTACATTTTTTTGTTACTCACGCCAATTGTACCTCATAACAATCGTTTATATGTACAACCATTTCTTTGTTTAATAACTATATAGGTTTTTTTCTTTAAAAGGTTGCACATTGAATCAACGAAGAGAGCGGAGGTTGCTTCCACCAATTTGCATCTCCATGATGTAATTGAATGGAAAATGATGTTACGCGATGCCAAATTGTCTCCCTTCTCTTGCCTTTTCTTTTTCCGGCATAAATAGAATACTTGATCACAGTTAAAACTTGAAGAGGACAACAACAAAAAAACATAGCAGGGCCACAAATAAGACAGAAAAAAAGAGGAAAAGAAGAAGAAGAAGAGAAAGGAGCAAGACAAAAATATATTAAGATTAGGTGATGGTGAAGAAAAAGAAAAAGAAGAAGAAATAAAACAATAGCAAGAGTACATGAACGACAAAGAAATAAAACAAAGAAAGAGAGAGAAGGGGGAAGAGACCGATATAACAGTTCAGATGGAGAAGAACAAAGAAAACAAAACAAGACAAGAAATAGGGAACAGGGAACGAACAAAAAAAACTTGATTCGTGCTAAAGAGAAGGGAAAGAAAGAACACAGAAGAAGACCGTAATTAAACTTTAAAAATAAGAGAAAACGAACATGAGAAACATGATGGTCAAATACAAGATGATGTAAAGTCCCCATTGTTACACAAGGACATTTGACATGTGTGCAGCACAACATGAACATAAAACATGACAAGGACAATATCATAATCAAACAATAAAACACCAGCTGTAACATCAGCATTCATTCACATAAAACATTCTCAGATACACCAGCAATCAAACTATTATAAAATAAAATTATTTGCGACAATAAAATACGTACAGTAATATAAAAAGCATGCGACCAAATTAAGGCATGATTACAGTTGAATTTTAACAGTTAAATATGTAAGTTAAGACCAGAGGAACAAATGAGATAAGACAATTTCATTTATGACACTAATTACAATAAAAAAGACGTTAAAGATTTAATTCAGGTTGGCATTAAATAAGTAACTTAAAATTAAAAAGCAAAAACAAATGCGGGTTCAGATGAGATGAGAGTATAAACCAAGGTCTAATCTGTGCACGCATGCGTTCCCTCTCACGGAGTATAAACTGACGCTCACGTCGTAGACGGTTAGTGCCGGTCACACAAATACACCCAGCACGCACTAGGTCCCTCCTCCCCATCCCCAGTCGCCCAGGAGTAAACACAGTGGTCTGGGCGTCAGACCATGCGTCCAAAGGTTGCAGGTGGGCGCCTCGGGCGGTTGGATGTAGATCTTGTATCAACCAGCGCCTTGAGCAGCTCGTGAGCTGGAAAAGCGCTATATAAGATTGATTTTTACAAACTCTTAAGAACGTGCAAGAATAGAGTCTCCTCTCTGAAAATCCTTATCGGGAAGAGAGGGGACTATAAACTGATCTAAAAAAAAACAACCTCTTAAGAACAGTTCAAAACAGTCGAAGATAATGAATTAATAAATTAACAACGATGAAATAAATAAAAAGAAGATTTAAGTGGAAGAAAGGGGTAAAACAGACTAACAACACAGAGAAAGTTCGACGATTGCCAAAGCAAATCAAGATCTTGAAATTAAAAAACAACAACAACAAAGAACTGAGAAAATAACAATAAACCTTCTTTATAATCAATAAATAAATATAGAAATAAAGAACGACAATACAATACAAAACTTTTTCGCGCACTGAGCATTTGACAATGATTGAAGACACGGTCGTTATAAATGGACATCTTCATCAGCATCTTTATTGTCCAGCTTTCACATTGCATACATAACAGTAGAATATTGCCTTTGACATGGGCGCAAAACTTTATATACAATAAATAAATAAACAATAATAAAACGTTCCATGCCTACTACTATCAAAGGCTCCGCTACAAATATCTTCTTTCACTCTCTCCCTCTCTCCTCCCTATCTCTCTTTCTCTCTCTCTCTTCATCTCCCCCTCTCCCTTTCTCTCAATCTTTCATCGTCCATGCACACACATCCACACACATCAATATCTGTACATACACTATCCTATCCTAACTCGAAAGTCGTTGGGGTACCAAAGATGATCGTTTAACCAGCCCTCTTTCTCTGTCCTCAGCAACCCTCATGGCTTCGCTCAGTGTCAAGCGCCAGTCCAAGCTCAAATGTTGTCCTCCCACCTCTTTTTCAGGAATGGATAAAGGAACGTAAAAACGAGCAATAAAATGAACAGACATACTCAACTAATACATCTTAATAGCAAATATTGTGCCTGAGTGAGGTTTAGAAATAGCTTAGTCTAAAGGTGGCGTGAGCCGCGATCGGCTTATGCACTAGACTCTAATGATTGATGACACTCGACGCTGTCTGCCCCGCCGTCCCCTATTCACCCATTCCCGGGGCACAATGACTTCCACTCCTTCTCAACGTTCCCAACCGCACCGCCATCACCCTCATTCCACCATCTCAGCACTCCACACCCATCCCTCCATAAACTTGTCTTCCGTTGCACTTACTGACACTTGGGGGAGTGTTGTTATTCATTGTTCTACCTTTGCTACAAAAGCAACGTGTAGAAGAACTTAATACCCGAATTGCATGATAGTGTGTGGCCTGATTACCGTTGTGAGTGAGAGTCAGTGGGGTGTCGCCACACAGTCAACAATGTTTATATATATACCAAAGCATCAGGCCTTGCAAAGACCAACCTGCAATGCACGGTGCAAGGAGGCAGTAGGAGAGGGAGACAGAAAAAGAGGTGGGAGGACAACATTCGAGAATGGACTGGCTTGACACTGAGCGAAGCCATGAGGGTTGCTGAGGACAGAGAAAATGGTTAAACGATCATCTTGGTACAGGTGACACTATAGAAATTGACAGTATAGAAATTGTGCTCCTAGGAGGTTTTTACCTCATCCGTAATTAGTTGCTCATTAAGACTCTCTCATACGCCTCAGCAAAGCTATTTTACATTTACACTGTTACACTCAGTTTGATGTTGGTGTTTTCTATCAGTATCTGATTCAGCCCCGATGCTTGAATTCCTGATAGGGTGTAACTCAGATTCGTTTATTCACACAGCCCGTCCAAACAGCATACAAGTCACAAAGTCGACGTATGAAGTTTTCCACTTTTATTCAGCACACATCAACAACTGCATACAATTCTCAATTCAACTCAACAACTTTCACAGCAACTTTCCAAATCACTATCAACAACTTTACTCTCTACAACAATCTCGGCACACGATTAAATATCCTCTCTCTCTTCCGGAAGGATTTCGAATACTGTAGAAATGACGCACTGCCACCAATCGAATAAAAGATCGTCATCACTGACTTACGTCAATACATATTTTTATATCTTCCAGAACGACCTCTTGCTTCGACATGTATCGGGAATTTTCTATCAAGAGTAAACACGCATATCCAGAAGATTCTCAAATAATATCGACTAACGCAAATTATCAACGTTATACAAATCCTCTCCTAACAACAATGCAAACTCAAATCAAAGGTAAATAAACACCATTATTGAATACTTTGCAAAACGAAACGATTAGATCTATCGTGCGCGCTTCCGACATACTTTCGTTCACGTTTCAACGTAACATACACACTATCTCATACACCTCAGCAAAGCTATTTTACATTTACACACTATCTCATACGCCTCAGCAAAGCTATTTTACATTTACACACTCACTGTCACAAGTGTAGGGGTAGGGTGAAAAGGGTGGAGGTCGGGGGTGGGAGAGGGGAGACCAAACAGATGGATTAAGAGTAAGCCTGACATTCATTTACTTGTGAGTCATCTCACACCAGCTCGGGCTCTTTCTTCTGCGATAAATCTGTTGAGTGACACGTCACGCCACGCGCACCTCCCTACCACCATCGTCATTGCAATTTGCTTTCCAGAAGGCTATAACAAGAAGAAGAAGAAGAAGGTGATGAAGAAGGAGGAGAATGAGAAGAAAACAAAAAACAAGAAGAAGAAGACCAAGACCAAGTAAAAGAATAAAAGTCTCCTCTCTGAAAATCCTAATCGGGAAGAGAGGGGACTATAAACTGATACACATACACATACATACAATACAAGTAAAAGAAGAAGTAAAGGAAGAAGAACAAAAACAGCAAGAACAAAATATGTTTTGTATCATTGTGTATCCATCAGATTAACCTAAGTTGAATTAATAAGAAGAGATGAGAGCAACGAGGATTAGAAAGGAGAAGAAATACGGTCTTGTTTGTATTTATTTTCGTCGATTAAATATTAATCTGTCATTTTCTCTAATTCAGTAAACCGGAACCTTGGTTTGGGCAATCATTCTTTTCATATTCACAAATGCTAAACTTCACCTAATGAATTCCACAACAGCGAGAAAGACAAAGCTGCAATTGAGGCATAATTCCTCCTTTGATAGGAACAAAGAACAGCACAGTTCAAACTCCAAGATCTCCCTCTAGCAGTAATAAATACACTTCACAATAAAGCGTCAGCCGCGTTGAATATAAATCCCACTTTAAGCTAACAGTACACTTTTCTTTTGTGCTCGATCGTTCCCTTTACACTTGAATTGTACGTAATTCCAGTCTTCGATGCAAAAATAGGCGAAGTGTCAGGGTTAAGTTATAACTTGACCTGTTCTAAAACGTGCTAAACATTGCCTCGGCGAAAGCACGAAAAAGATTAAATACGTCTTGAGATTTTTAATATAAGGTTTCTGTTTGGGTTTGTATTAGTACCATTTCTATAAATAGAGTTCCTTCAACGAGTTCAGATTACAATTAAAATTGTTGGGGTCGTATTTTGCATATATTGACATAACAATGCTGGACTCCCCCTGTCTCTGTCTACCACCTCTTTCCCTCAACTCATCCCTGTCTGTCTTTTCCCCCTTTATCCCGTCCTGTAATAAGTTTATTCACTTTGTCCTACTGTGTGGTGTTGTGACTTTAAAGATACATTTGAATTGTCCAAAGGCTACAATGGAAGTATGTTCTCTCTGTATCAAGTCGTAGGGTTTTAATTTCAAGAATCCCTCGTCTTTTTTTCTGTAAAGCTGTTCCAAGACTTAGAGCTCCAATATTAATGAAGAAGATGAAAGGGAAGTTATTGATTAGCAAATAGAACGAATTTTCCCTATCCTATCCTATCCCGTATATCGAAGGTCGTTGGGGCACCACAGATGATCGTTTAACCAGCGTACTCCATCTTTCTCTGTCCTCAGCAACTCTCATGGCTTCAATCATTGTCAAGCCAGTCCATTCTCGAATGTTGTCCTCCCACCTCTTTTTTCTGTCTACCTCTTCTTCGAATCATTGCACCGTGCCTTGCAGGATGGTCTTTGCAAGGCCTGATGCTCTAGTGACGTGGCCATACCATCGGAGTTTCCGTTTCTTCACCACTGTGAGCAGGTCATCGTGTTGTCCAATGGCTTGTGTGATGGTCTGTCGGACTTTGTTGTTGTCGATGTGCTGGGTATAAGAAATGCCTAGAAGTCTTCAGTAGCAACTCATCTCCGTGCTTTGTATTCTTCGTTGTAGATCTGCTGTGAGGGTCCATGTTTCGCAAGCGTATAGGAAGATGGAGATCACAAGGGAGCGTAGCAGCCTTACCTTGGAATGTAGACTGATGGACCTGTCTGTCTAAATTGGGCTTCAATCTTGTAAGGAAAGCAGTTGTTTGTGCAATCCTGGGTAGGACTTCCTGTCGGGACCCATTGTCTGATACAATGGCTCCTAAATATTTGAAGCTATGCAGTGTGTTGAGGGATTGGCCTTGGACTTTGATGTCCATGTTGAAGCCATTGATGTTGTTAGTCATCATTTTGGTCTTCTCTGTATTTATTTATATTTCAGAGACTCTGGAATTGGTGTCAAGCCTCTGAACCAGCTGTTCAAGTTCTTGTTCCTCTCCAGCCAAGCCATCAATGTCATTTACAGAACGGATGTTTTAGATTGCTCTATCCCCTATGACGACTGCGACTGTACCTTCGTGATCTGCAATGGCATCTGACATGATGCGCTCTAGAAAGATGTTGAAGAGAGTTGGAGAGAGCAGGCATCCTTGACGCACGCCAATTGTTGTTCTGAACCAGTTCCCGATGGCGCTGTTGTGGAGGACTGCACTGGTAGCCTTGTCATACAGGCTTTTGATGACTTCAATAATTTTAGAGCTGATGTTGTACACTCTCCTGGTTGCCCACAGAGCTGCATGCCAGACTCGGTCAAACGTTTTTTGAGGGCGTCAGTCATCGCTTCTCCTCCTGCTTCAAGCAATTCCGCGGGTATATTGTCCACTTTCGCTGACTTCCCCTTTTTCAATGATTGCACTGCTGACTCAACTTCTTCTCGGAGAATTGGGAGGATTTCTTCCTCTTCTCTTTTCTGGGAGAAATGATGGGTCTCCGTTTGGTATGTGGTTCTGTCCAACTATCCAAGACTTCTCGTTCTTCTGTAAGGCATATGCAGACTTGCTTTGGATCGTGGAGACCTTGGGCTGTTTAACACTTGTCAGCCGCTTCACAGTCTGGTAGGCCTTCTTGCTGTGGTTTTTGTTTAGACTGCTCTCTATTTCAAGGCATTGCTCTTCTATCCTGTTCTCCTATGCTGTGCGCATGCCTTTCGGATGTCATTGTTCATTTTTCGTTAGGCATCAGCTCCCTGTGAGGTGTTCATCTTCTTTTTCATATCTCATCGTTTATCACACAGGTTCAAAAGTTCAGGTATGATTCACGGTTTCTTCTTAACAAGTGCTTGCCAAGGATCTCAGTGGCGGCATCTAATTAGCTGAGTTGAAAGCGATTGTCATCTACTTCACCAGCTCCCAAAATGAACAGTGATGCAAATTTTCCTCCAATTGTGGCTTGGAATATTTCTGCCACCTCCGGGTCTTGCTGGTGTACTTTGCTGTGTTTACTCTCTTCAAGTGGAGCCAGAAGAACATCATCACGAGATCGTGGTCACTTCCGATGTCTGCTCCTGGACAAGTGCGTGTCCTGCCAATGTTGGTGCTTGATCTGAAGCGTGTCTTGACCATGATGTAGTCAATCTGGTTGTGATGCCCCCCGCTGGGACTGTGCTATGTCCATTGTCTGGATTTGTTATGTAGACCAAGCGTGTTTGCCAGTATCAGATTGTTGTATCTGGCAAACTCCAAGAGTTTTAGACCCCTGTCGTTTGCCTCGTTGTTGCAGTGGGGTCCACATGTGTCTCCCCAGTTGTGGTGCGTATCTTGGCCAACCTTGGCATTCCAGTCGCCTTGCACTATGATTATGTCCTTCCTCGGCACTTGGTCACGCACAGCCTGTAGATGTTCATAGAAATACTCGACTTCGCTGTCATAATAGTCTGATGTTGGGGCATAGGCCTGGATGTTGAAAGGGGCTGTTCTCAGACGGATGGTATTGAGTCTACTGGAGACTGGGCGGCAACCCATAACAGTGACTAAAATGTCTTTGTGGACCAAGAATCTAACGCCGTGTTCGTGCTTGGTCATCATCCCCGCTGAAATAAAGCGTGTGGCCTTTACAGGGCATATTGCTGATACCTAAAATGTTCCATCGATAGTGGTCCAGCTCGTGGGCCAGTTCTTCTAATTTTTCCTCCACAGTTTGGGTCCTGATATTCCAGGTTCCTATTTTATTTTATTATTTTTTTTATTTTAACAACTTTATTATCACCGAGGTGAAATTCGGGCACTTTCATTTTCGAAAGTACAGACAGCAGCCCCAAGTGAAGAGCTTTACCCTAGGTACATGCTGGGTGTGTTCTTGTCACCGGCACTCACCCGTCAGGATCTTTAAAGTCCGTTATGATGGAATGCATGCGACACAGACTAGACCTCGGTTTATACTCTCATCCGAAGGAGTAGGAAACGGGAGTAAAGTGTCTTTCCCAATAACACAACACAATTCCCCGGCCTGGGCTCGAACTCGGGACCTTCAGATCCGCAAGCCAAACGCTCTAACCATTCGGCCACTGCGCCTCCCTGCCTATGACGATTTGTCTCTCGTGCGGATCTTGCTAAAATGTCCATCAGTAGCACACTTATCACCTCCGTCCTGGTGGCCAACGGAAGGCGCGGTTCTTGGTGACCCGGGCGACGACCGATCCGGTTTGGAGTGAGTGGTTCTTTTCATCATGCAGTGTGTCTTGGGCAAGAAAGACATGGCATGGCCCAATCCTCTCCAGGCTGTTGGCCACAGCCAAAATCCACGAATACAGTGTGGCTCGCCTTGGCCCCCCGAGCATGTGATCGTTGAACCTGTAGTAACCACATACAAAAAGGTCTATAAATGTCTGAAGTACGGGAAAAAAATAGTTTTAAGACTCAACTTAAATATTTCCAATGAAGAAGAATGTCTCAGAGAGTAAGGTAGAGAGTTCAAGACGGTGGGCGTTTGACGAGAGAAGGACCTAAAGCACTCAGAGCCTATTTCAGCTATCATAACCAAACTTGGTAAGATGGTGTATACCTATGAGACCTCAAAAATGATCAGCCGATGAATGACTTCACTTCAAGGTCAAGGTCTAAGATCAAATGTTAGTAAAAAAAATAAGTAGACAATATTTCTCAAAATGTCACTGTTTTTTTTTTTTATAGGTTATTAATATTTAACTTATGATTCTTTGAGGCATGATAAATATCAATGAGACATACATAATAGGCAACTGGTCAACCTCATTCTAAGGTCACTCTAAGGTCAAGGTCACAGGAGCTGTCCAAAGCCGGTTTGCATAGTTACTTTAAAGTGACCTTGACCCTAAATTATGAAAGCTATTAAGTCCAAACTGTTTGTATTGAGATATGTTCGATTGCTCTTTCATGTTCAGTTTTTGCGTTGATTTTAAAGGTCAAGTCATTTTAGAATTTACAAAAAAAAAAAATAATAATAAAAAAATAAATAAATTGTACAGTGGCACAGTGGAATGGCTGTTTATTTAACTCATAGTTTGCAACAACATTGGGTTATTTGATAAGACATGCATGAGGGGATCACGAGAGGTTCAAGGTCATCGCAAGGTCAAGGTCACCGTTCCTGTTTTTATGTCGAATGAAGTTTAGTTGACTTGACTAGAATTTACTTTTAGATCAAGAATATATCGTTGAACTGCCTCCATACAAGTCCTTTAATGATCTTCCTCCTGCTTTTTTGCTGAACTACCTCCAGATCCTCTAATTTCAGGATTCCTACTTCCTTTCTGATATAATTACATTCCCGAAATCCTCGGGTTTTATTTGATATAGCTCCTTTCTCACAATAGGAACCAAATAACTCTTATTCCTTCCCTTGTACTGCTAATCTACAAAGGCCTCTGAAGAAATCTCCTGTCTTCATTCAGTTTTGTATGTGCTACTCCACCTCCTCTGCCCCCTCCCTCCCACACACACTCCCCAACCCCTCCCCTCCTTCACACCCAAACTCCAAATCCATTCAAAGTAGCCCATCTCCACATTGTTGTACTCCCCCTAAGTCTGTGATAAATCGCGCATTTTCATTCAGTTTGTAGTACCGACAAATCCCCGAGTTTAGAAAAGCTGGGCGATAAACAGGCGGAGAGAATAATACGGGAGTTAAGGTGTCACAGTATCAATTGAGCTCCATGCCGGTGTCACCGTGATTAATCACCCCTAAGACCATTGTGCGGCTGTGGACTATATACAAATAACTTCTTTACTGAAAGTACTTAGTTGCCTTTTATTTAAGAAGTACACTGTTGATATTTACGTTTGGTGAACGTTAGACAAAACCCATCCAAGTCCAATACAGTTTTCACAATGTTCGGCTTTATTTGTTAACAAGCATTCCAACGGTAAAACGTCACAGCATAAAAGGAACCATTATTATTATTATTATTATTATTATTATTATTATTATTATTATTATTATTATTATTATTATTATTATTATTATTATTATTATTATTATTAACTTGTTGTTGTTGTTGTTGTTGTTGTTTTAAGAGCGAAAGGAAAACAACTGGTGTTTGAATGTTGCCCGCAAGATACAAAAAGGTTCCAAGCAGAGCAACTGCAGTAGAAATGTGAAGACTTTCTGCATCAGCGTACCAGCATTTAAAACCAAAACTTACAGAGTGTCACTCTCTTATTTTGATATTTGCTGTTTCATCGTTTGTTTGTTTAATAAAAGGACAAAGTTCCAAAGTTCCATAATAGTGTGGACTATGGTTTCAAATACGTATTTATTGAGTTGGTCTTAGGCGGCAGGGATAGCTCAGTGGTCAGAGCGCACGACATGCGTGAGTGCGTCTTGGGCGACGTGGGTTCGAATCCTGGCTTCAGCAAACTATTGCTTGATTGCTGGATATTAGGGGCCAGCGCCTTGAGAAGCTCTCTGAGTGCGCTATATAAGAGAAATCTCTTTTCTTTCTTTACAAGTAAATAAATCAACGCTTCCTTGGCTCCACAGATTGTGATTTAAGTTCGAACGACATTCCTAATAGTCTTCGGTTTTGTTAAAGCATGTCAATGAAAATGTCGAGTCAAGAGGCTGCGCTAGCCGTCTAACTCAACATTAGCAATGCTATCAAGTTTTGTCCTCCGGCTATCTCTCTGCCGGCTTGTTGATTTTCGTTTGAGATTTAAAGGCTTTCATTATCGCCACTGACCATTATTATCCACCTGTGGTTTGAGTCAGGTTTTGGTATGGTTATGTCAAATGTCATACCACAAACATTATAATGACGCAATGAAATATCGGATTTGTCTTCAGTTTAAGTGAAGAAAATGACTGAACCTAGCAAGGGTGACTGTGGATATGGGACGCAGTTGGTTCAGTGGTCTGTGCAATGGCACAATACTTCAAGCATTGACTATTAAGTGATAACATTGGAGTTCGGAGTTCCGCCACCCCCCTCCTCTCTCCCTCCCCTTTTCGCCCCCCACTACAACCACCACCACCCACCCACCCAAAAAAAAAACAACACACACACACAAAAACAACAACAACATGATCCTTCGAAACTACTGTTTGGGATGAGAGTATAACCCAAGATCTAGTCTGAGCACGCACGCATTCTATAGCACGGATGTTAAAGATCCTGCCGTTCAGGCGCTATGTTCCTTCTCCCCTGTCGTTCTGGATGTGACGACACGATTTTTCAGCAGTAACAGAGAGAGCTGTATTTTGTGCGACGTTGCACTTCTCTACTGTGTAGTGTACATAGATAGCTTGACCGTTTTCTTTATTGCGTACGAAAGAATGCAGTAGCCGTAAATCCACGTGCGTATCGTAGTAAATAGGGGTATGTAGAATAAGAAGAGGGGTACTGACGAGAACTCGACTGTTTTGCTTTTGGCCTGGGTGCGTTTGGTAAGGCAGAGTGAATTTGGTGCTTTTTGCGAGAGGTCAGCTCTAGCCAAGCAGTGGCCCTGTGACTGTGTGTCAAATTAGAACTAGGTGTCTGTGTTGGAAGGGTGTTGTAATCGTTAGTACGAGCCACCCAAGGTCTTACGCCCTCGTCGGGGTAAGAATGCCTAGAGTCTGAAATTAAAGAGGATTGTAATTGCCATTTATTGAGGATAAATGTAAAATTCCTTCCTAAGGTTGTGTGGTTCTCTATTGGACACCTACCGAGGCTCAAGGTCTTTTGAAGAATTGAGATGTCCTTATCCTTATCATTGTTATTGTTGTGAGAATAACTAGCAAATAGCCAGACACGAAATTAACTCTCAGGACTAACCACTGTGTCAACTGTGTTGTGTTGTTTCTGTGTTGGGGAAGGTGTGTCACAAGCCGAGACCTAGGACGGTGAGTAAAACCCTGTAATTCAGTTTCTTAGTGGCAAAGCGCTCCGAGACTGCGTACGCGAATGTATGGTGATGAATGAGGGGGAAAGGGAATGTATTTTGATGAATAATGATGTATTGATTTTGTATGATTTTTATATGGTTTTCTTATTATGTACATGAATGAGAAATGTCGTTGCTGTTGTGGTTAAAAGTGGGTCAAGGGTGACGATGAAGAATGCATGTTAGAGAGAGAGAGAGAGATAGGGAGAGGGTGTATGTATGGGGAGAGAGAAATCATACTATGCTGGAGAGAGATGGAGGAAGGGGTGGATATGAGGAGAGCATGTTTATATTATAGTACGATAAGATAGTGTGGTTGAAGGGAGATAATCGTGATGTAGTATATCAGTTGAGAGTATGGTGAGGGTGAAGATGGGTATGGAGTGAATTAGGACTGTGTGATTGAAGTGTGGTCGTATTAATTATGTATATTTATATAAATGTCTGTGCTTATGAAGAGATTAATTATTAGTATCAAGAGTTGCATTATATTATTGAAACGTATGCATAGCATCATGTATTATTATCATTGTTGTTATGCATAACCAGGTCAAGATGGCGGCCGGCGGCCGGCGTACTATATTATGTAGTGTTTGTGTTTTGTAGGCAGACTGTTAAGACTATATATTTGCTTACAGGTTTGGGCTGTATTATGCTGTTTAATCCTTTGGTGATGTAGTTGTGTTTCCACTACACCGTTACCTCTTTGCGCGGACGTGCATCTGTGCTGTAACCCTTGCCTCTACAGTTGGGAAGCGTGGACGTTAACTTCGCCACTACTGCCTCATCTTGCCTCAGTATCGTGGGCGTCGCCATTTATTACAGGAACTCCACGCACCACACCCGCGCACACACAGACTTGCATGGCATCACACATAAAAACATACTTCATTTAGTTAATAAAATTCATCCATCATACTGTGTGAATAACTGTTTAGCTCCGACTGAGCTACGGAAAATTGACGTTTTGAACAGTGCTACAGTTCTGCAAGTTAACTTGGACAGTGATTGTTGATAAAAGTTTTGCAGCTCCATTTCTTAGTTAGAGTTTATAGTATTTTGAATTGTTTGTTTATTGCCAATTTGTTGTACTTTTGTGGAAAAATCTGTTGATGTTTAATTCTATTTTGGGTTGAACAAGGGAGGTAATTGTTAGTTAATACTGGGGTGGGGGTCTTGATAGGGGTGGAGGGTGGTTAGTTCCCCATTGTCCTGTGCATGTATGTTAATTGTTGAATAAAAGAGTGTGACTGTTATTCTGGCATTTCGTGTTAGTTTATTTTGGTTGAGTTTCATCCTAATCACTCGTTGAATGTGCTGACGTCGCGGAACCCGCTCGGGTGACGTGACACTGGATAACACTCAAGGGCGTCAGATGATGCGCCCAAAGGCTGCAAGTGAGTGCTTCGGGCGGCTTGAGTTAGATCCTGCATCTGCCAGCGCCTTGAGCGCCCTTGCTTGAACTGGAAAAGCTCAATAATAAGCTACATAAGAATGATCCAATAAATAAATGGTATGCTGACCTGCATGTATGTTGGTGGGTGAGATGGAGTAAGCTTAGGGGTGATGGGGTAATCAGTGTGACCAATAGACGGGTAGAAAGGTGGTATAGGGAGTCAGGAGTGGGAAGGAAATGATCGATAGCGTTTTATCGACGAGCCATTTAGCAGTTCGACACTCGTCTAGCTGGTCATTGAAGCCTCAGACACCCCCCACCACAGTCTACGCTACCCCCGTTTTGTTATAACTGCCCCATATTTTGCTCTCTGTTATTTCTCCTGCAACCACCTTATTCATATTAACCACTTTCAAACAACCGCGACTTCAACTTGGCCTGTCGTAGATGTGCACATTATTCACATTCCTACCTCAGGCTTACATCCCCACTTATTTAATGTTATTTTAAGCTTTCCTGTATAAAGATTTTCTTGCTCAAAAGCTGCTGCTCCAGGTTCCGGCCAATTGTGGTGTCCGGATCATTAAAGGCCTACCTCAACCTTGAACCCCCACCCCAACCCCGGCCCTTTTGGTCCCCAATCCTCCCTCTCACCTACCCCAACTTAATCCTGTCTCCCCTTTTGTGTCTAATCTGACCATAAACATCGCCCCCTATTAACCCGTCCCGTGGACCTTCTCATTCCGCACATAATCCAACCATTTCCCCCAAGCTCACTCCTTTGAAGCGTATCTGACACGAACAGTGGGGTAAATTCTCTACCTAAACACTTATTCACAACACGCCGACTGATATCTTTAAATATTTACCCAGTCCATTGTGTGAAGCAGGCAAATGTGTATCAAAATAATGTTACTTGAAGCCACCAACGCGTGTTCCCAGGTCATAATTGAATCCCCTCTACTCCCCTTGTCTTCCTAGCTCTACCCCCGTTTTTGTTAACCAAAACCTAATTCTATTTCCCCTCTTCCATCCATCCCTCTATCCCTGGACATCCTAGACAATTTATTCAGCCATTAACTGTAGAGAACCGAATCAAGTTTCAGTGAAGCCAGCACTATTCTTTCCTCGGGTCAAGTTCCCTACCTCAATCTTTGTTTCGTTGATCCCACAGTGGTACAGCGTTCGCCTACCACATGTTCGAATACCGTGATGGGCGGGATTTTTAAAAAAAAAATGCCGTTTTGACTTTTAACAGTATGATTGCGCTGGTGGTTTAGTGTCGATTTGGGTCCTCATTCCTCTTCCCTGGGAAGATTATTCCCGTCGTCTGTCCTATCGCCAATGGTGGGTGTAGAGGTTAAATTTTAATGTTCATTCTCTCTCCCCCTCTCTCTCAAAAAATGCAAACACTCTCCCTCCCCCTCCTTCTGCCTTCATTAGATCTAACCCTCTCACCCTATAGCATACTTCATCTTCTCTTAACCACCCTCCAGGACCTCCCAGCCACCCAAGGCCTAATCGAAGTTTCGATCTGCTGTCAGCGACAACATTCAAATTTACTTCCACCCAGCGTGGTCCAGACGACAGGGCTGAACCGTTCCCTATCCCTATCCTATCCCTATCCCGGAAAGGTTGGCAGATTTTTATCGCTTTGGCAGTGCTGTGTCTTTGCTTCCGTGCCCCAGTCACAACACCATCCCACTACCCTCTTCTCTCCCTCCCTTCCCCCATTCCCTAGCAGAAGAATTTGTAACAATGATTATCATTCAGTATATGAAAGGCACAGATCACACCATCTGTTCTATAATGTCCCTGTATATTCGGCGCGTTTCGTAAATATCCCTCTCCTAAATTCTCCTCCCTCTCAATACTCTCCCCACCCTCTCATCACCCGGCCCTCTCTCTCCCTCTCTCTCTCATTCACTGTCTTATCCCCATTCCTCTTCCGCTCTCCCTAGGCAGTTCTCATTACCATTGCATGAAAATTACAAATCATTCCGCCTCTCCAGGTCCCAAGCGAGAGCTTCGTGGGCAAGCTAACAGCGATGAATTACACACCTTCATCAAACATTCATAACCTAGATCTCTACGGTGTTGGAGAGAGAGAGAGAGAGAGAGAGAGAGAGAGAGAGAGAGAGAGAGAGAGTGATGAAGGGGTGGGGGGGGGGACAGTCACCACGAGAAAAAGGTGTGTGGGGGTGGGGGTAAACCAGAAGAGAGTGAAATGCCGTGATTTGACAAAACCGAGTAAGTCCACCTAAGGTCGAAAATGAGTTTTTTGCGCCATCAAACTTGCAAGAGAATGACGCATCTTACCTGTAAAAATCAAATCCGAACTATGTTTAGATTTGGAGATATCATAGAGTAAGTCCTTGTTAAAAAAATTTTAAGTGGGGGAATAAACTGATAAAACCAAGCAAGTCCCCTGCGATTTTGTTTCGGCGATCGTCTGGCTGATGCTCGAGTTGGCATGATGACGTCATTTTCTACAATAACCTGACAAAGAAAAGTAAGTCCTCCCGACCAATGAGAAAGCGCCTTAAGATAAAGTGGACCAGTGAGAATCCATGTTATTGCTGCTGTGCAATATTATTTTCCTGTGAAAATGATGACGAAATTTCGGTCAGCAAAGGACGTGTTCGGCTTTTTGAAAAAGAGTTTTCTTCATGTACTTTCCTGCCCACCATGAAGGATCATGT
Source organism: Oncomelania hupensis (assembly GCA_036898135.1). Classification (NCBI taxonomy): domain Eukaryota; kingdom Metazoa; phylum Mollusca; class Gastropoda; order Littorinimorpha; family Pomatiopsidae; genus Oncomelania; species Oncomelania hupensis. The sequence continues at coordinate 4,601,022 of CM072511.1, read as the reverse complement.
AGATCTTCCGCCTACGCGGCAACTTCCACGAGGTGTGGAAATAAACAAACAAACTATCCTATCCTATCCTGTCCCGTAACCCTGAGGTCGTAGGGGCACCACAGATGATCGTTTAACCAGCATACTCCATCTCTCTCTGTCCTCAGCAGCCCTGATGGCTTCGCTCAGTGTCAAACCAATCCATTCTCGAATGTTGTCCTCCCACCTCTTTTTCGGTCTCCCTCTTCTTCTACCTCCTTGCACTGTGCCTTCCAGAATAGTCTTTGCAAGGCCTGATGATCTGGTGACGTGGCCATACCATCGGAGTTTCCGTTTCTTCACCACTGTGAGCAGGTCATCGTGTTGTCAAATGGCTTGTGTGATGGTCTGTCGGACTTCGTCGTCGGTGATGTGTTGGGTATAGGAAATGCCCAGAAGTCTTCTGTAGCACCTCATCTCCATGCTTTGTATTCTTCGTTGTAGATCTGCTGTGAGAGTCCATGCTTCGCAAGCATATAGGAAGATGGAGATGACAAGGGAGCGCAGCAGTCTTACTTTGGAATGTAGAATGATGGTCCTGTCTTTCCCAATGGCTTCAACCTTGTCAGGGCAGCAGTTGTTTGTGTGATCCTGGAGAGGACTTCCTGTCGGGACCCATTGTCTGATATAATGGCTCCTAAATATTTGAAGCTATGCACTGTGTTGAGGGATTGGCCTTGGACTTTGATGTCCGTGTTGATGCCATTGGTGTTGTTGGTCATAATTTCGGTCTTCTCTGCACTTATTTCAATTCCACAAGCTTTGGAGGTGGTGTCAAGCCTCTGTACCAGCTGTTCAAGTTCTTGTTCCTCTCCAGCCAATCCATCAATGTCATCCGCAAAACGAAGATTGGAGATTGCTCTACCCCCTATGCTGACTGTGCCTTCGTGATCTGCAAGAGCATATGACATGATGCGCTCTAGGAAGATGTTGAAGGGTGTTGGAGAGAGTAGGCATCCTTGACGCACACCGATTGTTGTTCTGAACCAGTTCCCGATGGCGCTGTTGTGGAGGACTGCACTGGTAGCCTTGTCATACAGGTTTTTGATGACTTCAATAATTTTAGGTCTGATGTTGTACGCTTTCATTGTTGCCCATAGAGCTGCATGCCAGACTCGGTCAAACGTTTTCTTGAAGTCTATGAACACATGATATAGATGTTGTTGGTGCTGTAGGTATTTCTCACAGATTATTCTGAGGTTGAAAATCTGTTCAGTGGTACTTCGCCCTGCCCTGAATCCTGCTTGTTCTTCAGCTATGATTTGTTCAGCTTGGGGTTTCAACCTGTTGAGTAATATTTTCAGGAGGACCTTGCTGGGATGGATGATGAGGCTGACGGTGCGGTAATTTTCACACTCCTGAAGGTTACCTTTTTTGGGAAGAGTGATGACAAGCGACTGGGCCCATGGTATAGGCCACTCTCCACTCTGCCAGATCTTGTTACAGATAATGGTGAGGGCGTCAATCATCGCTTCTCCTCCTGCTTGTAGCAGTTCCGCGGGTATGTTGTCCACTCCCGCTGACTTCCCTTTCTTTAGCGATTGCACTGCTGCCTCAACTTCTTCCCGGAGAATTGGGAGGATTTCTTCTCCTCTGTTCTCGGGACATGCTAGAACTGATGGGTCTCCATTTGGTGTATGGTTGTAAAGGTCAGAGCAGTACTCTGTCCATCTGTCCAAGACTTCTTGTTCTTCTGTAAGGCATATGCCAGACTTGCTTTGGATCGTGGAAACTTTGGGCTGTTTGAAACTTGTCAGCCGCTTTACAGTCTGGTAGGCCTTCTTGCTGTTGTTCTTGTTCAGACTGTTCTCTATTTCCTGGCATTGATCTTCTATCCAGTTATCCCTTTGCTGTGCTCATGCCTTTTCGGATGTCATTGTTGATTTTTCGGTAGACATCAGCTCCCTGTGAGGTGTTCTTTTTCTTTCTTTTTTTTTAAACTCTCTTTGTTTATCACACAGATCCAAAAGTTCAGGTGTGATCCACGGCTTCTTCTTTGGTCGGTGCTTGCCAAGGATCTCAGTGGCGGCATCTGTCACAGCTGAGTTGAAGGTGGTGGTCATGGTGTTGACATCTACTTCACCAGCCCACAAAATGAGCAGTGGTGCAAATTTCCCTTCAATTGTGGCCTGAAATAGTTCTGCCACCTCCGGGTCTTGCAGTTTGTCCAGGTCGAACTTCAGTCTAGTGCAGTATTTACTCTCTTCAAGTGGAGCCGGAAAGACATCATCAAGAGATCGTGGTCACTTCCGATGTCTGCTCCTGGAAAAGTGCGTGTCCTGCCAATGTTGATGCTTGATCTGAAGCGTTTCTTGACCATGATGTAGTCTATTTGGTTGTGGTGCTCCCCCCTAGGACTGTGCCATGTCCATCGTCTGGAGTTTTTGTGGAGACCAAGCGTGTTTGCCAGTACCAGATTGTTGTATCTGGCAAACTCCAAGAATCTCAAACCCCTGTCATTTGTCTCGTTGTTGCAGTGGGGTCCACATGTGTCTCCCCAGTTGTGGTGCGCATCTTGGCCAACCTTGGCATTCCAGTCGCCTTGCACTATGACTATGTCATTCTTCGGCACTTGGTCAAGGACCGCCTGTAGATTTTCATAAAAATCCTCCACTTCGCTGTCGTCATAGTCTGATGTTGGGGCATAGGTCTGGATGATGGTGATGTTGAAAGGGGCTGCTCTCAGGCGGATGGTAATGAGTCTACTGGGCGGCAACCCATGACAGTGGCTAGAATGTTCTTGTGGACCAAGAATCCAACGCCGTGTTCGTGCCTGTCATCTCTACCGCTGAAATAGAGCTTGTGGCCTTTGTCTGCCGTTGTTTCACCTAGGCCTTTCCAGCGCAGCTCGCTAATGCCTAGAACGTTCCATCGATAGCGGTCCAACTCGTGGGCCAGTTCTTCTAATTTTCCTTCCGCAGTTAGGGTCCTGACATTCCAGGTTCCTATGACGATGTTGTTTCTCGTGCGGATCTTGCTAAATTGTCCATCAGTAGCATACTTAACACCTCCGTCCTGGTGGCCAACGGAAGGCGCGGTCCTTGAGCCGAGCGACGACCTATCCGGTATGGAATTAGTGGATAGTGTCATCATGTATGTAGTGTGTCTTGGGCAAAAAAGGACCTGGCGGTGCCCAATCCTCTCCAGGCTGTTGGGCACAGCCGAAATCCACGAATACAGTGTGGCTCGCCTTGGCCTCGAGCACGTGGTCGTTGAACCTGTAGCAACGTGAGGTTCCTCGCCCTGGCCGGTGACTTCTGTGTAGAAGACTTTCGCCCAGTGATGCCGTGCTAACATTACCCCTGTTAGTCGCCTCTTACGACACGCCGGGAAACGTTGGGCCTATTCTATTCAGTGCCCGAACCCACAAACAAACAGCAACAAATATATTACAGACACACAACAAGGGCAACAAAATACAAGACATACACGTGGTGTAAAGGCAGGAAGATCGCTACAATAGGAAACTGAAAGGAAAATAGTTTTGTATTTTTTAAATTAAATTGGCTGCATCTAATATTATTTTGAAGGGAGAGCAAAAAACCCCATGACTCCTGCATACCAACCCAGGAATATTAAGTGAAGAATGGCTAAAAACAATAAACAGGCACACATATACACTCACTGTAACTGCCGCACCCACATCTTACAAAACCCAACTTATGTGACTTATCTCGCCAGACTTTTTAACAAAGAAACGAAACGGCCTATGGGACTTACTTGGTTTGGTGAATTTTGAAAACAAGGATTTACTTAATAATAAACTGACAAAACCAAGCGGATTTGACTTACTTGGTTTTGTGAATTTTTTTTTTTACAAGGATTTAATTCAATAATAAACTGACAAAACCAAGCGGGTGACTTGCTTGGTTTTATCATGTTTTCAACAAAGATCTATCTCAAGAATAATCTGACAAAACAAAGCAAGTCCACAAATAGTCTTAAAACATCAAATCTATCAAACATTTCTTTAACATTCAAGGTATGCACTCTTAAATCGAGGAATTGCATTATAATATGCCCTTAAACTTCCAGAAACGATCGCGTAATATAGCGCAACACAAAACGTCGATTTTCTCGAAAGTAGGTTTTGTGGACTTGCTCGGTTTTGTCAGTTCACGGCAGAATGGAGAGAGAAGAAGGAAGGATATTTTTCAAGGAAACGAGGAAAAGTTCCCTAGGGCAGTAAGCAAGTTCATAATCATGCGTCATTCAGACAGTTTGAAATAACAGCAAAGTACCATTCCTTAGGCGATAGAGTATCAGAGACCACTTAAACAAGCAAGTAGTCAAAATCCAAACAGAGTGAAAACATCGTCCCAAGCTGAGATTTTATTATTTGTTTAAAAAAGCGACCTATGATCCTCGGTGTGATTGCAGCAGCTGCAGCAGATATATCTTCCCAGCACAGTTGTCAATCAAAATATGTGAAAGTTCCTGGTGAGTTTGACATTCCATGGAGCGTCATTAATATTACGTTTCCCCGTCAATTATCCTCCGAGGGCAAGGCAGTCTTTAAGTTGCCCAATTCCAAAGAGTTGTTCGTTTTTGGCGAAAATTAGTTTACCCTAAAACTGCCATTGTTATTACGTTAAAAAATCTATTATGTGGACGTTTGTTGCTCACATCGACCACTACTGTGTGAATATTTGATATTTGTCCCATCATATGTACACACTGTCCCTGTTTACCAATACCAAGACAAGTCCAGCCAGCGACCAACAGCTATTTTTTTAGGCTGATGGCGCATGGCATTCCAACAAGTTTTCTTGTTTACATTCCAACAAAGTGTTTGAACGTTTTCTCGCTTTTGTACGTTTTGTAACGTTATAAAGCGCCCAAATCCGACAGGTTATTTCTGTGAGAACGCTTGTTAACGCTACGACACAGAAACGGCATACCCCCCCCCCCCCCTCCACAAACCCACTCACACGCCATGTTGACACGTGCAACTGGTGTACCTGTGTTATTTAATATTACTCACCTAGCCAGCTTGTGCCGTAACTTTATGGTATGGCAATTTTACAGTCATAGATTTATACATTTATGTCTCTTTTACTGATCCCAAAACACATATCCCCCAAATTGAAATTGTATGCGCACACTTTGATGCCAGTTCTCCTTTTACGATGATAAAGCAGATTCAAATTGGTTGTGCACACATTATTAACCTTATGTCTTTCACAGATGTGCTACAAATTAAAGGAAGCCGCACATAATGGGACCCCGTAATCCATTACCACTCTCACGCAATCCCACTAAGCTAGCATTGCCTTAAGGGACGTCGTTAATAGGTTATTGAGACACAGCGCATGAACCACGCCGCTAGCAGTGTGTATAAAATAGTTCATGCATGAAAAAGCTTTCAAAGACAAAAAAATGATAATTATTGATTTCGTGTAGGTTGTTTAGACAAAACCAATGACATTATGCTAGCAGAGAGAAAACAATTTGTTTTGAGTTCAACTGATACAACAAACACAATAATATTGTGAAAGAAATGTAGCCACATCATCATCGCTTTTAGATCGAGGCAATGTAGGCATTTTATAAGTATGCGTTTTGTTGATATTGTATAATGATGTTTGTATTCTATTTTCTTTTTGTAAACGGGGGTTCGAAAACTTAGAGTATAGCCTCAGCGTCCCCTGCGTGGGATGTCTTTATTGTTAAGTGACCGGCTGGTAGATTACCTTCAGTGTTTTCACTAGGGTTGTTTCGGCAGATCTTTTATGCGCATCAGGGGTGAGTCCTCTTTCACTTCTCTGGTCCTGATTTGGCTCGGAAGAGTCCGCTGGACCTAAAGCAATAACCATGTAATGTAATGTTTAGATCGAGGTCGAGATGAAAATTGCATACAAAGTTATAAATTGTCTAATAAAAAGTAGAGATGACTGTTTGTTTATACATTCATACTTTGGCTTAAAATTAGCCCTATCCTATCCTGTCCCGTAACCCGGAGGTCGTAGGGGCACCACAGATGATCGTTTAACCAGCATACTCCATCTTTCTCTGTCCTCAGCAGCCCTCATGGCTTCGCTCAGTGTCAAACCAGTCCATTCTCGAATGTTGTCCTCCCACCTCTTTCTCGGTCTCCCTCTTCTTCTACCTCCTTGCACTGTGCCTTGCAGAATAGTCTTTGCAAGGCCTGATGATCTGGTGACGTGGCCATACCATCGGAGTTTCCGTTTCTTCACCACTGTGAGCAGGTCATCGTGTTGTCCAATGGCTTGTGTGATGGTCTGTAGAACTTCGTCGTTGGTGATGTGTTGGGTATAGGAAATGCCCAGAAGTCTTCTGTAGCACCTCATCTCCATGCTTTTTATTCTTCGTTGGAGATCTGCTGTGAGGGTCCATGCTTCGCAAGCATATAGGAAGATGGAGATGACAAGGGAGCGCAGCAGTCTTACTTTGGAATGTAGACTGATGGTCCTGTCTTTCCAAATGGGCTTCAACCTTGTCAGGGCAGCAGTTGTTTGTGCGATCCTGGAGAGGACTTCCTGTCGGGACCCATTGTCTGATAATAATAATAATATTAATAATAATAATGGACATTTATATAGCGCTATTACTTGTCTTTTTATAGACAAGCGCATAGCGCTTTACATGAAAGGAAAGAAACAAACATGAAACAACTTACAATATTGCATTAGAAATTATACAATGAGAAAAAATAAAATAAAATAAAACCAAACACACAAAATCAAACAAAATACATAAAGTTAACTTTCTGCAAACAAGTCATCACAATCACAGCAAATCCACAAGCATAGCCAAAAGCAGAACAAATATGAGCTGCGGCTAGGGTCTATAGAATGAAGGATTTAGTCAGGATAGTAGAGTTTGAAGAGGTGAGATTTTAGAGCTTTCTTGAATGAGGGAGTGGTCTGCTTGTGTCTGATGTTGGCTGGAAGAGTGTTCCATTGTCTGGGTGCACAATAGGTGAATGCCCGTTCTCCGTACATTTTGGTGTTGGTTTTTTGAATGCAGAGTGTGCGAGAGTCAGAAGAAGAGCGAAGAGTGCGAGAAGGGACATAGACTGACAGCAGATCTGACAGATATGAAGGGCAGGTTCCAGAGAAGAAATTGTGGCACAGTACGGACAGTTTGTATTTAATGCGGGCCTCTATGGGTAGCCAATGAAGCTTACGGAGTAGTGGAGTGATGTGATCGCGCTTTTTTGCCCTAAAGACTAGCCTAGCAGCACAATTCTGGACTTTTTGAAGTTTGTCTATGAGATGACTCGGGCAGGAAGCCAGTAGGGCATTACAATAGTCTAGCCTAGACAAGACTAAAGCACAGACTAAGGTGATGGTTGCTTGAAGGGTTAAGTAGCAGCGAATGGAGCTGATCTGACGCAAGGCAGCATATGCTGATTTACAAACTTGTGCAATATGGAAATCAAGCGTCATGTCACTCGACATAAAAAAGGCCTAGATTTCTAGCCGACTGAGAGAAAGAGATGTCATGCTCTCCTACACTTACAGAGGTAGGCAAGGTGCAAGCTAAGGCAGTTCTGGTCTTTTTGAACAGGAGAACCTCTGTTTTATCATCATTGAGCTTTAACTTGTTTTGTTTCATCCAGGATCGGACATTAGAAATGCAATTCTGTACAGTTTGGACATTGGTATCGATTTGTACCGGAAGACTTGATTTTAAAAGCTGAGTATCGTCAGCAAAAGCTTCAACAGTTACATCGTGTTTTTGAATCAGTTCGAGCAAAGGCTTTGTGTACAACACGAAGAGAATCGGTCCAAGAACTGACCCCTGCGGCACACCATAAGTCAAATTTTCCTTCTTTGAGAGCACCTCAGCAATGCTGACAGTTTGCGTACGACCTTGGAGGTATGACTTGAACCAGGCCAAGGCATTCCCTGAAACTCCAAACTGCGACTCGAGAGTTTCGAACAGAATATTGTGGTCTACAGTGTCAAAGGCAGCCGATAGATCAAGAAGTGTTAGAAGAGATAAGTTGCCTTTGTCCAGAGCAAGCAGAATGTCACCTGTGATTTTGAGTAATGCTGTCTCGGTGCTATGAGAGGTGCGATAGGCTGACTGATGGGGACTGAGAAGAGAGTTGCTTTGCAAGTATGAGAGTAACTGCTTCAGTACCAACTTTTCTGTAACCTTGGACAAAAATGATAGATTAGATACTGGTCTGTAGTTTTTTAGTTCATTCTGATTTAGGCTGGGCTTTTTGAGCAGTGGCTTGACAACTGCCGTCTTGAAAGGTGCAGGAACAGTAGCGGTGGACAGAGACTCATTGACAATGTGTGTTATTGTTGGGAGAAGAGGGTCAAGGCAGTCAAGGAGGAGAGAAGTGGGAATGGGATCAAGAGAACAAGTGGTTGGTTTAGATTTTAGATACAATGGCTCCTAAATATTTGAAGCTATGCACTGTGTTGAGGGATTGGCCTTGGACTTTGATGTCCGTGTTGATGCCATTGATGTTGTTGGTCATCATTTTGGTCTTCTCTGCACTTATTTCCATTCCATAAGCTCTGGAGGTGGTGTCAAGCCTCTGTACCAGTTGTTCAAGTTCTTGTTCCTCTCCAACCAATCCATCAATGTCGTCCGCAAAACGAAGATTGGAGATTGCTCTACCCCCTATGCTGACTGTGCCTTCGTGATCTGCAAGAGCATCTGACATGATGCGCTCTAGGAAGATGTTGAAGAGTGTTGGAGAGAGTAGGCATCCTTGACGCACACCGATTGTTGTTCTGAACCAGTTCCCGATGGCGCTGTTGTGGAGGACTGCACTGGTAGCCTTGTCATAAAGGCTTTTGATGACTTCAATAATTTTAGGGCTGATGCTGTACACTTTCATTGTTGCCCATAGAGCTGCATGCCAGACTCAGTCAAACGCCTTCTTGAAGTCTATGAACACATGATATAGATGTTGTTGGTGCTGTAGGTATTTCTCACAGATTATTCTGAGGTTGAAAATCTGTTCAGTGGTACTTCGCCCTGCCCTGAATCCTGCTTGTTCTTCAGCTATGATTTGTTCAGCTTGGGGTTTCAACCTGTTGAGTATTATTTTCAGGAGGACCTTGCTGGGATGGCTGATGAGGCTGATGGTGCGGTAATTTTCACACTGCTGAAGGTTACCTTTTTGGGGAAGAGTGATGACAAGCGACTGGGTCCATGGTGGAAGGCGCGATCGTTGTTGACCCAGACCGCGACCGATCCGGTATGGCACTCTTCTTTGTTGCAACACCCACCTCTTTTCCTTGGGCTGACAGTAGCTTGATGGCGACCATACCCGGTTATACCGCCGGGCATTCGGCCGCACCACATAGCAAACTTTGTGAAAACAGGGACACCACTTGAAGGTGTTGCGATCGGAACGTTTATGTAGGACAAGCCATTGCAAGGAGTAAACCTTATTATCACAGGTTTATATTTTATTTTATTTTATGTACCTTATTGTCCCTTTTTCCATAGGGAAATTCTGGGCCACCTCCCCTGGGGAAAGCGTAGTCGCAGCCTGTGGCGCGCCCAAACCCAACCTACCTAACATTAGTTGTGATTCTGAAAATTTGCTGGGGAAGCAAACCGGAGTACCCGAAGAAACCCCAGAGACGTTGCTCGAAAGTAAATTATATTCGAAGAAACATAACGCCCAATTGCTGGATCGAACCCACACATTTTGCTATTCTATTTGTCTTTTCTGTCATTTGTGTACATAGTTGTAAATTGTAATTTGTGTACATAAGTGTAAATAATTTGTACCCTTACTGTTCTGTCTTTTGGTGTATTGTAGCGAAAGCGATGTTTTATCGAGTGTATGTACTTATATGTAATGACTATGTAAAGCGTGGTGAGTCTGGTCATAGGCTGGAGTACCCGCTATATAAAAATCCGTTATTATTATTATTATTATTATTATTACCTGTCAGGCGCCATTGGTTTCTGGCCTGTGGACAAGGCAAGTTAGTCTCGCCTTAGCCCACTTGTTATTTATTTAATTGTTCTTATATAGCGCTTTTCCAGCTCAAGAGCTGCTCAAGGCGCTGGCCGATACAGGATCTAACTCAAGCCGCCCGAGACGCCCACCCGCAGCCTTTGGGCGCATGGTCTGACGCCCGGACAACTGAGCACAATCCTGGGCAGCCAGGGATGGGGGAGAAGGACCTAGGTGCATGCTGTGTGTTTTCTTGTCACCGGCACTCACCCGTCTAGGACATGAGCGTCAGGATCTTTTAAAGTCCGTTATGATGGAATGTATGCGACACAGACTAGACCTCGGTTTATACTCTCATCCGAAGGAGTAGTAAAACAGGAGTAAAGTGTCTTTCCCAGGGACACAACACAATGGCCCGGCCAGGGCTCGAACCCGGGACCTTCCGATCCGCAAGCCGAAGCACTACCATTAGACCACAGTGCCTCCTTGGCCACAACGCTCGCTCTGAAAACTGAAGCGTGACAGCGGACATTCCACCTGCCTATCTACAAGTAGGTTTACAGTTATTAAGCTACTATTAAACTACCTTTTATATGGTTGAAGTTATTTGCTTAGTAAATACCAATATAAAACATTCCTCACGGTATAAATCTAACTTGGCGCCTCGGGCGGCTTGAGTTAGATCCTGGATCGCCCAGGGCCTTGAGTCGCCAAGTACGGCGAAATATGTGCGCTGTACAAATCCTTAATAATAATAACTTACATAAACAGCTTTTTCCTTGCTGATTGTAATTTATTTATATTTATGTTAACAGGTATAACGAATTTCCCGCTGTTCTAGTGTCTAATTTTCAAATTGTCCACGTGATAACTGTAGTACTACACCTACCTTTGGGCTACCCTGTATAATGGTGTTCTCGGTAGGCAGCTTGAGTGTAGCTCCAGTGGCATACTTGCGCGGTCGTTGTTGACCCAGGCCGCGACCGGTCCAGTATGACACTCTTCTTTGTTGCAACACCCACCTCTTTTCTTTGGGCTTACAGTAGCTTGGTGGCGACCATACCCGGTTATACCGCCGGGCATTCGGCCGCACCACATAGCAAACTTTGTGAAAACAGGGACACCACTTCAAGGTGTTGCGATGGGAACGTTTATGTAGGACAAGCCATTGCCAGGTGTAAACCTGCAGCGTTTAATACAGCTGGAAAGGAGAGGCTATTGGGGGAACAAGTTACTTTCCTGAGTGAGCGGGAGGTCCAGCCCAGATCCCACTGTCCGCCCCCACACACACCCACCCCCCACCCCCCCGGGAAAAAAAAAGCACGTGGAGAGAAAGGATAATGTTAAAAAGCCGTTCGAAGGCAGATACAGTTTGCCTATTGAATTATTAATATTTATCTCAGCCAAGCGGAGGTGGGTTCACTGATTCTGAACATCTCACATCATTATTACATTTGATCGATTTTTTCCTTAGTCTAGACGTCATTACCCCACATACACCCCATCCCCCCACACATCCTCTCTCTCTTTTTTTAATCTCTTTCGCTCTCTCAGACAAAATATAAACAACAAACATCATCATCATAAACAGAGACATGCGGTAAGAACTACTATGTCAAGTGATCTGAGAACGCTATGCTAACACGCAGCTAGTGCACTTATTGGAACGTTTCCGTTTACCCTCTTCCTCCCTTCCCCCTTCCTCCATACCTCCCCCCTTGCAACAAACGCAATCCCCACGCCATTTTTCTATTACTGCCTCCCCCACTCCTTGCAGAGTATTGGAGCTGACACAGAGAAACCCCAAAGTTCTCATACACTCTGGGTACAAATTACCCCATGGGATGAATCTAAATTTGTTCCCTATTGGTTTCAGAAGGCGCAACAGCCGGAGGAGCGATTAAGGAGTTTTGAGATAATATTTATGTGCTGTTTTAATCTCCCTCCCATCGCAAACCACCACCACCCTCCTCCCCTCTCCCCACACCTTTCCAGCACCACCCACCCCCCTTTCTCTTCACCTCGAGTTCCATCTCCACTGCACGCAAGGATTACTGTGGTTTAGTTATTATTTATTTCTTAACTCTCTCCCCTAGCCACATCTCTCGCCCCAGGCTGTGATACCGAGTTGAGAGATTATTATGATATGTTAATCCTCTCTTTCCTCACGCAACCCCCTCTCACACCACACTCCCAACCCCACCAGTCCCCAACACACACACATACGCTTGATCACCTCCCAACATCTCCGGCTACCGATCTGCATCATCTTTAGATGTAAGGTTATGTTATGCGGTTTTAATGGGCTCCATGCACAAAGGCGTGGCGGTCACGTGCTGCGGGAATAACACAGCATGCTCGAGTTTGTAAATGGTGAAGTACTGTGCTGCGTTTGGATGCTCCAACTCCGAGTAAAACCTTTATGCAAAGAAAAGAACATTTCCTTTCATCGATTTCCTCTGAAAGATGAAATATTGATGAACTCTAAACTGAATGTCAGTGACAAATCGCTCTTTAAAAAAAGCCTGTCCCCTGATAATAATTTGTCTGTTATCATTATTGCATGAATGTGCTATGTTCAAAACATCACAATAACTCCAAAATGTCGGTAAAGTTAAATTTTTTAAGCAGCATTGAAGTACACTCGAGCGAGCTAAAAGAAGCCATGACCGCTTTGTTATTCCCGCGCCACGTGACCATGCCGCTTTCGCCCGCCGACATGTGCATAGAGCCCATTCTCCATCTGCACCGCGCACCTCTCACCCTGCATACCACTCCAACACACTTCATATCAAGCTAATCCTCTGGCTACATCATCACTAGATGTAAGATAATATTTATGGCGCATTTTAATCTTCCCTTAAGCTAGGAGTAAGCCGTGGTAATACCCACCCTCCATTTACTGCAACGTGGCATTGCTGATTGATTACACTGACTGGCCGGCAGGGAAAGTACGATAAGACTGCTGATCAAGGCACATACGCTGTGATATAATACAGCGTTGTAGCGTAATAAATCAGGTTGCTATAGTTGTAGTCTGCAACTATTGCATTTAAATTATTAAAAAAAATGTTTTAATAGATAACACGTTCACCCCAATGTACGCAAGTCCAACCTCAACTGATAGACCAAGTAACCCTTTCCCGTGTACCTTACAAACACTCTGAGCGATTACCAGTCATTGGACGATCAAAGGTATTCGCAGTTGTGTGCTAATCCACAGCAGTCATCTCCCATCATTCCACCCAACGACCTATCATTTGCCCCCTCTTCTTTTACCCCCCTCACGCCCACCCCCTCTCTTCCCCAATACATAGACTGACAACATTTTTATCTCTGTACTCCCCCACCAACACACTCACCTCTCTCTCTCTCTCATCTCTATCTCGTTTCTCTCCCACTTCATCAACCCACTACCCTGCCCCCCCCTCCCCCCCGCTCTCTCTATCTCTCTCTCCTTATTTCAATAACAGCTAGCGCTGAAAGCTGGTGGTGTTTGCTAAAGCTGATATGGTTGAGTTCGTGTTTCTCGTGGTTTGCGCGCAGATATCACGTTTTTTTTTTTTTTTTTTTTTTTTTTTTTTCAGAGTGGTTCAGTTGCTAACAGCAAAAAGAATGCTGGTGCTCCAACCCAAAGCGCAATATGTGAATATTCATATAATAAATTGTGACACAACAGATTGCCTGTCTGTGCTTCTCAACTTCGGTCGAGATTTTACCAGTTGACATGTTGAGATCATTGTTGAGTCGCAGCTAAAGACGTCTTGGTCTCTTTATTATCGCGTTTATCACAACCAGGCATTTGAATTTTCAACTGTTGGATTTGTCTGTTTTTATTTTTCTCCCTCTTTCTTTCTTGCCCTCTGTGCACCCTCTCATGACCTGTTTGCAAGACGAGGCTGTACAGCTTAAAATCCTAACCCTAAGTAACGATCAGTATTATAGGATCAAAAATGTAGTTTGCTCCACCTCCCCACCTCCCTCTGGTAAGCAAAATTCATTGTACCTTTTGCTCATAATACTAACATCAGGCCAGTTGTCTCTCTCACTACTCCCCTTCTGACAAGAATAACAATGTGAAATGCTCTTAAATACAGCGTATCGCCGTGAAAAGGATCCATTTTATTGCTCTAGATTTCAAGCACTGTGAAATCAAATATTGGGAAGGCAGATTCGAGCTTGTCACTCGATTCAATAAATCTTAGCTCAGGGTTGATTTAGGATTACGCGCGTAGATCAATATTTGCAAATAGATTGTATTTTACTTGCTTTAAACCTTAGCCAGCAAACAAACACTGAAACACTGAGTGTTAAAACAAACACAATGCATCGACCCAGGCTGATTGCAAAGAAAAACAACATACTTATAGTGTAGTCACTCGTGTTTGATTTCTCCCTTGAATTTAATCTTGACACTGAATAAAATTTAAATCGATCTAAATCCGGCATACAAACGGTTGGTGTTGAGTTTGATAATTAATTTCCATAGTAATATCTTTAGAATCTCACAACTAATGAAAAATGTCTATTTAGACAGGGGATCACAGTTGGTCATAAGGGTGTTTGTTACCTTAACTTTTATTTGAGATCAAAGGTGACGTTAGTACGAAGGACAGTGGGGTTGAAGGTTATGCTAGACCTCAAGACGTGTTACTGTCCAGCCTCTTCTGCCTTTCTCGTGTCTTGAAGTTTGTTATGCTGGAAAACCAGATAGAAATACCGAACATCACAATGCTAAAAGAGAAATGGTAATGTACAAGGCCTGCACGTTTATTTTAAATAATGTTAGTTTTATAATGTAAAATGAAATGTGTGAGTATAGGGAGATTACATTACATTACATGGTTGTTGCTTTAGGTCCAGCGAACGGAAAGGGAGATGAGAGTGCGTTAGATTTGAAGATTTGTTATGTGCGCATGCATTTTAACATATATATATATAAGTCTGAATGGCTTTTATTTATTTGAGCAATGTTTAACGCCTGTAATAATTCCTTGTAAGAGGTAGTAAACATTGGTTGAATTGATTTGAATTCTATCTTTCTTGGAGTTCTTATTGGGAAGCATCGTTTTGTTGGCTCTCGTGTGTTGTCCACCTGAAGAAGAGCTTAGCCCGAACATTGGCACTGTGTGTCGTATCGTATGTCTTGTCGTTGTCAACATTAACATTCCTTTGTCTGATGTATACGTTTGTTTGTCAGTATTGTAAATGTTGAATGCTAGCAGTTCTTCTGTTTTAGTCCATTAGACTGAATGATGTTAAAAATATATGTATTTCGCCTCAACGTTTCGTCGTTTTATGATGGTGGTGATTAGTCCTTCGGTTCTGCATCCTCTACCACCCTTTGGAACTTTGGAACTTTGTCCTTTTATTTATTTCATACAACACCATCAAACAGGCCCGTAGCCCAGGGGGGCAGTACATCTAACAAATGGGGAGCAAGGGTGATGGGAATACAAAAAATAATACAGTATTTATTTATTTATTTATTTTATTTTATTTATTTATTTATTTAATCGTTCTTATATAGCGCTTTTCCAGCTCAAGAGCTGCTCAAAGCGCTGGCCGATACAGGATCTAACTCAAGGCGCCCGAGACGCCCACCCGCAGCCTTTGGGCGCATGGTCTGACGCCCGGACAACTGAGCACAATCCTGGGCAGCCAGGGATGGGGGAAAAGGACCTAGGTGCATGCTGGGTGTTTTCTTGTCACCGGCACTCACCCGTCTAGGACATGAGCGTCAGGATCTTTAAAGTCCGTTATGATGGAATGTATGCGATACAGACTAGACCTCGGTTTATACTCTCATCCGAAGTATAAAGAAGAACGGTATAACAGTACACTGGAATATTGCACACACAAAACGTAACATATTAATGTTAAGCTGTTAACGAACAAAGAATGAAGAAACAATATATAAATAAACAAATCGATAATATTAAAAAGACACGAGGGAAAAAAATCCCCCAAATAATGTATCTAGATCTCAACCAAGAACATAATGTTCGAAATAAATAGCAAAATAAAATTACCCTATTCTACCCTATCCTATCCCGTAAATCGAAGGTCGTTGGGGCACCACAGATGATCGTTTAACCACCGTACTCCATCTTTCTCTGTTCTCAGCAACCCTCACGGCCTCGCTCAGTGTCAAGCCAGTTCATTCTCAAATGTTGTCTTTCCACATCTTTTTCTGTCTCCCTCTTTTTCTGTCTCCTTGCACTGTGCCCTGCAGGAATAAAAACTACGTCACTATTGAAAAAGTGAAAAAATAATACCTATACATCGGCTTAAATCAGACAACCTGTGTGGTTTTTTTTGTTGTATGTAGAGTTCATTAACTGGTTTAACTTATAGGCATTCGAGGGATCCCCGAGGTTTTGAGGTAGTAAAGAAAGCCTATTGACAATCAGTACAAACAAATAATGAAATTCATCACTTAGTTCGTCCAAATCACACAGAGTACATTGTTCATCTTCTCTCTGGATATTCCAATATTTTTTGTTACTGAATAGGTAGATATATTTTAAGAAGTTTCTTCTAAATAAAGGTGACAATTTAACGAAGAAATCCTCGAAAAAGAATGTATTTGTACAAATTCTATACTTAATATAATTATTACGATCGAATACATCCTGATAGATTTGCAAGAACTTGTCTCTCAAGCGTTGTTTGATTATGGTCTTAAAACAATTCCAGGAGTATTTACAGCCACATACATAACCATCGCCACCCTCATCACTTCCCTGACTCGGTCGTAACGTATCCCCTCCCTCCCACTACCTTCATCACCCGTCATCACCCTTCCCCCCCCTACATTACCCCTCCCCTCCTTTAACTTTGCGACCCCCTTTACTTTCGACCTCTGTACCGTGATCCCATGCTAACTTACAGCAGTAAGTGCAAATTCTTTTCCTTTCCCCTCCTCCCCCCCATCTTATCCTACTTCCTCTCACCTCCCCTTTCACACCCCCTTCCCCCACTCTCTTCCCTGTCCCACCCACCTTACACGTGGCTGTTGAATCACAGGTGACACTGGTCATTTCAACTCTCCTTTCGCACTCTTACCCTACCCTCACCCCAAACTACTTAACCCATGCACACACAAGCCTGTAGGTGTACGTCTCCCTCTCCTCTCTTCCTCCTCTCCCCCACTATCTTACCCAATACACGGCTTCATTACAATTTCTCTCTTTTCCCCTTCCCCCCACACACACACTTCAAATGTTTCCCCCTTCACTGAAGCACGCTGCTCCAGGGCCACTCTCTCACTGGGGAGGTGTTTGATAGGTGTTCGTTCCGGTCGGCTGGCCGTGTGGAATCGTTGATGCGTGGCCAAAGGTCGGCTTGTTTGCTTTCTAGCTTGCGGTGATTGAGAGACTCACAACCTCGTTTCACGCTCCGCTAACTTCACGGTAGTTAGGGTTGGGGATGGGGGAGTGTAGGCGAGGGAGCGTGATGGTGAAAATGAGGGTGGTGATGGTTAACAGTGAGTAGGTAATACAACAAAAGTGGAGAGTGAATGTGAGCGCTTGTAGACTCTCCTATACCTCAACTATACCTGTCAACCAATGAACTTTGGAACTTTGTCCTTTTATTAGCAAAACCACATATAACTCCAAACATGAAACAAAGATCATAGCCCAGGGGGCATTTTAGCCAAAACTATGGGGGAGAGAGGGGGGGGAATGAAAAACGGACCTGGCCGTTCTCTGGCAACGCTTATGATGGATTAAATGTAAGACACGAGCTCGATTGGGGCCGGGTAGCTCAGTTGGTAGAGCGTCTTACTAGTAACGGAAAGGTACCTGGCTCGAATCCCGGATTGGCCAATGTGTGACCATATTATGTTCCCCTTACCTTCCAACTAGTTCGCTGGTGTCAGAATAGTGTGACCAGTAGTCGCCTAATACGCTTCGGTGTCGTGTGACTATAATCTACAGTAAACACGAGGTCAACCAGTCATACCATCAGCATTGCTATTGAATTTGCCATCACACGAGTAAATTTTCAGTCCCCGGACACATAAAGCGTAAAGGGTACTAGATTTGCCAGCAGGCCAGTCTCTGGTCTCACATACCCTGTGGAATAATTACAAAGTAAAAATCAACAACCTGATTTTTTAAATAATTATTTTGTTTGTGTGACCAAGCTGCAATAAATGATTTTGTGAGTTTTGACTGTTTGTCTGCTTCTTTCATTTGGCGTTGGACACGTAGGTTGTCTAAGCAGACAAACAATAAAACGTAACAGCCTGTTTTCTCTCTAACACCTCTTAAATATTTATATGTAACATCCTTTCTGTGGTCTATATATAACACCATTTCTTTATCTATATGTAACATCCTTTCTGTGGTCTATATGTAACACCATTTCTTTATCTATATGTAACTCCATTCTCTGTATATATGTAACACCATTTCTTTATCGATATGTAACACCATATTTCTGACTACGTGCAACTCTTTCTCTGCCTATACGTAACACTCTTTCTGTAGTGATGGCATCGTAGGCTATCAGTCTGTTGCCCTCTAGACAGTCATTTATAAGCACACTAATTGATTACTTGTCAGACTAGCGGGCTTTCAAGCTTCAGATGTCTGATGACTGTTGCCAACCAGAGGGAGGTTGGGTAAGGAAATCTCCACACAAGTCTGTGGAGTACCCTCTCCATCTCTTTTGCCCGGTCTCGTCTATCTCCCCATACCCTCCGTGCTAGTCTGTATACAGTGGACACACCCTACCGAAGTGGACTCCCAAGTGGGCTGGCCGGACAATGGAGGGGAAAACGAGCCTAGAAGGGTAAACATGGTGGACAGTAGCGGACAGAGTGTGGACACGGGCTAGTCATACCCTAGTCTGACCGAAGATCAAGTGGCTCTCTCGGGTCAAGCGATTCTTATTCACTATGGCAATCTGTGTAGTGTGTGGGTCGACTCTCTGAATACCTTACCCGTTTTCCCTCTCTCTTTGGCGAACAGTTTTGGAGGTTTGTGCCTAGTCGTTTTGATTCACTCTGCATTATATTTTGAGTGCCCAGATCTCCCCATGCACTATATTTCTGTAACTTTTGTGCTTTGTGTCTCTGTCTCTGTCTCTCTCTCAGGTGCCACGTGAACGACTCCAAATGTGCCTGTTGGATGGTTACATTGGTATGCGTAAGAGAACCAACGAGAAGCCCACTCTAAGCTTATCCTATCCCGTAACTCGGAGGTCGTAGGGGCAACACAGATGATTGTTTAACCAGCGTACTCCATCTTTCCTTGTTGTCAGCAACCCTCATGGCTTCGCTCAGTGTCAAAACAGTCCATTCTCGAATGTTGTCCTCCTTGCACTGTGCCAGAGGTATTCCCTTATCTAGTCCGATAACATCACCAAAGATATTGGCTTTTCGCCATTAGTTTAGATTTCCCTCTAATAAGAGAAAGAGAGAGAAAGACAGACAGAGAGAGAGAGAGAGAGAGAGAGAGAGAGAGAGGAAGGTGGGTGTATGGTGGAAGTGTGCATGGAGCAGACAGGAGAGGGAAAATAGCTGACGGGGGTGGGGACTAGATGGCTATCAGCATAATCCCATAGCTGTCAGTGCACTTGCTGTAGGAATCAACTTGACAACGGTGGCGTAATTAAAAGACCTCCTGTCGCTTAGAGCTTGTAGATTGAAGTGCTATCAATATCGGCATACCCTATCTGGAAGGTTCAGTCTACTGTTTAAAAGCCGGGTTTAAGAGCAAGGTTAAATTTAGAGGGGCCGGGTAGCTCAGTTGGTAAGAGCGTCTTGCTAGTAACCGAAAGGTCGCTGGTTCGAATCCCGGATTGGTCAACGTGTGATCATATTATTTTCCCCTTTACCAACAACTGGCCCGCTGGTGTCAGTATAAATCGGTCCAGTAGTCACCTATATGCGAAAGTGTCGTGTGACTATAATCTACAAACAAACAAACAAACAAGGTTAAATTTACTTGTGGTAATTAGCAGTTCAAAGGGCCTATCCTATCCGATCCTACCTATCCTATCCTATCCCGTAACTCGTAGGTCGTTGGGGCACCACAGATGATTGTTTAACCAGCGTACGCCATCTTTCTCTGTCCTCAGCAACCCTGGTGCCTTCGCTCAGTGTCAAAGCCAGTCCATTTTCGAATGTTGTCCTCCCACCTCTTTTTCTATCTCCCTCTTCTTCTGCCTCCTTGCAACGTGCCTTGCAGGATGGTCTTTGCAAGGCCTGATGTCGTGTACTACCATATATTCTGAATGATTAACAACAAACGTAATAGCAGAGATAGCATTCCTAGTAGTATTATAGCAGATAGCAGCTCACCTGTTAAATGCCACCACAAAAAATATACACTCTGAATGATTAACTGATATAAAATTATGATTTTAATGACTACATCATGATCAAGAAACGCTTCAGATCAAGCATCAACATTGGCAGGACACGCACTTTTCCATGAGCAGACATCGGAAGTGACCACGATCTCGTGATGATGTCATTCCGGCTCCACTTGAAGAGAGTAAATACAGCAAAGTGCACTAGGCTGAAGTTCGACCTGGACAAACTGCAAGACCCGGAGGTGGCAGAACTATTTCAGGCCACAATTGGAGGGAAATTTGCTCATTTTGGGGGCTGGTGAAGTAGATGTCAACTCCATGACCACCACCTTCAACTCAGCTGTGACAGATGCCGCCACTGAGATCCTTGGCAAGCACCGACCAAAGAAGAAGCCGTGGATCACACCTGAACTTTTGGATCTGTGTGATAAACGAAAAGAGATATAAAAAATATAAAAAAAAGAAAAAAGAAAAAAGAACACCTCACAGGGAGTTGATGTCTACCAAAAAATCAACAATGACATCCGAAAAGGCATGCGCACTGCAAAGGAGAACTGGATAGAAGATTAATGCCAGGAAATAGAGAACAGTCTGAACAAGAACAACAGCAAGAAGACCTACCAGACTGTGAAGCGGCTGACAAGTGTTAAACAGCCCAAAGTCTCCACGAACCAAAGCAAGTCTGGCATATGCCTTACAGAAGAATAAGAAGTCTTGGACAGATGGACAGAATACTGCTCCGACCTTTACAACCATACACCAAATGGAGACCCATCAGTTCTAGCATGTCCCGAGAACAGAGAAGAAGAAGAAATCCTCCCAATTCTCCGGGAAGAAGTTGAGGCAGCAGTGCAATCGCTGAAGAAAGGGGAGTCAGCGGGAGTGGACAACATACCCGCGGAACTGCTATAAGCAGGAGCAGAAGCGATGATTGATGCCCTCACCATTATCTGTAACAAGATCCGGCAGAGTGGGTAGTGGCCTACACCATGGACCCAGTCGCTTGTCATCACTCTTCCCAAAAAAGGTAACCTTCAGGAGTGTGAAAATTACCGCACTATTAGCCTCATCAGCCATCCCAGCAAGGTCCTCCTGAAAATAATACTCAACAGGTTGAAACCCCAAGCTGAACAAATCATAGCTGAAGAGCAAGCAGGATTCAGGGCAGGGCGAAGCACCACTGAACAGATTTTCAACCTCAGAATAATCTGTGAGAAATACCTACAGCACCAACAACATCTGTATCATGTGTTCATAGACTTCAAGAAGGCGTTTGACCGAGTCTGGCATGCAGCTCTATAGGCAACAATGAAAGTGTACAACATCAGCCCTAAAATTATTGAAGTCATCAAAAGCCTGTATGACAAGGCTACCAGTGCAGTCCTCCATAACAGCGTCATCGGGAACTGGTTCAGAACAACAATCGGTGTGCGTCAAGGATGCCTACTCTCTCCAACACTCTTCAACATCTTCCTAGAGCGCATCATGTCAGATGCTCTTGCAGATCACGAAGGCACAGTCAGCATAGGGGGTAGAGCAATCTCCAATCTTCATTTTGCGGATGACATTGATGGATTGGCTGGAGAGGAACAAGAACTTGAACAGAGGCTTGACATCTGTGACGTGGGTTTTATTGTTACTGGGCTCTGCACAATGGAATGCCATTACCCACTGTCTTCAGTCTATGGGGATCGCTAGTTATCTCCTGGTGACTTAACTTAATACATTTATTTGTTTATCTCGGTCTGTGTTTAGGCTGGAGTACAGAGATAGCTAGAAAAATGGTAAAAGATCACTGTCACACTAGCTTTCACACGGCTATGAAACATATGTAGTCCAGCCACTTGATAACAGTAAAAATCACACATTTATTTCCTCTACTCTATACACGATCTTTGATGTACGAAACTAACTTAAAAGTTCAAATGTCAATGCAAATGGTTCACTCTTGATAGTTCTGGGCAGCTACTTTATCGGGCACTGGATACTTTCTGCCCTAATGGTCAGAGTTCTTGAAGAGTGGACTACTGTGGTCCTTTTGATACCAGTTTTAGTGCACTGTTTCTAGGGGCACTTAACTGAGTGGTTGAAGCGCTGTGCTGTGGTGGATTCTGTGACAAGCTGTGTTGTCATGGAGTCTTCTCCCTGTGATTAGACTGGTGGGCTATCTTCGCGCAATGCTGGAGGTGCCTCGGCAGCCAACTTTCAGCGACGACTTGTTTTTGTTGTTCGCCGAGTTGGGCTCACGATATAATGCCTGCTCGTCTGTAACATATAAGACGAAATTCTGCACATCCCTGTATAATAGGTGTGTGCAGAGCGTCTCAGTGAAGGCCAAAGTAGCCCTCAGTGATTAGCTCCACATCTCCTTATATAAGCGACGAACATTGTGCTAAGTCCGTGGTCCACTGGAATCTCCACTCTAATTTCCTATACATATATAAATATAAAACGTGGCTAACTACAAACATAGAGAAAGGATTAATATTATAAACATTCGCTGGTACAGCCACTGGTCTGCAAGCATACATATAGGTTAAACATCAGTGGTTCTGTCAGGTATACAACATGGCGTCGGCCCAACGTGCTCGCCTCGTGGTCGGATTCTCCACGTGGTCACGCAAAGTCAGACTAACAATTCACTTCTAAGCATAGCAAATTTCACACCCATAATTCAACAATAATATAAATACATCACGATGAAACAAAAGTATGTTTATTTACCTTTTTGACAATGTCAGGCCGTGGCTAACTTGACTGAATTCGAATATTCAACAAGTACTGCTTCCCTGGTCTATCAGTGGAGAGATTTCTGCTAGGACGTAGCTGTGTACTCTAGGCAGTTTAAATGTAGACTGACTCTTCTATCTCTCTGCTTGAATCAGCCAGAACTGGTTCTATGTAAGCTAGCTGTGTTCTCATTGGCTGAAAAAATCTGAGTGGATGTAAAATCAAAGCTCTATACCGTCAGCGGCGATGATGTCATTATCTGTGCAGGCGTCAAGCTACAACTGTGTTACGCATGATCACTTCTGTCGTCTTCTATAGACTAACAGTAACCTTCTAAGTCTACACTGACCAAACAAGGAAAAGCTCAAATTGTGCGGGGTAATCTGGTCCTCTTGTTACAGCATCACCTCCAGAGCTTATGGAATGGAAATAAGTGCAGAGAAGACCAAAAATGATGACCAACAACACTAATGGCATCAACACGGACATCAAAGTCCAAGGCCAATCCCTCAACACAGTGCATGGCTTCAAATATTTAGGAGCCATTGTATCAGACAATGGGTCCCGACAGGAAGTCCTCTCCAGGATCGCACAAACAAGTGCTGCCCTGACAAAGTTGAAGCCCATTTGGAAAGACGGGACCATCAGTCTACATTCCAAAGTAAGACTGCTGCGCTCCCTTGTCATCTCCATCTTCCTATATTCTTGCGAAGCATGGACCCTCACAGCAGATCTACAACGAAGAATACAAAACATGGAGATGAGGTGCTACAGAAGACTTCTGGGCATTTCCTACACCCAGCACATCACCAACGACGAAGTCCGACAGACCATCACACATGCCATTGGCAACACGATGACCTGCTCACAGTGGTGAAGAAACGGAAACTCCAATGGTATGGCCACGTCACCAGATCATCAGGTCTTGCAAAGACCATCCTGCAAGGCACAGTACAAGTAGGTAGAAGAAGAGAGAGACCGAAAAAGAGGTGGGAGGACAACATTCGAGAATGGACTGGTTTGACACTGAGCGAAGCCATCAGGGCTGCTGAGGACAGAGAAAGATGGAGTATGCTGGTTAAACGATCATCTGTGGTGCCCCTACGACCTCCGGGTTACGGGACAGTATAGGATAGGATGATTTTAATCTACAAAGGTAGCTTTGAGTCCCCTTCGTGTAATTAGCAATTCTGATTAACGATATAATAGGGCAATTATAGTAATAGAAATGCATGTACTATATATTTCGTAAAGTCCACGTCTTAATGGTGAAGATTTGTATAGCACGATTCTCCACCAAAATTACGACCAAGGCGCATGAGAAAAACAAGGAAGCGTCCAGAAACAGGAACACTAACTCTGTGTACATTAGAAAATACTCTATCTGCGTGCTATCCGCCAACCCAGATAATGAGGGAGAGGGAGGGAGAGAGAGAGAGGAGAGAGAGAGAGGAGAGAGAGAGAGAGAGAGAGAAAGAGAGAGAGAGAGAGTATCACGGAGTAATATATGAAACCAATGTGTCTGATATTGTGTGAGTATAACCTAACCTTCATAGCTTCAAATATTTAGGAGCCATTGTATCAGACAATGGGTCCCGATAGGAAGTCCTCTCCAGGATCGCACAAACAACTGCTGCCCTGGCGAGGTTGAAGCCAATTTGGAAAGACAGCACCATCGAAACAATCAGGATTGCTGAGGACAGGGAAAGATGGAGTACGCTGGTTAAATGATCATCTGTGGTGCACCTACGATCTCCGAGTTACGGGATAGAATAGGATAGGATAGCGACATCGTTACCTGTCTTCTTCTCTTCTCCTGTAGACACTGTCACTCTTGGCCAAGCCACTATTCCTATGTCATATTCTCACAAAAACTTGGGTGTCATCCTTGACAACGCCCTCTCCATGTCAGAATTCATTCGCAAAACCTGTCAAACATGCAACTTTCAGATCCGTAGAATAGGCCTTGTCCGCAATTGTCTGAACACAGGCGATACAGCCAAACTCATTTCTTCTCTTGGTCTGTCACATTTAGACTACTGTAACTCTCTTCTAACTTGACTTCCTTCCTCTTCTGTTCCTCTACCCCAACGTGCTCAGAACTCAGCTGTTCGTCTGGTTCTGAAAAAGAAAAAAAATCTCATCATATCACACTACTCCTACATTCCCTCCACTGGCTTCCTGTATTTTAGAAGATTACTTACAAAATCAGTACTTTCTATTACAAGTGTGTCCATGGATTAGCCCCTTGGTACCTCATCCAGAACTCATCTAGAAATCTTCGTTCTTGCTCTGACACCCTCATGCTACAAATACCCCGCTACAAACTCTCATCTGCATGCTGTCGATCTTCGCAGTGCTTGCCCTTCAACTAGGAACTCTCTTCCTCTCTCTTATCGCAGCTCTCCGAACATACCCACTGTTCAAGTTCAACTTAAAAACTCATCTTGTCCTTAATGTCTGATCTCGTCTCCTCGAATGTCTGATCTCGTCTGATCTTCATCGTGCATTCTTTTCTGACCAGCGCTGTCACGCCGCACTCCCCCACCCCTCACTCACCCACCCCCTTACTCCCCCACCCTCTCACCCTTAGCTCCTCCCACTCCCTCCTTCGTCTTTTATATTTTACTTGTAAATTTTTTTTTATCTTTGTATTATGTCTTTGCATAGTCTATCAGTGTCTTGTTTTTGTTTCACTTCTTTTCGTACCCCTTGGGGTCATGAGCAATCTTGCCACTGTAGATTGTTCTAAACCTATAAAGGGAAAGTGAAAGCCCCAGTTGAAAACCTGTCTTTCTTTTATAGGCAAGACCGATTCACTGCGGCAACAGTCACCCCCCCCCCCCCCCCCGTTGGAGTGCCGGGGGTTTCAGTATAAATAGTATCCCCACTTTCTGGAAATTTAGTGCTTTAAATTCCCACTGTCGCTGTCTTCCTCATTTGCTCTTCTTCGCTAGATCAATGACCTACCTTTTTTTCTTGAAAACTCTTCCTGGACAAGACTCCTTGTTTGTGTATGAGGTCTGTTGGATCAGCTTGGGAGTGTTGGACGCTTTCTGCCGGGTGGTCACTAGGGCTTCCTATGATGTTATTATTTGGCAATGTAGGCATTTTATATGTATGTGTTTTGTTGATAATTTATAATGATGTTTGTATTCTATTTTGTTTTTGTAACCGGGGGTTCGAGTAGTTGGGGTAAAGCCTCAGCGGTCCCCTGCGTGGAATGTCTTTATTGTAAAGTGACTGGCCGGTGGAGGGCATTCAATTTTCCCACTAGGGTTGTTTCAGCAGATCTTTTATGCGGATCGGGGGTTGTCCGGTCCTGATTTGGCTCGGAAGAGTCCGCTGGACCTAAAGCAACAATCAATCAATCAATCAATCAATCAACAATCAAACTTCTTTTCGTATGTATTTTGATGTTAACTTTATATATAAATGCGTGAGAACTGAGCTTTGAACTTATGTCATTAGGAAATACATTCGTTATTATTATTATTATTATTATTAGTAGTAGTAGTAGTAGTAGTAGTAGTAGTAGGAGTAATAGTAATAGTAGTAGTAGTAGTAGTAGTAGTAGTAGTAGTAGTAGTAGTAGTAGTAGTAGTAGTAGTAGTAGCAGCAACAATAGTAGTATTACCGGTGTATTTGGGGAAAAATTCAGATACTCTGTATACCACCTCTGTGTAAGCTGTACTAACACAGTGTATCAGAGTAGAAACCTATCAACTGCTGTAAGTAGCTGGCTGCGTGACAGCCGACAGCCGTTCATACGGTTGACGCTTATGATAGATTACACGCTGCTTACACGTAAACCATGCTGGCACGACTTGCTTAATACTACAGGGCGTTGAGTAGTTCAGACTGTACTGTACAATTTTCTCCGTTTAGTACTTAGCGTTAAGTAGGGTGATACTGCCAGACTGTCGACCTATTCGCGGAAAAATAACTAGTGGAACAGTTAACAACGAGTGGGATTAGCGAGCTGGTCATTTGCAGTAAAAGTGGTGTGCTTATTAGTAGTTTACTTTAGGCTGAGTAACTATCCTATCCTATCCTATCATATCCTATCCTATCCTGTAATTCGGAAGTCGTTGGGGCACCAAGATGATCGTTTAACCAGCGTACTCCATCGTTCTCTGTCATCAGCAACCCTCATGGCTTCGCTCAGTGTCGAGCCAGTCCATTCTCGAATGTTGTCCTCAAACTTCTTTTTCGGTCTCGCCCTTCTTCTCCTCTTTGCACTGTGCCTTGCAGGATGGTCTTTGCAAGGCCTGATGGTCTGGTGACGTGGCCATACCATCGGAGTTTCCGTTTCTTCACCACTGTGAGCAGGTCATCGTGTTGTCTGTCGGACTTCGTCGTTGGTGATGTGCTGGGTATAGGAAATGCCCAGAATTCTTCTGTAGCACTTCATCTCGATGCTTTTTATTCTTCGTTGTAGATATGCTGTGAGAGTCCATGTTTCACAAGCGTATAGGGAGATGGAGATGACAAGGGAGCGCAGCAGCCTTATCTTGGAATGTAGAATGATGGTTTTTGTCTTTCCAAATGGGCTTCAACTTTGTCAGGGCAGCAGTTGTTTGTGCGATCCTGGAGAGGACTTCCTGTCTGTTCCCATTGTATGATACAACGGCTCCTAAGTATTTGAAACTATGCACTGTGTTGAGGGATTGACCTTGGACTTTGATGTCCATGTTGATGCCATTGGTGTTGTTGGTTATCATTTTGGTCTTCTCTGTACTTATTTCTATTCCATAGGCTCTGAGTACCTATTGATTGTTAAAATACATTGTATATATGAAGAGAAGCACTGCAACTTTCAGGCTGATTTAAACTTAAAAGGCACATTGTTAATATTAGTTTTAACTTACTTTAGGCTGAATAGCTGATGATTGTTAAAAGAACACTTAAACGAAACGGTGCAACGTTATCGCTGATTTAAACTCAGAAACAAATGAGCGCAAAAAGAAACAAGCACACCAACAACAAAAACACTACCAATGCATGGCGTACTCATTTGAGTGAGTGTTCATATAAAACAATTTTTTAAGACTTAATATTTGAATCTCATTCGGAAAATACAAACTACTACTACTACTACTACTACTCCTACTACTACTTCTTTTTTTTCTACTACTACTACTACTATTACTACTACTACTACTACTACTACTACTACTACTACTACTACTACTACTAGTAGTAGTCTACTACTACTACTGCCATGAAAACAAACACAAAATCCGATAACATATTATTGATATTGTCGTGGCGAAGGATTTAGACTACTGAGAGAGAGAGAGAGAGAGAGAGAGAGAGAGAGAGAGAGAGAGAGAGAGAGAGAGAGAGAGAGAGAGAAGTGAGAGAAAGAGAAGTGAGAGAGAGAGAGAGAGACGAGGGTGGGACAACTCTTAGGATACAGGTGAACGTGAACAGGTGTCGGCAGGTGCGATAGAGAGTAATGTTACCTGTACAGCTGATACTTTCAGAACTATTTCACCCTCTACCATCGCTTCCTTCATACCTTTACTTCTTTCTGTCTCTTTTTGTCCTTTGTTCACCCACCCTCCTCTCCATAATTATATTCCCCATTCTCTCCTACCCTTCCCTCTCTCTCTATTCCACACCCTCTCCTCTCCTCCCCATCAAACCCCATCTCCCTTTCCTTTATCTCACCCCACAGTCTTTCCTACTCTCTTTCCCATGCCCTCCACCCCGCCATGTGTCTCTCTCCCAGCAATCTCTCTCTCACACATATCTAGACTACCTCTCTCCCTTCTAGCTCCTGAAGTTTAGGAGCTGTCAGTGGGTAATTTAATTCAGCGAAAAAAAGCTGCCATACCACTTGAGTCTGCTCGGCAGATAAAATGAGAGGGCCAGGAGTGGGGGGGGGGGGGGGGGATAACGTTGTGATCTTACCACCAGTCTTGTTTTGATAAAAAGCACCGCAAGGTTGTTCATCTAAACACTGATCGCATGACGCATTTGCTTCATAAATTAAGAATAAAGCGGGTTGGTACTGTTTGAGAGAGACAGAGACAGACAGGCAGAGACAGACAGACAGACAGAGACTCAGACATTTTATTGACAACAGATTTTAGGCGGGAGCCTAATCTTAAATCATTCCTCGAATCATTTACACTCACATTCTCCAATATTCAGTCATAAATGCCAATGGCAAAACAAATAATTATAATAATAACTGTCACGCAGCATACTAAATAAGATATAGGACTATCAGATTACGTAGATTAGAGAGAGAGAGAGAGAGAGGGAGGGAGAGAGAGAGAGAGAAAACAATATAGGAAGAAGAAGCAGTTACAGGAATATGATAAACCATTAGGACTTCAGCTTTGGATATTGACGCACCTACCCTACTCGGAATAATATATTAATAACAATAATTAGCTCCCTATTGAAAACTGCCATTAGTGGCTGCTTTCGTCATGGTGAAGTGAATTTACAGACAAGCTATGAAATTGTATTACTATAAGGTTCCCAGTGTATTTCGTTTCATGCAAATGCAAGACACTTACCATAGGGTATGAACCATTTTAATAGGGATTTACTTTCCAACCACCTGTACATAAACCTAGTTTTCTTTTAAAACGAACTGTAATTATTTGAGACTAGTGGTTTTTGTACCCTGGCAAGCCAGGGTACACATGATGCTGTTTAAAATGTAGACAGAGAGAACTTTTGTCTGCGAGTTTCATTTGGACGATGATACCTCCCCATATCCCCCTTAATACCTCACCATACCCCCCCTGATATCTCCCCGTCCCCCCCCCCATGATGCCTCATCATACCCCCTTGATACCTCCCCGAACCCACTTGATACCTCCCCATACCCCCTTGATACCTTCCATACCCCCTTGGTTCCTACCTGTACCCTCCTTGATACTTCCCCGTTGATCGTTTCGCAGGTATGGATAAAAGGAATCGACGATTCGATTGGATTCGATTGTAGATTAACGTCTCCGGACACTGTAGTGTATAGGAGACCACTCGGAATCGACCATCACCGTACCCCCTTATATATACCCGTATCCCCGTTATGCCTACCTATGCCCCTTTAAACCTACCCGTAGCCCCCTTTTACCTACACGTACCACCCCATCCCGATCCTTGGTAGTAGTAGTAATAATAATAATAATAATAATAATAATAATAATAATAATAATAATATTGAATATATAATAATACAAATAGAAATCAGAAAAAACACCAAGGTTTTAAAATAAAATTTGATATAAGATATTATAATTGTTATTATAATAATAATAATTATTATTATTATTAGTTTATAAGTAATAATAATAATAATAATAATAATAATAATAATAATAATAATAATAATAATAATAATAATAATAATAATAATACAAATAGAAATCATAAAAAACACCAAGGTTTTTAAAAAAAATTTGAAATAATAATAATTATGATTAGTTTATAAATAATAATAATAATAATAATAATAATAATAATAATAATAATATAATAATAATAATAATAATAATAATAATAATAATAATAATAATAATAATAATAATAATAATAATAATAAATTAAAGGTAA
>CM072511.1:4535460-4565460 GCA_036898135.1 Oncomelania hupensis | reverse complement strand
TCATTATCAACGTTGTGAGGAAAAATTGCAGTCGTTCGATGGTTGTCATCCAACCAAGGTCACCCCATCCAAGTACTCACCGACGGTGCTTCACCAAATGTTATCTAGCGTGTGCCTCAACACATAGTGACAGAGACACAGTGTTAATACGGAGAGAAAAATCCGCCAGCCCGTTTGTCGTTTCGTGAAGATGAAACGCCAAGCCTCTGCTTACATGGATTGCTTATGCAGCAGCGCCAAACAAAGACACGATGTAATCAATCATCATTTGTTTGGGCCTTAGGGAACAAAAACAACAGACATACTAGTTAGGCTACCAATGAAAAGACGGATGATGTGGTGATGGAGTGTGCAACAGGGAGTGACAAAGAACGAGAGAGAGAGAGAGAGAAAAAAAAGAGAGAGAGAGAGAGAGAGAGAGAGAAACAGAGACAGAGGCTTACAATGTTGTGAAGGGGAGAATGAGTCGGGTGTTTGCGGTTGGGTGTTTATAACTTATTGATATTGGAAGGTAGGAGGAGAAATCGGGTGTTTGCGGTTGGGTGTTGGAAGGTAGGAGGAGATGATGCATGTTTTCAGCCATCGATTGATTCCAATTTGTCGGCAGACATTTTTTGTGTGTGCCTGAATTTACGCTCTTTGTAAATGACGTTTGTATTGGAAAGGAATGATCGATGCTTTGAGCCCGCCAGGGTATGAATACACATATGGATTTCAAGTTACGGACTACTTTACTTGAGCTGTGTGCTGTGTGTTTGTTCCCTGTCAATGTTTAAAAAAAAATCGCTCCCCCTCCACCCCCCACCCCCACCCCCAAAAAAGCCACCATTTTAAGTGTGTATTTGTCTTCGCAGACCGATTTTCCAATGTTATAGTCTATGTCCTACACACCTCATTCCTCCCACTTGCTCTCCCTACTCCCACCACTTAGTGGCAAGTGTCATTCACGTCATCCCAACTCATCTCGTATTTCACTGACAGTGTGCCGTCATGTTAGCGTTTTATTTCTGTTTGTTCTTTAACCTTCTCCGGTGCCGCAGGAGGCTTGAGTATCGGCAAGTATGGCGCCTTTACCAGCTTTTGAGCAGGAAAAGCGCTATATAATTTTAAAAAAAAATTAATCGCGTAATTGTCAACATGTTGCCTGTAGGCTAAGCTTGTAAAATCTACCTGAATGAAATCTTTAACGGCTTCTTATTTTTAATTAGTGCATACATGAAATTTTCTGCTCTATTGTTTTCCCTTCCGGATCTTAACTTATATAATTATTTAACTGTTAAAATTCTTTTTTTAGTCTTGCCTCAATTTGGTCGCATGCTGTTTGTATCACTGTACATATTTGATTGTCGCAATAATTTTATTTCTTAATAGTTTGATTGCTGGGGTGTCTTAGAACGTGCATGTGAATGAATGGTATGTTATATTTCATGTTTTAATGACTATGATGTTGTCCTTGTCATGTTTCGTGCTTGTATTATGTTGCCCACCTGTCAAATTTCCTGGTGTAAAACTGGAGACAATACATCATCGTGTATCTTGTTGAAATGCAATGTTGTGTATGTAAGCCAGGTATGTCGGCCACGTGTTTCCTTGCTGAATTATATGTCACTCGGCAATACAGAATCAGTTATCATCTTTCATTTAGTGTCAAGAGATTACAGAGATATGTTTTCCCTCACACAACGTACACAAACACATATTACAATACCAGGCTCGGCCAGACAATCTGCCGCTGAAATGACATTAACGACCGCAGCCTGAGAATCCCAAACTCAGCTAGTCGCGCAGGAAGAAAAATCGTTAGAGGATTACCGTATGATCCAGAGAGGTTGGACTAATAATACGTTCGAGCGCATACAGCGTATGAAAGATTAACTGAGCGAACAGCGCGAGATAAATTGATCGCCATAAGAGCTCGGTTGGTCTGTTTTCTGTAATGGGAAGGCAAGCTCTTGTAGTCTCCGATAGTTTGCAACAAAGGCAACTCAACTCGCTAATGATCTACAAGCGCTGTGATTTGTTCAGTTAGAGATTACCGTCCCCGCCACAAAGCTATCATTACATTAATCGAAAAAGTTGTTTTTTTTCATTGGAAGCACGGAATTTAGATTTAAGTGTATGGCTAGGTGGTTTGTGGCAGTTAGAGACAGAGAGAGAGAGAGAGAGAGAGAGAGAGAGAGAGAGAGAGAGAGAGAGAGAAAGAGAGAAAGAGAGAAACAGAGAGAGAGAAGGTGGGGAAAAACAGCTGTTAGAGAAGTGTGGGGAAGGTGTGCGTGAGGGGGAGGGTGGAGGAGCATGAGAAAGAGTGAGAGAGAGGGTGGAGGTAAAAAAGGGAAGAAGGGGGGGTTGATCAAGGCAGAAGAAGTTGGAAGGACGAAAGATATAAAGACTAGAGTGTGTATTGATCGACGGAGAGAGAGAGAGAGAGAGAGAGAGAGAGAGAGAGAGAGAGAGAGAGAGAGAGAGAGAGAGAGAGAGAGAGAGAGAGAGAGAGAGTAGTGTTTCTGCGGGAACTTGAATAAGCGTACGGCATGCGCTGCTACTCTGACAACGACATTTGACTTACATTTTTACCTCTCGTATAATTTACACAACTACAAGATGCCCCAAATCAGCATTAAAACACAATTGTTCAGACAGTGAGACAAATACATTGGCAAAGACAAATACCTGAACATTATAATAATTATGCATAACGAAATACTACGTCACCCACGTACAGTGACCAATACACAGTACAACGGAAACGTTAATAACCAGGTTTAAAGTGAGTCCCACATCAATGTTGTGGATGGTAAAACTGGTACACTAGTTAGTTTCACCATAGGATTACACAGCACTCCTCACCACTCCTCACTCACACCCTCCCCCCTCCCCTTCCACCACATACAAACCCTCAACACCACTTTACTTGAGGTAGTGACGGGTGGTGGCGTAGTGGTTTAGACCAAGATAATGGGGAGAAAATGACATATGGCCGTAAGGTGAGGAAGACGAGAGGGCAAGGGAGAAGAAACTCAAGACAGAAAATGACGGTTACAAAGGAAAACTACGCCCTCAGTTATCGCAAACTGCGGAAGAAGGGGAAAGAGGGAAAGAGAGAGCGAGAGAGAGAGAGACAGACAGACAGACAGACATACAGAGTGAAAGAGAGGTTGAGAGGGAGAGACGTTTAAGATAAAGATGATGGTGATGATGATGACGATGATGATGATAATGATGATGATGATGATGATGATGATGATGATGATGATGATGATGTCCATTTATAACGCACGTTTCTCCATTCATTGTTGAATGCTCAGTGCGCGATATATATCCTAACGACAGGCTTCATGGCGTTGTTACTGGCCAATTAGCCAATCCCAAAATTAGTTGAAGAATATAAAATGGATGTTTAAAGGTTACAATCTTGAGGTGGTAAAAAGGTCCAATATTTTTTACCAACTCAGAATTTTAACATTTTACTTAAGGCTCCAGCAGTGCATTCAATGAACGGCTGAATATGTCCCGAATAGAATAGTTTATCAGAATGCACAGTTAAGTAGGCTTAAAACAAATTTTAATCCTTCTTAACTGATGAGTCTTTTTAGAAAAAAGTGTTGCTAACGCTCAAAATGTGTTTCAACCGAGGCAAATGATTGTCTAATGTCACGCCAAAGAGAGAGCGAGAGAGTACAGTTACAGCACTAGGGAGTTGGGGGATAGAATGTTTATGTATGGATCTGACGTGTGTGGCTTACATACTGTAGCAGAGAAAGAAAGAGTGAGCGAGCGAGTTCACAGCTTTGACAAGGATGAATAGCGAAGCGACTGGGGTTGGCGTTGTTCCACGGTTGATTGTAAGCCATTAGCCCCCCCCCTCTCCACAACCCCATATCTCCACGCCATTGTTCAGGCCACACAGAGTATCTGAAACTTTAGAAGTCTGTATCAAGCTTTAATGGATGACCGACACTTGTGTTAAGAAGACCTTTTACAGCCTCCAGCATCCTGGGTTTAGCCTGAGTACTCCAACCTTTCAATCTTCCCATCCCCACCCCAAACTAGACATTCATCCTCCTCTCCTTCACAACCTCAAACGTGTTTCTCTTTGTGCGCTCATCACCTGCGTCATCCTTACTTCGCCCTCTCGCTATAATTCATCGCATTCATGCTTCACTTCGCCTCTTGACTTCTTACTTCAAGTTGTCTTCATATTTCTAGTCCCCTATATGCCATGTGTCCAGGGACGTTAATTTACAGAACGTAAACGTAAACGTGTTTCTCTCATTGACACACCAACTGTCATCATACTGACACACCAACTGTCATCATACTGACACACCAACTGTCATCATACTGACACACCAACTGTCATCATACTGACACAGAGAGAACTACAGGATGGTTGAAAAGTAACTAACTATTGATGACTTTTGTACACAGTACTATATTGTAAACAGTACTGCATTGTAAACAGTACTGCATTGTAAACAGTACAAATTGTTAATAAGTGTTGACTGAAAGCTGGGTGTGTGTTTGTGTATGTATGTGTGTGCGTGTGGCGTATGGGTGCACTATATTGGAGTTTTATAATTTATAATGCAGCAATTTCTATTATATTTATACTGTTTTTCTTCCTGGGCCTAACCGGGCATATAAATAGCTGTGAATAGGTTTTTGCTATTCTATTTTCTGTCTTTTTTGTTATTTGTGTACATAGTTGTAAATAGTATATTTTTGTCTTTTTTTGTAATTTATGTACATAGTTGTAAATAGTCTGTACCCTTACTGTCCCGTCTTTTGGTGTATTGTAGCAAAAGCAATGTTTTATCGAGTGCATGTATTTATATGTAATTGACTATGTAAAGCGTGGTGAGTCCGGTGATAGGCTGGAGTACCCGCTATATAAAAATCCGTTATTATTATTATTATTAATTTTACCACTATCCAGTATTCCGTGACTGTATAATACTTAATTGAAGCATCATTTCTAATAGCAAACCTATGATCTGACATTGAGTGTGTGTGTGTGTGTGTGTGTGTGTTTGTGTGTGTGTGTGTTTATGATGTTGAAATGTAATGAGGGTGATGTTTAGTTTCCAAATATTGTGGAATATGCATAATAGTGATTGATACAGTGTGTCTGAAATGTTCATGTTAATATGTACATTCGTGTGAGTCAGTGCATGAGGTATCTTTGTAAATTTTTAAAAATATTATTGTTACCTTTTTAATTGCTTTTTACTGACAACAATTTGCATGTTAGAATTTCTCTTATGGGATAATAAAGTTTTGTGAATCTGAACCTGGATTGCCCATTGTAATGACTGCAATGATAGAATGAATTTATGATATCGGATGTTACCTCACAGCAATCCATATATCCTGGTTGTACTGTTGTTAACCTAAAAGACCGCATGGGAGAAACCTTCCATCGCATTCGTTAAAGATACTTTACAAAACGGTAATGGATTTTATACCTCAGATGGCCTGTGACTTCTGACGAAGCTTTTCTTTTATAAATATAAATACACGCATAGAGAATACTTTAGTCTAGTACGAGTGGTTTTTAAATGGCGGACGGAAAGGCTCTTAACTCTTGTTTTTTTTCTCAAATAAGGTAAAAGTATCGATACTTTCGCGTCGAGCAGTTTCAACGAGCATTTTAACTGAGGCGGATGGAAAGGATCATTCTCTCGATGCAAAGACACGATGCAAAGTTGTCCACATAAGTTAAAAGTATCAATACTTTCTGAATGGATCGTGAAGTTTAAACGAGTAGTTCGAACGCGCACTTCCGACTTTAGCCAACTGTGACTGGATGGAAATCGTACAAAGGTGGACTCGGAATTTTCACGGAGACCGTTCGATCAAGAATGGCTGAGCAGACAATACTAATTGTCGATGAGAGAAGGAGGGAGCTGGACGTATAGTTACCTCTTGTTTATAAAGTCCAGCGGACTTACGATGAGCCGAATCAGGACCTCACACGAAACGGGTCTATCTCTCACAAAATCAGAAACATTTAGAAACATTTGCACCCAAAACACACATACAAGTATCAATTCACGATAGTATGAACTGTAGTCAGCATGGCAGCCACGAAGTCTGCACGCAACAGAAAAAAACACATTGCTTAAAATAGTATAATCCAGTGCTAGTTTTCTTTCGACTCTTTCAAACTATTACAAGCCAACAAATCTAATTTAAGGTTTTATGTTCATGCATTTTTCGGTTCCATGTTTTGTCTTTGCATCGTGTGAATGACCCTTTCCGTCCACCTCAGTTAAAATGCTAGCTGAAACTGCTCGATGCGAAAGTATCGATACTTTTACCTTATTTGGGCAAAAGACACGATGCAAAGCGAGGAAGCCCAGAATTTCTCGATAAAAAAGACAATATAGTGTTAAATAGCAAAATTTAAAAAAAAGAAAGATTAATCTCGCCTTCTCTGTTGCCAACGGTTGGCATTTGTGGGTTAGTGCCATAGATACAGATGGCCAATGGGCTATGTTCTCAGCTCGTCAGTGTATCAGATGGCCTTACTGAAAATCAAGGGACAATTTTCCAAAACATGAGAAGAATATTATTATTATTATTATTATTATTATTATTATTATTATTATTATTATTATTATTATTATTATTATTATTATTATGGTTGTTGTTATCGTTTGCGCCTTAACTTATCTCATATTTCCTCCTCGTGTCAGTCTAGACTCATCCGCCCTCTTCCTCTCTCGCAAACATCTTCATCTGCTATTCTCTCACCATCTTAGCCTTACCTGTCGTTCCATCTCGTAGATAAGAGCTCTCCAAGCCAGTGCCGCCAGAGAGAGGCAGGAGATTTGGCTTGTTTGTTTTCTGCCTTCCCGCTTCTGCTCCTAATTAGAAACATGAAGGTGGGCCAGGCCAGGCCCAGCTCTTTATTTCCTTCTCTTTCTCTCAGTCTATCTTCTTCCGGAGGAAATGGCTCCCTGGCTGGAATTCCTTCGCTGACAGAGAATTAGGGGGGAATTAGCGGAGGCCGAGAAGGGGAAGTGGTAAGCAGGGGAGGAGAGGAGATGCAGAAGGGAATAGGTCAGAGTTTATATAGGATAGAGATACATTAAGAGGGGGCGAGGGGGGGGGGAAGAGAGAGAGAGAGAGAGAGAGAGAGAGAGAGCGAAAACAGAGAAAGAGAACAGAAGAAATAGAAGACGAAAAAGATGAACAAGAAGAAGGAAAAGAAGAAGAACAACAACAAGGACAACAACAACAACAAACCAAACTCCAAACTGATTTTTTTCTCATTGTTTTAGATTGCTCCAGGCATTTATTTACCTTCTAACCGACAGCTACTATATTGTGTAAAGTTTACTGTATTGTTGGGTGCATGTATCTGTTTCTCGTTAGTTAGTTCATTCATTTATTTCTTTATTAATTATTTTTTTCCCTTTTCGATGTTATTGTATTTCTTGTCTCTTATACTATAGTTATATGTTTGTTTTCCTTTCATTGTTGAGAAAATTAATTAATGTACTTCTGTTTTCATTGCTTTGTACTCGTTCCTGTTCGCCAGACATTTCATTGTTATCTTTTGTCAAAGGGTAACACTTATTTAAGCTTTGCTTTTGTGGGCCCTTTATGTTCTCCATGCTTTGTTTGCTTGTCTCGTGAAAAATAAAATTCTGTTGAAACCATTTTTATTTTTAATCGTTCTTATATAGCGCTTTTCCAGCTCAAGAGCTGCTCGAGGCGCTGGCCGATACAGGATCTAACTCAAGCCGCCCGAGACGCCCACCCGCAGCCTTTGGGCGCATGGTCTGACGCCCGGACAACTGAGCACAATCCTGGGCAGCCAGGGATGGGGGAGAAGGACCTAGGTGCATGCTGGGTGTGTTCTTGTCACCGGCACTCACCCGTCTAGGACATGAGCGTCAGGATCGTTAGTCCGTTATGATGGAATGTATGCGACACAGACTAGACCTCGGTTTATACTCTCATCCGAAGGAGTAGGAAACAGGAGTAAAGTGTCTTTCCCAAGGACACAACACAATGCCCCGGCCTGGGCTGGAACCCGGGACCTTCAGATCCGCAAGCCAAAGCTCTACCATTAGGCCACCGTGCCTCCAACAACAATAACAACAACGACAAGCACATCACCACAACAAGAACCACCGAACCACACCACACCCAAAAGAACAACAAGAAGAAAACAAAGTGGAGAAAAAGACCAGCTAAGAGAGAGAGAAAGGAATGTGCAGAACCCGAAAGACACGAGAGGCGAATAAGCGGGCATGCACTTTGGAAAGAGGCCAACAATGTCAGCTATTGCAACAGTGCTGTTTCTGCTTCCTGCTCCCCCCCCCTCACCCCTCCCCACCTCTCTCCACCTGCTCAAGTCCCCCACACCTCTCATCCCCTCAACCTTTACCCTCGATGCCCCCGCACTCCCACCCCCTTTCTCTGTTCCTCCCTGCCACCCGATCCCCCTACCCACACTCCAAACTCAATTTGCTAGTTTGTTTCTTTTCTTCAACATCTTTCGCAGTGTTTGTGTATGTGTGTGTGTGTAAGTGGAGGTGTGTGTGTGTGTGTGTAGGTGTGGGTGTGTGTAGGTGTGTGTGTGCCTCCAACACTGGTTTACTTGTTACCTTCCAGTGCTACTTCTTTGCCTGTCTTTCGCCTCTCGTCTATCTTCCTGCTCTTCTCCTTCTGCTTCCAAACCAGTGTGGCATCCATTTTCTCTCCCATCACTTCTTCATTTCTCTTTTTTCCCCCTAATCCTAGCCATAACACTTCCCTTCTCCCCGCCTCGTATTTTTTTCCCATCATCTTCGTTGACATGCCTTTTCTCCTCATTTAACTTCCAATCGTTGCTTTGTTTTATATGTATATTTAAAACAAAATCTCTTCATATGTTTGTTTCTTGTGAGTGTCTAAACGTGTTTGGCTTTTAAACCCA
The DNA here is from genome assembly GCA_036898135.1 of Oncomelania hupensis. Taxonomy (NCBI): domain Eukaryota; kingdom Metazoa; phylum Mollusca; class Gastropoda; order Littorinimorpha; family Pomatiopsidae; genus Oncomelania; species Oncomelania hupensis. The sequence goes on along the minus strand of CM072511.1, from coordinate 4,556,528 downwards.
CCAGGCATTCCAGGAAACGCTAGCCACCGTCAAAAATTGGCTGGATGGGGAGGGGGGGGGGGTGATGATAAAGAAAAACGAGCACAAAAAGACAGATTGAAGAATGTTTGTTTTGGGGAAGCCCCTATTGGCAATTTCTGTTTCTTGAGGATAAAGAAAGGCAGACAGAACTTGATCAGATGAAAGTCAGAAAAACAGTAAATGCCTTCAGGAAAAAAAGCACTCAATGAGAGGTATACAACGTGTAATGCAATTTTTGAAGCTCTCCATCCCTCCTCCCTCCCACCCTCTTCCTCTTTCTCTCACTCTCTCTCTCACTCTCTATCTCTCTCTCTCTCTCTCTCTCTCTCTCTCTCTCTCTCTCTCTCTCTCTCTTTCAGTGCCTTCCAATAGTAAGAAATATAGATAGAGAGATAGAAGAAATAAAACCAGTCTATCAAAAAATCGCAAGCAAAATGAAACAAACACGTAACCTCATACGCCAATCTCACTTATTTCAACAAATTAATTTTAAATTTACAAAATCGGAAGATGATACAGGACAGAAGAAAATTAACAAAACCAAAAGAAGAAAGAAAACAATGAAAGAAAGAATAAAAGACAAAGAAGGAAAATATGGGAAAAAAATTACATTCCAATAAATAAGAAGAAACGAATAAGAAGAAACAGCTCTAATAAGAGACAAAGCAATAACTTGGTTTCTGATAGCCTTCGCCTGTTGCCGATCTAATTTTCCGGAGAGAGAGAGAGCGAGAGAGAGAGAAAGGGAGAGAGACAGAGACAGAGAGAGAGAGTGGAAGAGAGAGGAAGAGAGAGAGAAATACAGTAAAAGACAGAGAAAGGGAGAGAGAGATAGAGACAAAAAGAGGGAGAGAAATAAAGAAATAAAGAAATAAATAGAGCAATTAGGATCAAACAAATGCAAAAAAATGTAAATAAAGAGCAACTACAAAACACACACACATACACACACACACACACACACCCACCCACACACACACACATACACACACACACACACACACACACCCACACACACACACACACACACACACACACACACACAACACAAAAAGAAAGCGAAATTACAAACAACTAACGTCTCAACACCCGCTTCCTTCTCATAAGCTAGAAAAATCAGAAGAAAAGAAAGAAGGAAGAAAAACGTAATTCTTGAAGCTTCCTGTTGCAAATCTCATTTTCTTCTCTTGTCCAAGACTTCATACTTCCTTTCTTTCTTATTGTGCGTGTGTGTTTGTGGTATGCATCTTTGTGTTGTTTGTACATTTTTTATTCCTTTCCCATCACACTTTTTTTTTCTCTCGTTCCCTCTTAATACCCTTTTCGCGTTTGTTTATTCCATTTTCGTTGTAATCTAGTGTGTTCCCTCCAGCTGTGTGCTGCCAAGTTTTTATATTGTATTCTCGGTCCCCTCAGCCTCAAGGCATGAAAACATGTATGCTCTGATTGTTTCTTCTCTCGTCAGAACTCGTTTATTTGGGTGGAAGGCTATGATTAAAAAAAGAACAACTATTTTTTGTTTTAATGGCAAACTTGGAAAAGGAGAACAAATAAATGTTTAAAACGACAGAACGAGATGTAAAGCAAAAAATTGATAAAGCCCAAACCAGCTCCACAAGCCATTGTTACTTCGTATTTTAAACAAAGCGCCGTTGTATAAAATAAGTTTGAAAACAGTCTTACAGTATTAAAACAAATTTCAAATAAAATCCAAAAATTAAATGCAACGACCGGGAATCGAATCCGGGTCACCCGCGTGGCAGGCGAGTATTCTACCACTAGACCACCGTTGCTTCGTGTTCTTAAGGCCCTTTTCTAAAGTTAGGTTTAATATAGTTTCACGAGAAGGTTTGCATTCCACAATTGAGAATAAATAAATAAATAAACTAATTAATTAATTATTTTTTTAAAGCTTAAATAAATAATGTTAAAAAGTAGAATCCGTCTTTGCAAATCCTTGGGCGTTAGATGGTACTTTAAATAGAAGATTTTCTCATAAAATAAAAGTCCCAAAATCCTAAAATAACTATGTTAAAATATCGCCATTAAAATCTAAAAAATTAAATGCAACACCGGTAATCGAACCGGGTCACCTGCGTGTGGCAGGCGAGTATTATGGCACTAGAGCACCGTTGCTAGACATTCTTAAGTCCCCTTTCTAAAAAATATGTAAAGATAGCTTAAGGAGAAAGTTTGCTTCCACATTTAAGAATAGATAAATAAACAAAAATTTTAAAGAAATAAAATTTACAATTTAAAAAGAGCTTATAAAATTCTTGGGTTTTGTTGGCGCTATAAATAGAGAACTTTTTGGTCTCCGTAACAATCACAAAAATATAAATAACTATGTTACAAAATTTGCGAGTAAAATCCAAAAATAATGTGCAACGACCGGGAATCGAACCCGGGTCACCCGCGTGGCAGGCGAGTATTCTACCACTAGACCACCGTTGCTACATGTTCTTAGGGCTCCTTTCTAAAATTATGTTAAGATAGCCTAGGCATGCGTTCCACTTTTTATTAATGTGCTGCCTTGACAACGACTAGGGGTTTTTCCTATGATCACAGCTCCGCCAACAAGCTTGGCCACAGGTTGTTTACAACAGTGGAGAAGTGTACAAAAAAAATCTCAATAACATATTTAAAGCGCGGAGGACTGAGAGCTTCTGACAGCTGTTGTTAACTTCATCCCCGAAAGCAAACTAGTAGGCCTATACAGGACTATGACGTGTCCAATTTAACGTCTGTTATCAGTTACAATAGGCTGTAAGAGGTTGATAGCCTAAACAATTGAACAAAAGCGTAACCCAGGCCCGAATTGTTGTTGGTGGATACAATTTGTCCCCAGACACTGAAAGCGTATATGGAACGTGAAAATGTATTGCATGATTAAAATTTAAAAGTTTAAAATAGTTTAAAATAGACCTTGATCTTTTTCTTCAAACAGTATGATACTTGTAATATTAGATTAGATGGCAAACCTGACCGTTGCTACGGCAATATAAGAAAAAGTAAAGGTAAAGGTGGTCCCTTAGCCTCGAGGCCATAGGGGAGCGTGATGTTGGAGATCACACTTATCTTGGGCTAGCGTAATGAGGGTGATGCCCATCTCTCTCCCTCGCTGCTTTACCTTCCCCACCCTTAAGGGAGTAGGTACTCAGTCACAGTTGAGTCAACTGGGGGCGTTGTTATTTGTCGCTTCACGTTTTGTGGTCACCCATCCAAGTGCTAACCGCACTGGACGGTGCTTAACTTGCAACACAGTAGCGAGTTCTCCAACCACTGCGCTATCCGACACTCCTTACGGCCTCGTATAACTTCCCAACATCGGTTAATCGGACCACAGAGGGGCCGGGTAGCTCAGTTGGTAAGAGCGTCTTGCTAGTAACCGAAAGGTCGCTGGTTCGAATCCCGGATTGGTCAACGTGTGATCATATTATTTTCCCCTTTACCAACAACTGGCCCGCTGGTGTCAGTATAAATCGGTCCAGTAGTCACCTATATGCGAAAGTGTCGTGTGACTATAATCTACAAACAACAACAACAACAAATCGGACCACACCGTTGTACATCTTATTACTGCATATAGACCTTTTGTACAAACCAACTCTGTAATAAACAAAATTGTGAAAGTATTGTCTCAGGAACACGTTGAACAGCTTCAAGGCTGCTATGATTGGGACGTTTTTTGTTGACTCAGCTGTTGACATGAACGAAATCACGGATGTTGTCTCTAGTTACAGTACAGTTTGTGAAGACATGATTATCCCCAAGAAACCTGTCAAGATCTATCCTAACAATAAACAATGGATCTCGAAGTCTCTGAAGCACACCATTAACCAAGAGAAATAGTATTCCAATCTGGGACTAAAAGACATAGAAAACAAATTCAGAAGAAACTTAGAGTAGAAATCAAAGTAGCAAAGACAACTTATACAGAAAAAGTAGTCACTATTAAAATCTGGAAATATGCGAGACGCCTGGATAGGCCGGTCTTAGCCACACTCTACAGTTACTAAATTGTCAGGTGAAGAAAAATGCACTTTTGCAAAATCTCTTAACGAGTCCTATTGTAGGTTTGAGAGGGATGATTTAAAAGATTAGTTAGTTTCTGTTGTTTCCGATCTGCGGGGTAGGGATGGGGACGGTGATGTTTTAGTAGACTTTGAGATTGACGGTGGCACCGTGAAAACTCTGTTTAAACGTTTGAATGTCCGCAAGGCTATTGGCCCTGATAATATTGGTGGAAGGTTGCTGTGTTCTTGTGCCTCTCAACTCTCACATATTTTCACTTTGTTATTGACTGGTTTTATAGTTATTTAGGTCCGATGACTTTATATTATTGTTAGTCTGTTTCTTGTGAGAAGATATTGGTAATTTTATGACAGCTAATTTCTGATTGGTTGAGCTGGTCACATGACAGTTCCCTAAGGTTCAAAAATCTATTCCTTCTTTTTTTGACTATACTAGAGATTGGTTCTCCTGGACTTCCCGCAGCTGTGTCTGCAGTTATATATTGTTTATTATTTGAAATGAAATAGTATTATTAAATGATGATATTATATTGTTGTGTAATAAAATTAATAATACATACATTTGATATTGGTGTGAAGGATGGAGTGGGGACGAGACGAACAATTGTGGTTCACTGTAATTTTCGAATAACGAATTGAATTCGGATAATTATTCCATTTGAAGTTGAAACTTCAATTGCAGTGTAAAGTATTAAGCTATTTGTTTGACTGAAATTAATTGGTGTAATTGACGTTATAATCAGTTGTTATATTTAGTTGTAGCTTTAGTGTTTATGCTGTGGACGTATTAAATATGGATGAAATCCATAGTATTGCCGCACTAGTCCCATCACACAGAGAGAGGTGTAGGTAATGATTCAAAGAAAGTATCTAGAGACTTCTGTCCTATCCTATTCCGTAAATCGAAGGTCGTAGGGGCACCACTGATAATCGTTTTACCTTTTCTTTTATCTGCTGGTATGGAAGTTTGTGTGTGAAAAACAAAAGTATTCTGGATCGAGTAGTGAAAGTCTGTGGGAGGGTTGTGGGAGTGAAACAAGAGAGTCTGCAGGTGTTGTATGAAAGACGTGTTGTGCGGAAAGCTAGTTGCTTTGTGCTGGATAGCACTCATGTGCTTGCGCACCACTTCCAGCTCCTGCCTTCTGGAAGGCGCTACCAAACACCAAGGGTCAGAACTCTCAGAACGAAAAACAGTTTTATTCCAAAGGCTGTCTCATTACTTAATAAATGACATGTGTGTGTGTGTGTGTGTGTGTGTGTGCTATGTTTGCCCAAAATAATCTCACTTCACATTTGCTGTCGTTTAATGTTAGCATGCATAAGTGTAATTATATTCATATGTGACTGTGCATTTTTATCCTCATTGTCATTATGATTGTTGTTATTATTATTGTGATGTTTATTCCTTGTTGATTGTAATTGCACACCACAATGTAATTTCTTGTAAAAGATAATAAAGTTGTCTTATCTTATCTTGTCTTGTCTTGTCTTGTCTTGTCTTGTCTTAGTATACTCCATCTTTTTCTGTCCTGAGCAAACCTCATGGCTTCGCTCAGTTTGAAGCCAGTCCATTCTCGAATGTTGTCCTCCCACCTCTTTTTCTGTTTCCCTCTTCTTCTGCCTCTTTGCACTGTGCCTTGCAGGATGGTCTTTGCAAGGCCTGATGCTCTGGTGATGTGGCCATACCATCGGAGTTTCCGTTTCTTCACCACTGTGAGCAGGTCATCGTGTTGTCCAATGGCTTGTGTGATGGTCTGTCGGACTTCGTTGTTGGTGAAGTGCTGGGTATAGGAAATGCCCAGAAGTCTTCTGTAGCACCTCATCTCCATGCTTTGTATTCTTCGTTGTAGAGCCCCTGTGAGGCTCCATGTTTCGCAAGCGTATAGGAAGATGGAGATGACAAGGGAGCCTTGGAATGTAGACTGATGGTCCTGTCTATCGAGAAACTTAGTTGTTGTTAACTCCTTTGTCTGCAGAAGTCTCATGCTGCGGGGGCATCAACAATAAGCGCAGAAGAAGAAGAAGACGGAGAAGCTGACGAAGAAGAATAAAGAAGAAGAAGAATAGAGAGGAAGGAGAAGAAGAGGAGCAGCAGCAGCAGCAAAAGAAGAAGAAGAAGAAGAAGAAGAAGAAGAAGAAGAAGAAGAAGAAGAAGAAGAAGAAGAAGAAGAAGAAGAAGAAGAAAGAGAAGAAGAAGAAGAAGAAGAAGAAGAAGAAGAAGAAGAAGAAGAAGAAGAAGAAGAAGAAGAAGAAGAAGAAGAAAGAGAATAAGAAGAAGAAGAAGAAGAAGAAGAAGAAGAAGAAGAAGAAGAAGAAGAAAGAGATGTTGTTGTTGTTGTTTGTGTTAATGTCTTTTTCACCGAAATGATAAGACAAAAAACAAAAACAAATGAAAACAAAACAAAAATAAAAATAAATAAATACAAAGAAAATAAATTGGAAAAAAAACAACATAATTATGATCAAATAACATCGACGAGTCTCATATAAACTTACTAACTGAAGAACCAATGAACGTCTTCGCTAAACTAATGCATACACCAAAACTAATATTGCCCAAAGACGTAACATTATTAGGCAAACTATTACGCAGTTGATTGCATTCAAATAAAACATGTTTCAAAGAAAACATTTCATTACATATACATTTGACGTTCGTACAATATTTAGTTCTGATGGAATTTAGATATATTCTATAAGCCATCGTCACAACAGTTCTGGGAATGCCAATATGTTGGTCAAAGAGTTGATTAAAATGACATTTAGTTTTAACTTCCTTTTCAGTTAAAACATGCATCTCTTTAACTGACAGGGGTATATTTAATTTTACTGCATTATTATTTTCGGCACCAGTTTTTGCAGCTCGGTCAGCCCAGTCATTAAAGAGAAAACCACAATGAGAAGGAACCCAACAAAAGTTAACTTCTGTTCCATTAATTATAATACTATGAATCAAGTTCTTAATTTCAAAAATAATTTCGTTTCTTTCTTTACTGTTATTAGATTTTAGAGCTTCTAAAACTGATTTTGAATCAACACAGATGACTACACTAGAAACATGTAATGGGAGATTTATAATTCTATTTAAAGACATCAGTATTGCTATCAATTCTGCAGTGAAAATGGAATATCCTTTTCCTAAATGAAATGATTCTGTAATTTTAAAGTCAGGAATAACAAAACCTGCTCCCGCATTACCATTTTCTAAGACCGATCCGTCAGTGTATATCTTAAGTTGTGCTGAATACTTTTCATATAAATGATTACGAACATCAATTATCATTAAACCTGGTTATTATACTTAGTTTCATTTGTTAAAAGAATGTCAAAGTTAGCATTTTCAAGTTCCCATACAGGTATTGGTGACACTATGTTCTGATTACATACAAAATCTGTTTTTTCAAGATGTTTCGGAATTATGTCATATGTATAAGTTGCTATCGTTTGAAAACATTTAATTTTTTGTGAATGTTTAGGATAAGATATATCTGATCTTAAATATAGTTCCTCATGCGTACTATTATCTACTGCATTTGCTCTTAGAACATACTTAGCGCATGATAATTTTCTCCAATCGTCCAAAGGCATAACTCCAGCTGTTTCATACGCTCGCATTGTGTTAGTGTGTACAGGAACTCCAAGAGCCAATTTGATAGCCTTACTGTCTAAACTCTGTATTTTTTTAATATAGCATATAGGGGCAGAAAAATAAGCCTCTTGGCCGTACGTTAATTTAGATCTAACAAGCGCACATGCTAAATGTACTAGAGATTTACCGTCATTTAGGGTCCTGTCCCCAAGGTTGTTTGAGGATAATTTTTAATAAATTATAACTTTTGACAGCTTGTTGAATTAAATATTCAATATGTTTTTTCCAATGTAATTTATGGGTAAAATATACACCTAGGAATTTAACTTCTTTTATATATTTTAATTCCTCATGTTCAATGTAAATTTTAGGCAGTTGTCTAGGTTCATGACCATTAGTAAACAAAATCATACTAGTTTTTTCTTTAGATAGTTCCAATCCATTTTGATTCATAAAATAAGTAATATTATTTATTTCTAGTTGGTATAATTTTGCAACATGTTTAATTTCATAAAGAGATGTTTTCCGTCTCAAAGATACATTCATCCAAAGGGCAATATCATCAGCGTATTGAACAATCGATATTTGTTTGCTTATAACTCTTGGTAAATCATACAATAAGATATTAAAAAGAAGCGGTGAAATTACTGAACCTTGTGGAATTCCCATATCTATAGTGCGATGAGTAGAATATGAATTTCCAACCTTCACACTCATTTTACGACCTTTAAGAAAGGTTCTGATGTAATTATAAATATATCCAGATAATCCTATCTGTTTCAACTTGTACAACAGACGAGCGTGCCAGACCCTGTCATAAGCTTTTTTTTATATAAAAAAATGTAGCCAAAATGCTTTTTCTTTTAGCAAATTGCCTCTTGATGTGAGTGAGTAGTAAACTACCGAGCCTTAGAGGGTGGGTTTTTTTTTAGTGGCTGACACGGCCGGCTGACGTCATAGGCTGCCGTCATATGAGGGTATGTGAGGTCAGGATCATTGGCTACCGTCATCGCTGCTGTGGTGTATTATATCACTGGTGCGGCATTTTGTTTGTGGGTAATGGCGGCATTTGTTTTTTGTTGTTGCGGCATTTTATTTAATGGCGGAGCGCGGAGCAGCCGGCAGCGGGCCGGCGTGCGCGGGGGGCGTGCGCGGGGCGTGCGCGGGTGGGGCAGGCGTGCGCGGCGTGCGGGCAGACCACGGCATCTATTTACATCACGTGGGAAGTGTGATGTTAAAAAAGAGTATACTGATCTTGGGATCAGCATAATGACGGTGATACCTCTCTCTCTCTCTCTCTCTCTCTCTCTCTCTCTCTCTCTCTCTCTCTCTCTCTTTCTTTCTTTCTTTCTCTCTCTTACTCTTTTTTCTCTATCTTTCTCTCTCTCTCTCTCTCTCTCTCTCTCTCTCTCTCTCTCTCTCTCTCTAGCAATGATCAATTCACACACACAACACACACACACACACACACACGTACACACACACCCCCAAACACACACACACACACACACACACACACCCACACACGCATGCAAATATACATCTTTAACAATGATTTATGAGGAATTCACACATTAATTAAATTATAAATATTTGTTTGAAGGATGTGTTTTAGTTAATGGCAGATTGTTTTAATGAAAGCAAGGGTCTGAATGAACAAAGGGTTGGTGATGACTAGCCTTGTAGTCAGTTTTTTCTTATTAAACTTTCGGTAAATATTTTCATATTCTTTTAAACAAAAATTTTAAAACAAATAATATTTAAAAATTTAAAAAAAAAATCTCTTTTTTTATCCTATTATACGTATATCTCTTTTTTATTTTATTATCCCTCGAATTTGACATACAAATATATATGTCCTGCAAGGCGGAAAAAAACCTGCAAATATATAAAATATATAAAGTGTGAAACGATAATTTACACAACAAAAAGTCCCAAAACAAAAAAAAAACCAACATATAGCGTGACATGTTAACGAAAACCACAAAAATGCAAAATGTAGAGTCCTAAAATTAAAAATGTAGAAATACAAAATACAAATGGATTAAAAAGTTGATGTGTTAATTTGTAACGCAGGTAATAATATCGACCCAACCCGAACTTTTTATTTTTATTTATCCCTCGTAAGAAGGACATACAAATATTTGTCCTGCAAGGCGGAAAAGACCTGCCGGCAATATAGACCTGCTGACGGATATGATTAAAGTGTGAACGAAAATGAGTGAAGGTATTTGACCAACAAATGAGCCAGGACAAGGGTCCCTAGAGACGAAGATGGTAGTAAAAGCGTGTTTGACACTGTTTAGCCTAGCCAAGGGGGATGCTGGACTAAGACGCGGGATGTTGGGACGCGAAAATGGCAAACAGATGGTTATATATACATACGCAATGTGGGGGGTTAATTGTATCTAGTGTGCAAGCAAGATCGGATTATAGGTTAGAAAAGGGAGGACTGTTATATTATCCATAGGAGCTCGGTGAGAGGGAGATAGTTGTAATTATAGATAGTTAATTAAGACTTGTAGACGGAAGGAACAGATTTTCACAGCCCTTTCAGTGGCGATAGTTTAAAAGACCGGCTTCGTTGTAAAGACTTTATTTCAAAAGATCAGCCTTACAGCAAAGATGCGCGTGTTACTTGTATTGTGGATTTCCTGCCCTGAAAATCCCACATTAAGAGGGGAATCACTCAATGTGGATATAGCAGATATACTCGAGGCAGTATGGTGGTACATCACTGAGTAAGTACAACAATTTTTTTTAATTGATTTTATTGTATAGTGATGAAAAAAAAAAATGAAAGGATAATAAGATATAAAGATTTAATTTATATATTTTTAAAAATAAAAAAATCTTAGAGGTGCAGATTATTTTAATACTATATTATTATTTTTTGTTTATTTTTTTTTATTATTATTAATTTTTTTTTAAATTATTTTTATTTTTTTTATTTAATTTTTTTATTTTGGTTTATATAAAAAAAAAAGACCATGTTATTATATACTGAACAAATATTTTATTTTATTTTTATTTTTATTTTTATTTTAGTTTTATTATATTTATTTTATCTTTTTGTAATTTTTTTTTATAGGAACCCGTCATATAACATCCACGAGGTGGATGTGTACCCGTTGCTTGAACCGGGAGATGATGGACACCCACAGGACGGAAGACCCACAGCCCCCACAGCATAAAGATGCTACAAGTAGGTAAAAAAAAATTTTTTAAATAAAAGACCAACAACAACAAAAAAGTAAAAAACGACAACACCAGAAATAAGGTATAAAATAGTTTATTAATGAACAACATCTTTAAAAATTAAAAATAATAATGCATTATTGTTTTTTTTGTTTCAGATGCCGCGTGCGCTCACACACCCCAATGTTACGCATAAAAAATAAAAAGTAAGTAAATGAATATTTTATACCAATTTTAACTATATACACATTGATAATACAATTTTATGATAAAAAATGCTTTTATTATACATTAACATGTTATTATGATAATATATATACATTGTTATACAATTTTATAATAAAAATGTTTTTGTTTTGTTTTTGTTACAGGCAAAAAACAAGCAAACAATAAACCGACTTTGTACTATGTAATGTATACTTTTTATCACTCTCTCTCTTTTTCTTTTCTCTCTCTCTCTCTCTCTCTCTCTCTTTCTTTTTTTCTCTCTCTCGCTCACTTTTTTGTTTTCTCTCTCTCTCTCTCGCTCACTTTTTCTTTTCTCTCTCTCTCTCTCTCTCTCTCTCTCTCTCTCTCTCTCTCGCTCTCAGCACCCGGTACCCATGATGGCCTGGCTATTTGGAGTCTATCCTGTTTGTTCTCTCCCCTCTCTCGCTAACTCTCTTGATCTCTCTTGCTCTCTCTCTTTTCCCAGCTAGCTTTAAGCAAATGTGTAATGATAATTGGGGTGAAAACATCAACCAACTCTTGTTTTAAACATGTAGACAAAATCTTATGAGTAAAATTTATTATAGCTTCTTGTTGTGTATACATGCAACATAAATGTTGGCTCTGCGATGGATGGTTAATTCTGCATCCATGACATTTAGACAAAGCATATTCATCCACTTTTGACATATTTTATCAAAAAAAGTTTTGACAGCATCACTATCCATATTGATAATGAAAGAAAATGTATTATACCAACCGCACACACTTAAATATATATACAATATATACAATATATACAATATGAAAATGTCACTTTTTTTACATAAATCAAAAAATGTCACTTTTTTTTTTAAAGTTGCAACAGCTTTTCACTTTTATTTAGTTGTATTCAGACAACTTTTGGAACGGATATTGGCTATCCAACGGCAATCTCTTGGATGTAGAGGGTAAATACATAGGCTTTTGAAGAGCAGAGTTCATTCGCTGATGCTGTTGATTATTAAGCACAGTGGTAGTTTTTGTTGTTTCTTTTTCATGAATTATATTTAAGAGTTCAGAGGTGTGAATCAACAATTCGTCGAAAGCAGCAGGCGTCAAAGTGATTCCCCGTCTAGTTGGATAAAGAGGTAAGTCTGAAGTTTTTTTGTTTTTTTTTTCTTTTTCGGAAGAGGATTCGGTTTTGAGCCCGGGCACAAAAGCACGGATATGAATAAACACCTGTTCATTAAACGTAGTAACACAAGCAAAGAGACTATTTCCCAAAGGAAATAATTTTTCACCACTAACAGATCTTTGAAAAGCTGAAGACATGGTAGCAAAGTGAGTAACAAGTGGCTTTTTATACTGGAGGGTATGTCAGAGAGCCTTTTATATACAATGCTAGAGTCACTTCGCGGAGTCTATGAAAAACAAGTCTAAACACGTTTAAATCTGTTGTCCATGATATTTCATCAAGAAACATTACATCAGCCAACATACCTCATACAAGTCTAAACACGTTTTATCAAGAAACATTGTATCAGCCATTTGATCAGCATACAAACAAGTCTAAACATGCATTTATTTTAGGCATCCACATTGCATCAGCCTGCATACCATATATAAATTTAAACATGATTTTTAAAAAAATGATATATACACAAAAAATCAAGTTATTTTTTCAGCGGGTGCGATAGATGGGTTAGGTAAAATATATCCTAGACAAGAACCCAATAAGGCAATCCATAAATTGGTGTCTTTGTGACCCACAGTGAGATTATATATAGAAGTGACGACGACCATAAAAATGATCACCATTTGACATCCAAATACAATTTCACCCCTAGGTACTTCACGACCAAACAAGTGCCACCATCGCGAATTGCGAGGAGTGACGCGCATGGTTACATCTTCTTGAGACATAATTGTAAAAACATCCGATATGGATAGCCTACAACAATCAAATGAATACAGCACAAAATCAAACGCATGCTTTATAAGATACAATCAAATCGCAAACGGAAGCCTGGGAAAATAGTGTTTGTACAATACTATATACAAGTACATCATTAAATGGAGTACAAAGATGATGAACAATATCTTCAAACAAAACGCCTCTACATCGCAACATCAAATATACCACACAAAATTGTCCACAAACGTGCAGAGTCAGCAGCCTGATCAGTCGTCAGATCAAATACAAACAGCGTGTATCCGTTGCCAAATTCATCATAGTTGATATCATTCCCTTCATCATGCCATGCTTTATCCAAACCTTGAAAGATAGGGAGATAAGAGCGAGCATAGCGCCGTCCATCAAAATCAGGCTTTAGCGGTTTAGCCGGTATACTCCGGCCGCCCACATGTAAGCATATATAATTCATATGAAAGTGTTGAAAGTTAAAGGGGTTTAGCGCATATCGACCATGAAAAAGCGTCATTACTGATGAGCCCTATTATAATGCGGGTGGGCAATTGTCCCAAAAAACAGATTTTCTTTATTGACTTACATGTTTCCCTGGGTATGGCAAATATTTTGGTAACACCTCTCTTTAGAGGATATTTGGCATTTTCTTTTTGGAGTGTTTGAAGATGTGCCATCTGAATGTTAGGATTAATTCTAACTTTTCTTACAAAAAACTCACATCTTGTAAATTAATTTTAAACCCAGTCGCTGCCCCGGCATGAAGACAAAATTCATCTGAGTTTTGGATGAGCCGTAGTTTTAAGCTAACACCATTCATAAGTAGTTTTTCTTGTTGACACACGTCTAGATGTAATCGTCCAATTAACTCTGTGGAGCGACTGTCGGCGATCGCTGTGGTACGGCTCTGTAAGCCATGATTATTATTGGCTGCCGCATCCATGTGTCCCAAGGTGTCTTTTTTTTCCACATCGATAATTGAAGATGGGTTTGTTTAGCATCGCTACCATGAGACAACAGTGTTTTTAAATAAGCTCGATAGGCGTAGGTGTTGCTAGATGATGTCACCTGTTGATCATTGAGCGATAGATCTATTTGACTCCATAACGAGTATAGCAATAAATTTTTTGGCCCCACAGCGGCATTATCAGCAATATTAGCGCCATCCCCATTAAGCACACGGCGTTTGATATAAAAGATAAGAATTGCTGAGATCAATATAGTCTGAATCACCACCAGATACATAAAATTTGATGGGACCGGCGCCAGTGGTCTGTGTTTTATATCTTGAGATTTTATAATGGCTGTTTGAGTCGGCGGTAGTTGAAATTGTATTGTATTGTATATTAGATTAGCTAGCCCCGGACACATAAGCATATATCAAAGCTGATGATAAAATTCAGATAATTATTGTGATCGACCGAATTTATAGACCACCGTGGATGCAAACAATGTAAAGCATTATAAAATATTAGATAATTTAAGGCTGCATAAAAGTGAAAGGGTGGGCCGAACTCGCGCGGCGCTGGCTAAGGGAGAGGACGCATCACCGCCAGAGGCCACAAGGTCTTAGATACCAGTTTAGCGGGGCGCACTGCCCCGAACACAGAGACAAATAAACACATTTAAAATAAAACCACAAGATCACATAAAAAGCGATAAAAACAACACAGATAGGATGCAACATACTAGTTTAAGGATTTATCCTATAACATAGCTAAAATCTTAATTCGAGTATAAAATTACAGGAGTAACCAAACAGATAAGATATAGCATATACCACACGTTGCAGGATAATCTGTATAATATTAAAAGGTATTAAATTATAAAACAAATTTAATCGGATGCAACCAAAATTTAAAATGTTAAAAAGTTTAAAAAAAAACATATATAAAAACAATCCACCAGTATATGCCCAAATAGCATCATGGTCATAATCGGGGCGCACTAGGATGACAGCAACATGGCTATCCAATAGGTAATGACCCCCGGGCAAGAATCCATACAGCAGCATGGCTATGCATGGGTTTACCACGGTGGGCCATAAAACATCAAGTGAGAAGTTAAAATAAAAATAATGCATAAGACAGCACATAGCTAACTATATAAAATCCACCAGTATATGACCAACAGCAGCATACGGCTATGACTGGTCTCACTAAAGTGGCAGCAACATGGCTATCCAATAGGTAATGACCACCGGGCAAGAATCCATACAGCAGCATGGCTATGCATGGACTTACCACGGTGGGCCATAAAACATCAAATAAAAAGTTAAAATAAAAATAAAGCATAAAACAGCACATAGCTAACTATAAAAAATCCACCAGTATATGACCAACAGCAGCATACGGCTATGACTGGTCTCACTAAAGTGGCAGCAATATGGCTATCCAATAAGGTAATGACCACCAAGTGTGTGAGCATACAGCTCTAGGGCTATTTATGGTTGCAACGTGCTAGACCATAGCGGCCATAAACATCAGATGAAATATATAAAATAATTTAAAATAGCAACAAGGCTATCCTCCAATCATCAAACAGAATAAAAAAATAAAATCCAACTCTGATTTTAAACAAAGACACGAGTTTTGATAAATGAGTTTGCTCATGATTGTTTTTTTTTTTTTTTTTAATCAAGAATATCTTTAGATGATCGGATGTGGATCAAAAACATGAGTGCGCACACGATAGGTTTCAGGAGTTTGTTGTTTAAAATCTAAAAAGAGATATCCATACGCCTCTCGGGTTGCATCTTGATAGGCCTCACGTAAAAAATGATGTCGTTTAGGAAAACTTTGCATAGCCAAGTGTAAAATTTGATCCGCAGATCGTGGATTTTTACCCAACCACAGATAATGTGCATTTAACGATATCGTCCGATGATGTTTGCTAGTATGAAATATATTTTGCACCATATAAGCCATACTTATATTTCCGTGATGACATTTTTTAATAAAAAATTCCGCCACACGCTGTTCCATCACAGGGTTATCCATATGGTCGTCGACCACCAATAAGGTTGCAATAGTCGAATCAAAGTCCACTCCATCTAAACTTTCGACAAAATCAATAGATACGGGACTTGTCTCTCGTAGCTGTCTAAACAAGTCTTGATATTGATGATAGACATACACCACTTTTTCAATAGGTGGTTGAATGTGAGTTTTACAATGTTCAATCAATTGTGCAATAAAAAATGTTTTACCACAGCCTGAAGGACCCGCGAAAAGGATCAAAAAAGGATGTTGTAAAAAACGCACATCCATGATAAGTCACTCTATCAATTTCAAACAAAAAAAAAAAAAAAAAAAAAAAAAGTTAGAGATCAAGTGGTACGGTAGAGACACCGTCTGACAGTACTTTTCTTTTAGTGTAGAGATAAGATAAACCTCTTTTGGGTTGGATATAAGTTCGCATCACATTTTGTGAGTCAAGACGAAATCCACGATTAACCACATGATGCGGCGTTTGGGCCGTTAGCACGGTTTGAAAGTTATTTATAGTTAAAGGATTGCACCTTTTTTGTACGCCTTTACAAGACACCTTGGTGGTTGTATGCGTGCTACATGCGTAGCTTTTAGGTGCCAAAGAGATAATTTTATCGGCTTTGGCTTCCAGCTTCCATAAACCGGGCTCTCGGGTTTGGTGTCTATGTGCTGCAACACAGCACGGGGGTGGTGATGATGATAGAGGTGGTGATGGTTGTCCCGGCAGCAGCAGCGGCGGCGACGGCGACGGTAGCGTGTGGGTTGCGGCGAGCGGCAAAAAAGATAGGAGGCGGCCGGCAGGGGGTCCGGCGGCAGGCGATAGAGATGGCGACGTTGATGATGAAGATGCTGATGATGATGGCCCCCGACAGTGGTCTCGACGATGGTTCCGACGATGGTCCCGGCAGAGATGATGTCGATAGTGGAGGTGATGGTGGCGGTAGAGGTGATGGTGGTAGATTAGTGTTGTTTTTATGTATTTGGCAATATTGAGTAGGCAACCATTCGTCCCGATGTTTGTTGAAGTGATCCCTACGATCGGGACGAATGACGTCTTCTAAAGTGTCCCCACTCAATGCCAAATACAACGAGTCAGTGTCGCAGGTGATCAGTTGATAATCGCACCGCTCAATGTAAAAGTCGATAAATTGGTAATAAAATTGCAGAAGCTTGAGTTTTGCGTACCCATACACAAATAATCCGATGTGTAGAGGTAGATTTTGGTGGATGGTGGTCAATCGGCACTCTACCTCGTAATAATCATTTTGTACGGGTACGCATCTTTTAAATCGTGGATCGTGGATCGCTTTGGTGGCGCCCTTGGCATCCGTGATGAACGCCTTGGTGTGACGATCACGTCTCATCAAGGTTCGGCCATAGGAGCTGTTGCCCTAGATCAAACAAAACCAAAAACCAAACATGAGTTCCTCAAAATAAAATATAAAAAACGTGCGCGCACACACACACACACACACACACACACACACACACACACACACACACACGTGCGCATGCACGCACACACACGCGCGCACACACGCGCGCACACACGCGCGCACCACACGCGCGCACACACGCGCACACGCACGCACACACGCACGCGCACACAAACGCACGTACGCACTCACGCCATTGGTGGTGCACGGGTTGCGTGTTTTGTTTTCAATGTATTTTATTGTATTTTGGCGTGCAGTCTTTTCAAATTTGAGTGGGGCCAGTGATTCAAATTTGGCCGTGCATGCGCGTTTAGTCACTCACACATGCGCGCACACGTGCATGCGCATGATATTATCGATGCATGGACATGATACCATCGATGCACGGGTTGTGTGTTTTGTTTCCAATGCATTTTATTGTATTTTGGCGTGCATTGTTTTAAATTTGGCCGTGCAGCATTACAAAAAATGCGCGTACAGAGTATTAAAAATGTCTGTTTAGTCATTCGCACATGCGTGCACACGTGCATGCGCATGATATTATCGATGCATGGATATGATACCATCGATGCACGGGTTGTGTGTTTTGTTTCCAATGCATTTTATTGTATTTTGGCGTGCACTTTTAAAAATTTGGGTGTGCATAGTATTAAAAATGTGTACACATGATAAAAAAAAAAGGACTCACCACGAGTTTGTAAGCTGCTGCAATGATGGCCTTGTCATCATCCAAGTCTGCCTCTCGTCGGGCGCTGGTCACCTTGTCTGTAAATTTCTGGAAGCAGGGCTGTTGGTTGTATTGAATCACCTGATGGATTTTGGTGACTCGTAGCCCTTGTTGCAAATACCACTGGAGTAGGGGGGTGATAAGCAATATTTTTTCTCCACGAAAACTGGAAATGAGGGAGCGTTGTGGTTGTTTTAAGAAGCCATGCGCCTCCGCAAACGCCTTCATGTGAGGACCGATGTCATTTCGGCCGACGTTGGTGTTTTTGAAGATTGGTGGAAATTCTTCAAATCGAGGTTTGAGTTGATCCGGAACCTCAATATCAACTTCCACGAATCCAAACATGGCCCCAGTCCTCACATGCTCCAAGATCTCCTTTTCGGTCATGCCTCCACTATAGAAGGCGGGTCCAGACTCAACTCGAGGCGCCCAATGTGCCACTTCTTTCTTGTTTTTCTTTCTGTAATCTTGCCATTGGCACTCTCGCATGATGCGTAGATTGATGCCGATTTTTTGTAAATACGCATCTTTTTCCTGTGTGTCGTCGGCTCTCTTCTTTTTTAAGTCGGGGTCCAAATTTTGTGTTAGGCGGCAATCATGCCCATGCCAATAACAGCCGTGAAATTGAAATGCCGTGTTTGATTTCTGTTCCCAACCATCCACGGGAAGCTTTCTTCCTCCTAGCTTTTTTTCTACTCCCCTATTATATTGATGTTGGATGTCTCTCTTTTCTTTAGCTGCTATATATTCTAACCATTCCAAACAAATCTTGCTCTGTCGATTTTTTTTCCAATCTAAATAAAATCCCTCTTCTGCCTTTCTTCTTAAATAAAACCCTACCGGCATAGGTTCTGACATACATTTCAGATATAGGCTATTTGCGTCATATCCCTCAATGGTCTTGCAGAGTTTTGGAGAAACGATGTTGGGGTCCGCCGATCTGATGTAGGTGACATCTTTTTCATGGTATCTATGAAAAACAATGGCTGGACCACCACACACCGAATCCCGCATTGTATAATACATATCTTTATCCTGCTCATCACAAAGCGCAAAAAAATTGCGGCAACTTGAGTGCAAAAAGCGATCTGTTAGCCCTGGTAGTGTCACGCCGTCATAGAACATGTCTAAACCCAAGTCTTGAAAAAAATGCGTCTGCTTTTCAATAGCTTCTAAAAATGGCACACAGTCCATGTTATTGTAATGTATGAGCCATTCTCGTAATGTGCGCATCTTTTGGGCATCCCATTCCACTTGACAGCTTTGATACTCCTCTTCCGTGATGGTACTTTTGGTTAGATCACTAAAAAAGGCCTCTCTGGGAGGTAGCTGTGGCTCATCCAATTTGTCCAGTGATGTGATATATTGATAAGGAAAAAATGATTTCTGTAGAGAGCACTTGTAGGCTGCTAAATATTGGCGATAAAAAAAACCAGGCGCCAAATAATTGGTGATGTCTAAAAATCTTAATTTAGCATTTGAAAGGACCAAAAACTGGTTGCCTTTTTTGATCATCCGATTTTTGGAGGTTGTTTTTGCTTTCTTCATTTGTGTTTTTTGTATACTCGACTTTTTTCTCTTTCTAGCTTCAGGTGTTATTTCTTCTTCTTCTTCTTCATCATCCTCTTCTTCTGTTTCCTCCTCATCCTCATCTTCATCCTCATCTTCAGCATCATCCTCTTTCTCTTTATTTAGATTCATGCCAGGGTCGGGCTCAGTTTCACAAAAATATTTAGCCAAATAAGGTTTCAAAACATTTAAGTCGTATTTCCCGCTGGAAAACCCAATCACAGGAATGCTTTCAATAAATGTAGATAATTGATCTTTAAGTTCATTGAGTGGGTGAAATTCAACATGTTCATCCGTTTCGGCGATCACTTCTAAACGCTTCTTGATTTTTTTAAAAACTGGTTTGGCTACCTCTTTTAGAATGGAATGTGAAGCTTTTTGGATGGTGTATAGTGCCTCTATGGTTTCACGCACCAACTCTTCTGGGTTGCCTGTGGTGATGAAACATTGTGGTTGTGTAAATCCAGGTACATTGCTACATATACTGATGGAAAGCGGTACGTGTTCTTCTAAAAATGTTAATTGTGTAGGATTATCCTGGATATGTGGTGTATTGGGAAAATACGTCTCTATATCATATACAATTCTATAGGGATGAAACTGCAGTTGTAGTGGCAATTTTATATTTTCATCATCTAATCTCTGTCTTAGTGTGGGTGGCAGTTTATAGATTCCTCCCGGAAATTTTTCACGGGTTTGAGCCCCTTTACATTGCATAAAATGAGAACATAATCTCCTAGATGTCCGAAAATGGCGATCGCATTTGCTGCAGCTATATGTCTTTGCATATACATTTAAGTTTTTGATATATGAAAAATGATTTTGAAACTGGTTAATATATAGTGTCTCGGAGTATCTGGTTAATGAGCGTCTCACTAACTGCGCTGTAGGTAACTCGGATTCTTCTTCTTTTTGCAGACTAAAGATAGTCACATTGACTTCAAAATGTTTCTCAAATCTGTCAATGTCTTCTAGGTTTATCCCTTCAAATGTTTTAGGATCACCCAGAGGTAAAAAACTTTTAAATAATGTCTTTGCACTTCGTTCGCAATTTTTTTGATTCGCTCCTCTTTTTAATGCTAAACAGCGAAATAGGCACAAGTTGTCTTTAATAGGATAACGAGGATCGCAGCTTACAAGAGAAATAAGTCCTCGATTTTGAGTTAAAAATAATGGAAAATCAGCGGGTGGAGCTCCCAAAAGACGATGTTGACGTTTAAATACAAAAAATTCAATATTGGTGATCCACTCCAGAGTCCATTCTCTGCAAAATAAAATAAAAAAAAACTATAAGTACTTTTTCTTTATCTCAAACAAACAAACAAACAAACAAACAAACAAAAATTTTTCCTATCATAAATATTTAATGGTTTACTTACGTGTTTTCTCTT
>CM072511.1:4407960-4530460 GCA_036898135.1 Oncomelania hupensis | reverse complement strand
ATTGGATAAATAGTTACATAAATACTGTACATTTGTAGAAATGGATCGACAGTTCCACTGGAAAACTGATAGTCGCTCTGTTTTCATAAATAAATAAAAAATAATAATACAAACACCAAAATTAGTCAATGAAATAATAACAATAGTTACCAAAAGTTTGCTTAGTTACAGAAAATAAAATTAAAATATTGTTAATCCAGATCACAGCAATATAACTTCCAGTTACCGATAATCAGTCAGTCAGTACCACTTGACGGGAAACACTGGCTTGGGTGCTGGATGCCACCTGCCTCTTATGTCATAAAACCCGAGACAGTCACTTGCCTGGTAGGACCGGGCAAGTTTCCTACGGCTTGGTTTCTTCCACAGAAGACCATGGATGAATCTACCTATGTTTCCAGCCAGGATACTAGATCCCTTTCTGTTTGGGTGAAGAGCATCTCTGAGGGTGTATGTCGGCATGTTATCGTGGCTAATGAATGCTACGTTTGGTTCTTCCATCAACTCAGAGAAAGTTAACGCGTTGAAGACATCTTTCTTAGAACGAAGGACCTTGTCCTGGATAGCCGCTACTTTACTGACAACGATCTTGGCCTGAGGATGAAGAGAAGCCACAGTCTTGACAGTGTCCACAAATTCCTTGCTGGCAGATTTAGGATCTTTCCTCTTCAAGTCGTTCACACCCACATGAATCACGACCGCTTTTGGATGAGTGTTAGAACTTTCCGTAAGTTGTTGAAGAGCCCCAATCACATCACCGGTCGTAGATGCTTTGGTTTTAACAACGTCAAAACCATAGGAATCGCCAAGTCGAAGTGCCTGGACCCCGTTCAATACTGAATCGTGCACTATCGCAACCACATCTTCGAACTCTTGTTTTCGTCCTGTTTTCAGTCTTACGTCATGTGTGTGTTTACTGACGTCATTTACTTCTTGGTTATTTTTGACGTAAGATTCGTTCTGCCTTTGTTCTTTTTTCTTTTGCTGATTGTTTTTGCCGACATCATTGGATTTTGGGCGATGAGTCAAAATTTCCGTGGACTTCGGGCGATTGATACTCGATGTTGATGCCACTGATTTTACTGCAGCCGAATAAGAATCGCGTGAAAGGGGTAATTCGCGTACTTGCCTCGTCTGCTCCTCAGCTCGGTCCGAATTCCAAGCTCGTTGATCATGCAATTCCTTGATCATTTTAGCCTGATCAAGTACAGCCAGGTGCAGCGAGGCAATCTTTTCATGCATTTTTTCTATGAAATGTTTTAACTCACTCACAGAATCTTTGCAGTGGCAATGGCAACTCTTGCAGTCAATGTCATCGTCAGTGTTGACCCCAGTCTCTGCAGTCACAGTCGCCAGACCCACTTGCACATTCTGCTGATTCTCGTCGTCCGAAGGCACCTCTTTCTCCATTTTTCCTGTCTGCCTTCTCCTTCTTGCTGCCCTTCTTGCAGTCATATTTTTATTACTGCTGATTACTTCGGAAACCAGAGTAAAAATTGACACCTACTTTTTAGTCGTTGTTGCCATGCTGGAAACCGGAAGTGACCAGAAGAAAGAGAAGAAGAAGAAGAAGAAGAAGAAGAAGAAGAAGAAGAAGAAGAAGAAGATGATGATGATGATGATGATGATGATGATGATGATGATGATGAAGAAGAAGAAGAAGAAGAAGAAGAAGAAGAAGAGAAGAAGAAGAAGAAGAAGAAGAAGAAGAAGAAGAAAGAGAAGAAGAAAGAGAAGAATAAGAAAGAGAAGAAGAAAGAGAAGAATAAAAAGAAGAAGAAAGAGAAGAAGAAAAAGAAGAAGAAGAGAACGCCGAAGAAGAAAAAGAGGAAGAAGAAGAAGAAGAAGATGAAGAGAAGAAGAAGAAGAAGAAGAAGAAGAAGAAGATGATGATGATGATGATGATGATGATGATGATGATGATGATGAAAGAGAAGAATAAAGAGAAGAAGAAGAAGTAGAAGAAGAAGCAGAAGAAGAAGAAGGAGGAAGGGAGAACGAGGAGGAGAGAAGGGAGGCTGATTAGACGGAGAGTGAGACTGAAGTGATTGAGGAGCAGAGAAAAAAAAATATGGCGTAGGCAGAGAAGAGACTTACAGAATCGAACATAACTACAATGTGACTATTATGTTACTTTCATTTCTCTCTCTGGCGACAAAGACTTGGAGCTGTGTGTATTTGTTTGTTGTGTATATTATTCTTTCAACGGATTTATTCTGCGAAATGACGTAAGTGGAAGCAATTGTATTTATTCCATTTGATTCTTGTTGATTCTGTATTTTTGTGATATCGTATTGGTTCATGTTTATGGTTTAATAGAGGGTGTGACAATATAGTTTACTGTTACGAGTTAGAGAAGTTGTGAGACGGGAGAACACGCAGATTCACGCATACACGCATGCCAATTCTGAAATACCCCATTTTGTTACATTATTTTCCTGGTCTTTGCGTGTCTGCACATTTCTACTGCTCTGGAAACAATCTACAATCTGTCTGGTACCAGAGTCTAAAAACCTCTCTGACATAAATGACTACAGGCGTGTTGCTCTGATCCCAATTGTAATGAAGTGTTTTGAACGCATTGTTCGGAAGAAACTCCTAACGCAGACGCAGCACTTACACGACCCACACCAAATCGCATACAAGCAAAACAGATCCACTGACTATGCAACACTGACCATACTCAACAATGCCTACACTCCTTTAGAAAACAACTTTTCGATTGGGGGAGGGGAGGTTTATAGTCTGCTTTTAACACCATTCAACCTCATCTGATGGCTTCGAAGCTTCTAAAGCTCGAAAGTTATCCAAAACTGATTCTCTGGATAACCGTTTTCCTGGTCAATAGGTCACAGTTTGCTTCAATAAAACACTTTCTGACCCTCGCAACCTCTTTTCCGGGGCCCCCTCCCCTTCCCTCGTCCCCAAGGTACAGTTCTCTTCCCTGTCCTGTTAACTCTCTACACAAATGACTACTGGCAGTGACGCCTCTCCTCTTATTAAGTACTCTGATGATACGGATCTCGAAGATCTCCCCAACTCAAACTCACACTACTGTCAGGAGGTTCAACGATTTTCCACTTGATGCAGAGAACTACCTTGCTCTCAATGTTAAGAACACAAGAGAAATGTTGATTGACTTGCGATCTCTGAATATGAACAAGTCCGTCCTCTGCTCTTTTTACGGGTGTTTTATTGAATCTTTTCTTACATTTGGTTTTATATTCTCGTATGGTGGCTTGAGTGTGAAGAACAAAAATGTGTTTGACAGGGTGATGAAAGTGTGCGGAAAAGTTGTGGGTGAGCAGCAGAAGAGTCTAAATGAGTTGTATGAATGTCGTGTTGCGCAAAAGGCTAGGATGATTGCGGGAGACACTACACATGTTCTGGCCAAACAGTATGACGTTCTCCCATCTGGACGCCGTTTGCGTGTACCCAAGTGCTCCACTATGCGAACCAGATTCAGCTTTGTCTCCAAATCCATCCAACTATTAAACAAACGTTAATAATAATGTGTCTCTCAAAATGAATAAAAGTGGGTTATGATGTGCGTGTTTGTGTGTGAGTTTTTGTATTGCGTGTGTGTGTGTGGGATTATCTTAATTTTATTTCCTCTCCAAATGTTTTCAATTGGAGACTTTGTGCATTTGATTACTTTATTGTTGTCTGTTGCTTGATTATAGTCTATGCATTTTTCACCCCCGTTGGGGTGCCAGGGGTTTCAGTATAAATAGTATCCCCACTTTCTGGAAATGTAGTGCTTTAAATTCCCACTGTCGCTGTCTTTCTCATTTGCTCTTTCTCATTCCTGCTCTGTTCTATCAATCTGCTATACTATCGTCTTCTTCGCTAGCCCAGTCTCCTACCTTTTTTCTTGAAAACTCTTCCGGGACAAGACTCCTTATTTGTGTATGAGGTCTGTTGGATCAGCTTGGGAATATTGGACGCTTTCTACCAGGTGGTCACTAGGGCTTCCTATGATGTTATTATTTAGCAATGTAGGCATTTTATATGTATGTGTTTTGTTGATAATTTATAATGATGTTTGTATTCTATTTTGTTTTTGTAAACGGGGGTTCGATAAGTTGGGGTGAAGCCTCAGCCGTCCCCTGCGTGGGATGTCTTTATTGTAAAGTGACTGGCTGGTGGAGAACTTTCGGTTTTACCACTAGGGTTGTTTCAGCAGATCTTTTATGCGGACCGGGGGTTGTCCGGTCCTGATTTGGCTCGGAAGATTCCGCTGGACTTAAAGCAATAACAATGTAATGTAATGTAATGCATTTTTCAACTTTTACTGAGTGAATGTTTGTAATTGCCTTTTATTAATACACATTTATTGCAATTAATTTGTTGTAGTACTGTCAGCAATGCATGTCTTATGTGGTTGAGATAATAAAGTATTCTTGAATTTTGAGCACCGAAGCATTCTTTTGATTAAAAACGAAAGAGGGCATTCATCGCTAAAAATATAAAAAGAAAATAAAAGTTATTCTTTCTCCCGGTTAAATAATACTTGAATAGCACAGTTGTACTTTGTTAAAGCCGCCTTCTTAGTTAGTTGGTCACTAACGAGTGGTCACTGAACTGTAGTGGACTTGAAGGGAGGGGTGTATGTCATGAGGTAACTAACTTCCAACCTCCGGCAAACCAAACCTTAAGATCCTATCCTATCCTATCCTGTCCCGTAACCGGAATGTCGTAGGGGCACCACAGATGATCGTTTAACCAGCATACTCCATCTTTCTCTGTCCTTAGCAGCCCTGATGGCTTCGCTCAAACCAGTCCATTCTCGAATGTTGTCCTCCCACCTCTTTTTCGGTCTCCCTCTTCTTCTACCTCCTTGCACTGTGCCTTGCAGAAAAGTCTTTGCAAGGCCTGATGATCTGGTGACGTGGCCATACCATCGGAGTTTCCGTTTCTTCACCATTGTGAGCAGGTCATCGTGTTGTCCAATGGCTTGTGTGATGGTCTGTCGGACTTCGTCGTTGGTGATGTGTTGGGTATAGGAAATGCCCAGAATTCTTCTATAGCACCTCATCTCCATGCTTTGTATTCTTCGTTGGAGATCTGCTGTGAGGGTCCATGCTTTGCAAGCATATAGGAAGATGGAGATGACAAGGGAGCGCAGCAGTCTTACTTTGAAATGTAGACTGATGGTCCTGTCTTTCCAAATGGGCTTCAACCTTGTCAGGGCAGCAGTTGTTTGTGCGATACTGGAGAGGACATCCTGTCGGGACCCATTGTCTGATACAATGGCTCCTAAATATTTGTAGCTATGCACTGTGTTGAGGGATTGGCCTTGGACTTTGATGTCCGTGTTGATGCCATTGGTGTTGTTGGTCATCATTTTGGTCTTCTCTGCACTTATTTCCATTCCATAGGCTCTGGAGGTGGTGTCAAGCCTCTGTACCAGCTGTTCAAGTTCTTGTTCCTCTCCAGCCAATCCATCAATGTCATCTGCAAAACGAAGATTGGAAATTGCTCTACCCCCTATGCTGACTGTGCCTTCATGGTCTGCAAGAGCATCTGACATGATGCGCTCTAGGAAGATGTTGAAGAGTGTTGGAGAGAGTAGGCATCCTTGACGCAAACCGATTGTTGTTCTGAACCAGTTTCCGATGGCGCTGTTGTGGAGGACTGCACTGGTAGCCTTGTCATACAGGCTTTTGATGACTTCAATAGTTTTAGGGCTGATGTTGTACACTTTCATTTTTGCCCATAGAGCTGCATGCCAGACTCGGTCAAACGCCTTCTTGAAGTCTATGAACACATGATATAGGTGTTGTTGGTGCTGTAGGTATTTCTCACAGATTATTCTGAGGTTGAAAATCTGCTCAGTGGCACTTCGCCCTGCCCTGAATCCTGCTTCTTCAAAACCTCCTGCTTGTAGCAGTTCCGCGGGAATGTTGTCCACTCCCGCTGACTTCCTTTTCTTTAGCGATTGCACTGCTGCCTCAACTTCTTCCCGGAGAATTGGGAGGATTTCTTCTTCTTCTCTGTTCTCGGGACATGCTAGAACTGATGGGTCTCCATTTGGTGTATGGTTGTAAAGGTCAGAGCAGTCCTCTGTCCATCTGTCCAAGACTTCTTGTTCTTCTGTAAGGCATATGCCACACTTGCTTTGGATCGTGGAGACTTTGGGCTGTTTGACACTTGTCAGCCGCTTCACAGTCTAGTAGGCCTTCTTGCTGTTGTTCTTGTTCAGGATGTTCTCTATTTCCTGGCATTGATCTTCTATCCAGTTCTCCTTTGCTGTGCGCAGGCCTTTTCGGATGTCATTGTTGAGTTTTCGGTAGACGTCAGCTCCCTGTGAGGTGTTCTTTTTTTTTTTTTTTTTTTTTTTTTTATCTCTCTTCGTTTATCACACAGATCCAAAAGTTCAGGTGTGGTCCACGGCTTCTTCTTTGGTCGGTGCTTGCCAAGGATCTCAGTGGCGGCAATTGTCACAGCTGAGTTGAAGGTCGTTGTCATGGTGTTGACATCTACTTCACCAGCCCCCAAAATGAGCAGTGGTGCAAATTTCCCTCCAATTGTGGCCTGAAATAGTTCTGCCACCTCCGGGTCTTGCAGTTTGTCCAGGTCGAACTTCAGTCTAGTGCACTTTGCTGTAGATAAACACCTTAAGATAAACCCCTTTAATCTCTCTACGGTAGCTGTACCTCTCCATAACTGGTTTTAAACGTCAATTGACTAACACTGCTGGCTTTGCGTCACCCTGAGGTCAACGGTTGGTCACTGTGAAAAGACGACCTACTTGGGGTGCCCTTCTGCGGTAACTGAACTGACCATTGGGTAACATTCACTAACCATAGTTCGCACTCGTAACTGGTAACACTGATAACAAGTGTGTACACCTGTGATTACATAATGCTAGAGGACGGTAGCGGCTGAAAGTGCTGGAGTAGACAAGATTATACGATAGGGTAAGTCCAGACGGTTATTGTGTACTTGGAAATACATAATCAGTGGCTGTCGCTGGTTTAAATACTGTAAAGTTAGGCTTGACTAAAGAACATAACGGGTGGAAAATTGCGAAAATTTCAGTTATTAGTCTTGTCCAGACTACACTCACTTGAACAAACTGTTAGTTTTCCCTCTGCCAACGAGTTTGCGAATATTCGCCCCATTAACATCTAAACACATAGGAAAAGAAGTCGCACAAAAAACGAGACACTAATAAATTATGCAAAGACCTAAAACCAACATGAAGAAGAAAACGTACAAGTGAACTATAAAAGATGAGTGAGGAAGTTGAAAGACAAGAGCGGATACGAAGTGAGGGGGTTTTGGGGGAGTGCGGTGTGACGATATGTTAAGATTGCTTCATATACAAAAATAAATTAAAAGTGTTTAAAGAAATACAGTTATAAAGTAGAATCCAAGTCGATACATTCTGTAGTCTGGTTGGTACTTTAAATAAAAATATGTCCTGATAAGTAATGTTGCAAATCCATAACTAGGTTCCAAATAAAATATAAAAAGTAAGTGCAATGACCGGGAATCGAACCCGGGTCACCCGCGTGGCAGGCGAGTATTCTACCACTAGACCACCGTTGCTACATGTTATTTAGATTCCCTTTTAAAATTATGTTAAGATATCCTTTCGAGAGGGGTTGCATTCCATTTTTTATTGATGTGCAACCTTGACAACCGCTGGAGGCACTTTGGTATGATCGCATACTGTATCACTGCTACCACGTTTAGCCACAGGTTGTCAGAACAATAAACAAGTGTAGCAAATATCAGTAACATAACATATTTACAGCGCTATTCACTTCAGAATTAACATTTAGGGGGATACATGGGATTCTAGAAAAAAACCAACTGTTAACCTGTTGTTCACTTCAATCCTTAGGGAAATGGTACACAGGACTATATTAACTGAAAGTGTCCAGGGATCTGATCAGTAAAAAGACTAATGTAGTTTGACAGCCCAAAGTAAACACTTCAACTAAAGAGTTAATAAGGCCCAATTTTATCCACCTCGATCTTGGGGTCATTGACTTGAACCACGTTTGTATCGTTTCTTAGTAAGGCCGTCTCATCAGTTAAAAAGGCGTTATTACAGGTTGAAAGACTAACCTAAACCATTAATCTAAAACATAAACATGGCCAATTTTAATCCAACCTGAAAGACTGGAAAGGGTAGGTCTTTAGGTAACTAGGGTAGGTCTTTAAGTAACTAGGATAGGTCTTTAAGTAACTAACTTCAAACCTCAGGCTCTACTTCAGAGGGAGTATTTGGATAGGGCAGTTTGGAACAGTGACAAAAGCGTAACAGGACCACCACTTTGGATACTGAAAGTGTCCAAGGTTAATTGACCACTGGGTCAAACTAACTAACAATAGTTTGATCACGATTGGTTAACTGTGTGTACTCAACTTGTTAAACGATAGTAGAAGAGCCCAGCTGATGGTACTTGAGTGACCATGTATGAAACGATAATACAAGTTAGAGAAAAACAGACAGTGATTGTATAAATGCAATTTCTAACATCGGTGGCTGTGACTTTATTACATTAATGATATGCCTGAGGCGGTCAACTGCGGATGACACTGCAGTCTACAGTTCCGTCCCCTTCCTAGAATAATAATAATGACAACACCATCAATAATAATGATAATAACAAGAAACCATATAATAATAATAATAATAATAATAATAATAATAATAATAATAATAATAATAATAATAATATATCGCATATTCCGAATGAAATCAGTTCAAAGCGCAGTTCTCACGCATTTAAACTTAACGTTAACATCTAAAGGTATACGAAATGAAGTCAAACAAAAAACAAGACACTAATAAATTATGCAAAGAAATAAAACAAACATGATGACATGCCTACAGTGGTGAAAAAACGAAATCTCCCATGGTATGGCCACATCACCAGATCATCAGGCCTTGCAAAGACCATCCTGCAAGGCACAGTGCAATGAGGAAGAAGAACAGGGTGACAGAAAAAGTGGTGGGAGGACAACATTGGAGAATGAACTGCTTGACACTGAGCGAAGCCATGAGGGCTGCTGATGAAAGAGAAAGATGGAGTACGCTGGTTAAACGATCATCTGTGGAGCCCCAACGACCTTCGAGTTATGGGATAGGATAGGATAGGATGGGATAAAACAAATCCAAAAAGGAAAATGTACAAGTAAACTATAAATGATGAGAGAGGGAGGTGGAAGAGGAGATAAGCCACAGGTGTGAGAGGGATGGAGGCGGGCGTGTGACGTTATGTTAAGATTGCTTAACGAGTAGTCTTTGCCTTCCATATTTAAAGATAAAAACATTAATTAAAAGGTTTTTAAAGAAATACAGTTACAAAGTAGAATCCAAATCGCTAAAATCTTTACTTTCTTTAATCTTGTTGGTACTTTAAATAAAAAGCTTTCTTGATAAGTAAATGTCGCAAATCCATAACTAGGTTACAAATTTAGGAAATAAAATCCAAAAAGTAAGTGCAACGACCGGGAATCGAACCCGGGTCACCCGCGTGGCAGGCGAGTATTCTACCACTAGACCACCGTTGCTACATGTTCTTAAGGTTCCCTTTTGAAATTATGTTAAAATATCCTTACGAGGAGCGTTGCATTCCAAATTTTTTTTATGTGCCGCCTTGACAACCTCTGGAGGCCATTTCGTATGATCGCATATCACTGCTAGCACGCTTCGTCACAAGTTGTCAGAACAGTAAAGAAGTGTAGCAAATCTCAGTAAACTATCGTATAACAGTGTGGATACTCAAGTTATTAAATGATAAAAGGGAAGCATGACAGAAGGGAGAAGGGACAAAAAATGGAAAGACAGATGGTGGACTGGACAAAATGGAGAATGGACGAAATGGAGAAAGACAAAAGGGAGAAAGGCAGAAAGGAGACTGGACAAATCGGAGAACGGACAAAGGGGAGAATTAACAAAAGGGAGAACGTTCAAACAGGAGATTGGACAAAATAAATCTAACTTATGTGATAAATTGTATTCATAAACATACACACTAAATTTTATTCATAAACATACACACTAAAAACATGTATCAGGACGTAAAATAATTTGAAAAACGTCAAAAATTAAAGTTTTGAGCGATTCCCTGCAGAAAGCCCAGGAATTGAACCGCTCCATTTGTTCTGGTTTCGTACTCTGCCACGATTCTTTTCATTCTTTGCTCACGCCTTTCCCATGTGGGTCTCCTTCTTTTGGGGTTTTCTCCGCAGTTGGCGGCGTGCATGTGCATCTCTGTGTGAGCTTGCTCTCCTTTAAGGAACTTTAAAAACTTCCAGATGTCTGGGTGTTTTTGGTTGAGGATAGTCTGAATCCTTCTATGCCACCCTTCTAAGTGGTTTGTCGTTCGTGGTTCTTGTTGCAAAGTTCTCTCATGCACAGACCACAGATGAGGTGGAAGCCTTGGCTCCTTCCAAACCAGTCTTACACCGTTGCCAGACGGACGTAGTTTAGTCTGGTATGAGCCAATGTATGTCATCTCGAAGTAAGAAATGTACTGGTCCACCTCCACCTCATCTGGGTGATCTTCTGCAAACCATTCTTTTGATTGAGCAAACGAATCTCTGACATGTGCAGGACGTACAAAAGCCACGGCTGTTAATTAACATTCTTATCTTTAATGCAAAGTCTTTGTCTTCTCTGTACCGAATGCTTAGTCCAAGATCCTGAATTTTTCTCCAGTTGGCTTGTGCCAGGTGGAAAAAACACAGCTCAATTGAAACATTGGGGAACAGCCTCTCAATGCTGCCAAACGCAGAAGTCTCGAAGTCTGCACGGAACTTGCGCAGATCTGCGTCTAAGGAAAGGTCTTGCATTTTTTGAAAAATGATTTCAAATACAGACATATACATGTGTCCCGATTTGCGAGGCAAAAGACTGAATACAAGTGGGTGGATGATCCCATCGACATCCCCGTGGATTTTATAAGTGTACACCTTTATTTATTTATTTTATTATTATTTTTTTATTGTTGTTATTGTTGTTTGAAAATGCTTGGTGTGTTTCTGTGTGTGCTATCATATGTAAATTTATTGAAATAAACAAAAATATTGAAATTTTTTTATTTTTATAAATGAACTATAAAAGATGATGGAGGGAGGTGGAAGGGGAGAGCAGCTACGGAGTGAGGGGTTTTGGGGAGTGCGGTGTGACGTTATGTTAAAATTGATTGACAAATAATCTTGCGTTCCATATTTAAAGATAAAAACAAAATTAAAGTGTTTAAAGAAATACAGTTACAAAGTGAAATCCAAGTCGGTACATTCTGTAGTCTAGTTGGTGCTTTAAATAAAAAGCTTTCCTGATAAGTACATGTCGCAAATCCATAACTAGGTTCCAAATAAAATATAAAAAGTAAGTGCAACGACCGGGAATCGAACCCGGGTCACCCGCGTGGCAGGCGAGTATTCTACCACTAGACCACCGTTGCTACATGTTCTTAAGGTTCCCTTTTGAAATTATGTTAAAATATCCTTAGGAGAAGGGTTGCATTCCAATTTTTATTTATGTGCAGCCTTGACCACCGCTGGAGGCCCTTTCGTATGATCGCCTGCTGTATCACTGCTGTCACGTTTAGCCACAGGTTGTCAGAACGGTAAACAAGTGTAGCAAATATCAGTAAGCTAACATATTTACAGCGCATCGTCATAATAATAATAATAATAATAATAATAATAATAATAATAATAATAATAATAATAATAATAATAATAATATTTTAAAAAAAAGTAATAATAAAATATTCAAAGACATCAAACAAAAATAAAAAAAAATGTAGAAGTAAATTATAAATGATAATGGAGGGAGGTGGAATAGAAGAGCAGCTAAGGAGTGAGGGGGTTGTGGGCGTGCTGTGGGACGTTATGTTAAGATGGCATTTTAAAAAAAGCTTTTAAAGAAATACAGTTAGAAAGTAGATTCCCGCTTGGTAGACTCTTTACTCTTGTGGGTTCTAATTTTTTTGTGTTTTTTGTTTTGGGGGGATTGGAAAAATTGTAAAGGGCCCCAAAGGAAGTCCTTTCCAGGATCGCACAAACAACTGCTGCCCTGACAGGGTTGAAGCCCATTTGGAAAGACAGGACCATCAGTCTACATTCCAAAATAAGGCTGCTGCGCTCCCTTGTCATCTCCATCTTCCTATACGCTTGTGAAACACTGACCCTCACACTGAAAAAAAAGGCTTTTCAGATACGTAAATGTCGCAAATCCACAACTTTGTTATGCATTTTGCAAGTAAAATCCAAAAATTAAGTGCAACGACCGGGAATCGAACCCGGGTCACCCGCGTGGCAGGCGAGTATTCTACCACTAGACCACCGTTGCTACATGTACTTAAGGTTCCCTTTTGAAATTGTGTTAAAATATCATTTCGAGAGGGGTTGCATTCCAATTTTTATTTATGTGCAGCCTTGACCACCGCTGGAGGCCCTTTCGTATGATCGCCTGCTGTATCACTGCTAGCACGGTTAGCCACAGGTTGTCAGAATAGTAAGAAAGTGTAGCAAATATCAGTAACCTAACATATTTACAGCGCTATTCACTTCAGAAGCAATCTTAAGGGGGATATATGGGATTCTAGAAAAAAAAAAGACACACTGTAAACTGTTGGTCACTTCAATCTTCAAGGAAATAGTACACAGGACTGTATTAACTGAAAGTGTCCAAAGATCTGATCAGTAAAAAGACTATTGTAGTTTTACAGCCCAAAGTAAATACTTGAACTAAAGCATAAGAAGGCCCAATTTTGTCCACCACCTTGGGGTACTTGAGTTGAACCACGTTTCTATCGTTTCTTAGTAAGGCCGTCTCATCAGTTAAAAAGGCGCAATTACAGGTTAAAAGACTAACCTTAACCTAGAACCTAAAGCATAAACATGGCCAATTGTAATCCTACTTGAAAGACTGGAAAGCGTACGTCTTGTAGTAAGTAGGGAAGGTCTTTATGTAACTAGGATAAGTCTTTCAGTAACTAGGGTAGGTCTTTAAGTAACTAGGGTAGGTCTTTAAGTAACTAGGGTAGGTCTTTAAGTAACTAGGATAAGTCTTTCAGTAACTAGGGTACGTCTTTAAGTAACTAGGGAAGCCCTTTAAGTAACTAGGATAAGTCTTTCAGTAACTAGGGTACGTCTTTAAGTAAATAGGGTAGGTCTTTAAGTAACTAGGGTAGGTCTTTAAGTAACTAACTTCCAACCTCAGGCTCTACGTCAGAGGGGGTACTTGGATAGGGCAGTTGAGAACAGTGACAAAAGCGTAACAGCACCACCACTTTGGATACTGAAAGTATCCAAGGTTAACTGACTTGACCACTGGGCCACCCTGACTAACAATAGATTAAACACGATTGATTAACTGTGGGTACTCAAGTTGTTAAATGATAATAGAAGAGTCCCACTGATAATACTTGAGTGACAATGTATGAAACGATATTACAATTTAGAGGAAAACAGGCAGTGGTTGTAGGCTTAGAGATGTAATTTCTAACTTCGGTGGCTGTTACTTTATTACATTAATGATATGCCTGAGGCGGTCAACTGTGTAATCCAGATCTTTGCCAATGACACCAAAGGCTACAGTTCTGTGGAGAAGAAACAGGTTCCTCAAGAGTGTTTATACAACCTGGTCCAGTGTACCGATAGGTGTCTGTTGCGTTTTAACAGTATCAAATGTAAGGTGTTTTACCGTGGTAAGAAGAACCCAAACCATGACTACTTTATGAAAATGGTTAAAAAGCAGAATCCAGCTTACACAATCCTTTAATCATATTGTAATTGGAAAACTTAAAAAAAAAGTAAAATCCAAAATTTCAGATTCATCACTATGTTAAAGATATTGCAAACAACATTTAAAACATTATTGCAGCGATCGGGAATCGAACCCGGGTCACACGCGAGGCAGGCGAGTATTCTACCACTAGACCTCTGTTGCTACATATTTTTAAGTCTCGTTTGCATCGTAATAATAATAATAATAATAATAATAATAATAATAATAATAATAATAATAATAATAATAATAAAATATTCAAAGACAAAACAAAAATAAAAAAGAAAATGTAGAAGTAAATTATAAATGATGAGGGAGGTGGAATAGAAGAGCAGCTAAGGAGTGAGGGGGTTGTGGGCGTGCTGTGGGACGTTATGTTAAGATTCCAGTAAAAAAAATAATAAAAGCTTTTAAAGAAATACAGTTAGAAAATAGATTCCCGCTCGGTAGACTATTTAGTCTGGTGGGTTCTAATTTTTTTTGGGGGGTGGGAAAAATTGTAGAGGGCCACACAGGAAGTCCTCTCCAGGATCGCACAAACAACTGCTGCCCTGACAGGGTTGAAGCCCATTTGGAAAGACAGGACCATCAGTCTACATTCCAAAGTAAGGCTGCTGTGCTCCCTTGTCATCTCCATCTTCCTATACGCTTGTGAAACATTGACCCTCACACTGAAAAAAAAGGCTTTTCAGATAAGTAAATGTCGCAAATCCACAACTTTGTTATACATTTTGCAAGTAAAATCCAAAAATTAAGTGCAACGACCGGGAATCGAACCCGGGTCACCCGCGTGGCAGGCGAGTATTCTACCACTAGACCACCGTTGCTACATGTTCTTAAGGTTCCCTTTTGAAATTATGTTAAAATATCATTTCGAGAGGGGTTGCATTCCATTTTTTATTTATGTGCAACCTTGACAACCGCTGGAGGCCCTTTCATATGATCGCACATCACTGCTACCACGTTTAGCCACAGGTTGTCACAACAGTAAACAAGTGTAGCAAATATCAGTAACCTAACATATTTACAGCGCTATTCACTTCAGAAGCAATCTTTAGGGGGATATATGGGATTCTAGAAAAAAAAAGACTCACTGTAAACTGTTGGTCGCTTCAATCTGCAAGGAAATAGTACACAGGACTGTATTAACTGAAAGTGTCCAAAGATCTGATCAGCAAAAAGACTATTGTAGTTTTACAGCCCAAATACTTGAACTAGAGCATAAAGAAGGCCCAATTTTGTCCACCACCTTGGGGTACTTGAGTTGAACCACGTTTGTATCGTTTCTTAGTATGGCCGTCTCATCAGTTAAAAAGGCGCAATTACAGGTTAAAAGACTAACCTTAACCTAGAACCTAAAGCATAAACATGGCCAATTGTAATCCTACTTGAAAGACTGGAAAGCGTACGGCTTTTAGTAACTAGGGAAGGTCTTTAAGTAACTAGGATAAGTCTTTCAGTAATTAGGGTAGGTCTTTAAGTAATTAGGGTAGGTCTTTAAGTAATTAGGGTAGGTCTTTAAGTAAATAGGGTAGGTCTTTAAGTAACTAGGGAAGGTCTTTAAGTAAATAGGGTAGGTCTTTAAGTAAATAGGATAAGTCTTTTAGTAACTAGGGTAGGTCTTTAAGTAAATAGGGTAGGTCTTTAAGTAACTAGGGTAGGTCTTTAAGTAACTAACTTCCAACCTCAGGCTCTACGTCAGAGGGGGTACTTGGTTAGGGCAGTTGAGAACAGTGACAAAAGCGTAACAGCACCACCACTTTGGATACTGAAAGTGTCCAAGGTTAACTGACTTGACCACTGGGACACATTGACTAGCAAAAGATTAAACACGATTGATTAACTGTGGGTACTCAAGTTGTTAAATGATAATAGAAGAGTCCCACTGATAATACTTGAGTGACAATGTATCAAACGATATTACAATTTAGGGGAACACAGGCAGTGGTTGTAGGCTTATAAATGTAATTTTTAACATCGGTGGATGTTACTTTATTACATTAATGATATGCCTGAGGCGGTCAACTGTGTAATCCAGATCTTTGCCAATGACACCAAATGGTCCTGATTTGGCTCGGAAGAGTCCGCTGGACCTAAAGCAATAATCTTGTATTGTATTGTAATGACACCAAAGGCTACAGTTCTGTGGAGAAGAAACAGGTTCCTCAAGAGTGTTTATACAACCTGGTCCAGTGGACCGATATGTGTCTGTTGCGTTTTAACAGTATCAAATGTAAGGTGTTTTACCGTGGTAAGAAGAACCCAAACCATGACTACTTTATGAAAATGGTTAAAAAGCAGAATCCAGCTTACACAATCCTTTAATCATATTGTAATTGGAAAACTTTAAAAAAAAAAGTAATATCAAAAATTTCAGATTCATCACTATGTTAAAGATATTGCAAACAACATTTAAAACATTATTGCAGCGATCGGGAATCGAACCCGGGTCACCCGCGAGGCAGGCGAGTATTCTACCACTAGACCTCTGTTGCTACATATTTTTAAGTATCGTTTGCATCGTAATAATAATAATAATAATAATAATAATAATAATAATAATAATAATAATAATAATAATAATAGTAATAATAATAATAATAATAATAATAATAATAATAATAATAATAATAATAATAATAATAATAATAATAATAATAAAATATTCAAAGACAAAACAAAAAGATAAAAGAAAATGTAGAAGTAAATTATAAATGATGAGGGAGGGAGGTGAAATAGAAGAGCAGCTAAGGAGTAAGGGGATTGTGGGCGTGCTGCGTGACGTTATGTTAAGATTCCAGTTAAAAAAATAATAAAAGCTTTTAAAGAAATACAGTTAGAAAATAGATTCCCGCTCGGTAGACTCTTTAGTCTTGTGGGTTCTAATTTTTTTTTTTTTTTTTTTTTTGGGGGGGGGGGGGAAATTGTAGAGGGCCCCACAGGAAGTCCTCTCCAGGATCGCACAAACTGCTGCCCTGACAGGGTTGAAGCCCATTTGGAAAACAGGACCATCAGTCTACATTCCAAGGTAAGGCTGCTGCGCTCCCTTGTCATCTCCATCTTCCTATACGCTTGCGAAAATGGACCCTCCAACTGAAGAAAAGGCTTTCCAGATAAGAAAATATCGCAAATCCACAACTTTGTTATGCATTTTGAAAGTAAAATCAAAAAATTAAGTGCAACGACCGGGAATCGAACCCGGGTCACCCGCGTGGCAGGCGAGTATTCTACCACTAGACCACCGTTGCTACATGTTCTTATGCTTCCCTTTTGAAATTACGTTTAGATATTCTTAGGAGGAGGGTTGCATTCCAATTTTTATTGATGTGCAGCCTTGACAACCGCTGGAGGCCCTTTCGTATGATCGCATATCACTGCTATCACTGCTAGCACGTTTAGCCACAGGTTGTCACAACAGTAAACAAGTGTAGCAAATCTCAGTAACCTAACATATTTACAGCGCATCGTAACAATAACAACAACAATAATAATAATAATAATAATAATAATAATAATAATAAAAATATTTTTTTAAAATAATAAAATATTGAAAGACATCAAACAAAAATTTAAAAAATGTAGAAGTAAATTATAAAAGATAATGGAGGGAGGTGGAATAGAAGAGCAGCTAAGGAGTGAGGGGGTTGTGGGCGTGCTGTGTGACGTTATGCTAAGATTGCAGTACAAAAAAGCTTTTAAAGAAATACAGTTAGAAAGTAGATTCCCGCTTGGTAGACTCTTTAGCCTTGTGGATTATAATTTTTTTTGGGGGGTGGGGGGTGGGATTGGAAAAATTGTGAAGGGCCCCAAAAGGAAGTCCTCTCCAGGATCGCACAAACTGCTGCCCTGACAGGGTTGAAGCCCATTTGGAAAGACAGGACCATCAGTCTACATTCCAAAGTAAGGCTGCTGCGCTCCTTTGTCATCTCCATCTTCCTATACGCTTGTGAAACATTGACCCTCACACTGAAAAAAAAAGGCTTTTCAGATAAGTAAATGTCGCAAATCCACAACTTTGTTATACATTTTGCAAGTAAAATCCAAAAATTAAGTGCACCGACCGGGAATCGAACCCGGGTCACCCGCGTGGCAGGCGAGAATTCTACCACTAGACCACCGTTGCTACATGTTCTTAAGGTTCTCTTTTGAAATTACGTTAAAATATCATTTCGAGAGGGGTTGCATTCCATTTTTTATTGATGTGCAACCTTGACAAGCGCTGGAGGCCCTTTCGTATGATCGCATACTGTATCACTGCTACCACGTTTAGCCCCAGGTTGTTAGAACAGTAAGCAAGTGTAGCAAATATCAGTAACCTAACATATTTACAGCGCTATTCACTTCAGAAGCAATCTTTAGGGGGATGTATGGGATTCTAGAAAAAAAAAAGACTCACTGTAAACTGTTGGTCACTTCAATCTTCAAGGAAATAGTACACAGGACTGTATTAACTGAAAGTGTCCAAATAAGTAAAAAGACTATTGTAGTTTTACAGCCCAAAGTAAATACTTGAACTAAAGCATAAAGAAGGCCCAATTTTGTCCACCACCTTGGGGTACTTGAGTTGAACCACGTTTCTATCGTTTCTTTGTAAGGCCGTCTCATCAGTTAAAAAGGCGCAATTACAGGTTAAAAGACTAACCTTAACCTTGAACCTAAAGCATAAACATGGCCAATTGTAATCCTACTTGAAAGACTGGAAAGCGTACGGCTTTTAGTAACTAGGGAAGGTCTTTTAGTAACTAGGGAAGGTCTTTTAGTAACTAGGGAAGGTCTTTTAGTAACTAGGGAAGGTCTTTTAGTAACTAGGGAAGGTCTTTTAGTAACTAGGGAAGGTCTTTTAGTAACTAGGGAAGGTCTTTATGTAACTAGGATAAGTCTTTCAGTAACTAGGGTAGGTCTTTATGTAACTAGGATAAGTCTTTCAGTAACTAGGGTAGGTCTTTATGTAACTAGGATAAGTCTTTCAGTAACTAGGGTAGGTCTTTATGTAACTAGGATAAGTCTTTCAGTAACTAGGGAAGGTCTTTATGTAACTAGGATAAGTCTTTCAGTAACTAGGGTAGGTCTTTATGTAACTAGGATAAGTCTTTCAGTAACTAGGGAAGGTCTTTATGTAACTAGGATAAGTCTTTCAGTAACTAGGGTAGGTCTTTAAGTAACTAGGGTAGGTCTTTAGGTAACTAACTTCCAACCTCAGGCTCTACCTCAGAGGGGGTACCTGGATAGGGCAGTTGAGAACAGTGACAAAAGCGTAACAGCACCACCACTTTGGATACTGAAGGTATCCAAGGTTAACTGACTTGACCACTGAGCCACATTGACTAGCAAAAGATTAAACACGATTGATTAACTGTGGGTACTCAAGTTGTTAAATGATAATAGAAGAGTCCCACTGATAATACTTGAGTGACAATGTATGAAACGATATTACAATTTAGAGGAAAACAGGCAGTGGTTGTAGGCTTAGAGATGTAATTTCTAACTTCGGTGGCTGTTACTTTATTACATTAATGATATGCCTGAGGCGGTCAACTGTGTAATCCAGATCTTTGCCAATGACACCAAAGGCTACAGTTCTGTGGAGAAGAAACAGGTTCCTCAAGAGTGTTTATACAACCTGGTCCAGTGGACCGATATGTGTCTGTTGCGTTTTAACAGTATCAAATGTAAGGTGTTTTACCGTGGTAAGAAGAACCCAAACCATGACTACTTTATGAAAATGGTTAAAAAGCAGAATCCAGCTTACACAATCCTTTAATCATATTGTAATTGGAAAACTTAAAAAAAAAGTAAAATCCAAAATTTCAGATTCATCACTATGTTAAACATATTGCAAACAACATTTAAAACATTATTGCAGCGATCGGGAATCGAACCCGGGTCACACGCGAGGCAGGCGAGTATTCTACCACTAGACCTCTGTTGCTACATATTTTTAAGTCTCGTTTGCATCGTAATAATAATAATAATAATAATAATAATAATAATAATAATAATAA
Organism: Oncomelania hupensis; assembly: GCA_036898135.1. Taxonomy (NCBI): domain Eukaryota; kingdom Metazoa; phylum Mollusca; class Gastropoda; order Littorinimorpha; family Pomatiopsidae; genus Oncomelania; species Oncomelania hupensis. The sequence goes on along the minus strand of CM072511.1, from coordinate 4,510,693 downwards.
TAATAATAATAATAATAATAATAATAAAATATTCAAAGACAAAACAAAAATAAAAAAGAAAATGTAGAAGTAAATTATAAATGATGAGGGAGGTGGAATAGAAGAGCAGCTAAGGAGTGAGGGGGTTGTGGGCGTGCTGTGGGACGTTATGTTAAGATTCCAGTTAAAAAATAATAAAAGCTTTTAAAGAAATACAGTTAGAAAGTAGATTCCCGCTCGGTAGACTCTTTAGTCTTGTGGGTTCTAATTTTTTTTTTTTTGGGGGGGGGGGAGGGGGGGAAAATTGTAGAGGGCCCCACAGGTAGTCCTCTCCAGGATCGCACAAACAACTCCTGCCCTGACAGGGTTGAAGCCCATTTGGAAAGACAGCTCCATCAGTCTACATTCCAAGGTAAGGCTGCTGCGCTCCCTTGTCATCTCCTTCTTCCTATACGCTTGCGAAACATGGACCACCCTCATATGGAAAAAAAGGCTTTCCAGATAAGTAAATGTCGCAAATCCACAACTTTTTTTTATGCATTTTGAAAGTAAAATCCAAAAATTAAGTGCAACGACCGGGAATCGAACCCGGGTCACCCGCGTGGCAGGCGAGTATTCTACCACTAGACCACCGTTGCTACATGTTCTTAATCTTCCCTTTTGAAATTATGTTTAGATATTCTTAGGAGAAGGGTTGCATTCCATTTTTTATTTATGTGCAGCCTTGACAACCGCTGGAGGCCCTTTCGTATGATCGCATACTGTATCACTGCTACCACGCATAGCCACAGGTTGTCACAACAGTAAAGAGGTGTAGCAAATCTCAGTAAACCAACGTATTTACAGCGCTATTCACTTCAGAAGCAACTTTTAAGCGGATACATGTAGTTGGGAGTCTATGAAAAAAAAAAAACACTGTAAACTTTTGTTAACTTCAACCCTCAAGGAAATAGTACACAGGACTATATTAACTGAAGGCCCAAGGATCTGATCATTTAAAAGACTATTGTAGTGTGACAGCCTAAAATAAACACTTCAACTAAAGCGTAAATAAGGCCCAATTTTATCCACCTCTTTTTGAGGCGGTCAACTGCGTATGACACTAAAGCCTACAGTTCCGTGGAAACTGAGGAGAAGAAACAGGTTCTTCAACAGAGTTTATACAACCTGGTCCAGTGGACCGATAGGTGTCTGTTGCGTTTTAACAGTATCAAATATAAGGTGTTTTACCTGGGTCAGAAGAACCCAAACGACGACTACTTTATGAAAAAGGTTAAAAAGTAGAATCCATCACGGCAAACCCTGTTATCATATTTTAATTAGAAAACTTTTTATTACAGTAACAATCATAACTCTCAAATCCATCGCTATGTTAAACACATTGCAAACATTAAAAACTTTATTGCAACGACCGGGAATCGAACCCGGGTCACCCTCGTGGCAGGCTATTTTTCTAGCACTAGACCAACATTGATAAATGTTTTCAATTCCCTTTCTAGAATACTAATAATAACAACGACAACAACAATAATGATAATAACAAGAAACCACAAAAAACGAGAGACTAATAAATTATGCAAAGAAATAAAACAAACCTGATGACATGCCCACAGTGGTGAAAAAACGAAAATTCCCATGGTATGGCGACATAACCAGATCATCAGGCCTTGCAAAGACCATCCTGCAAGGCACAGTGCAAGGAGGAAAAAGAACAGGGTGACAGAAAAAGAGGTGAGAGGACAACATTGGAGAATGTACTGCTTGACACTGAGCGAAGCCATGAGGGCTGCTGATGAAAGAGAATGATGGAGTCCACTGGTTAAACGATCATCTGTAGAGCCCCAACGACCTTCGATTTATGGGATAGGATAAAATAGGATATGATGGGATAAAACAAACCTGAAAAGGAAAATGTACAAGTAAACTATAAGTGATGAGAGAGGGAGGTGGAAGAGGAGATAAGTCAAAGGAGTGAGAGGGATGGAGGCGTGCGTGTGACGTTATGTTAAGATTGCATAACAAGTAGTCTTGCGTTCCATATATAAAGATACAAAAATTAATTCAAAGGGCTTTAAAGAAATACAGTTACAAAGTGGAATCCAAATCGCTAAAATCTTTACTTTCTTTAGTCTTGTTGGTACTTTAAATATAAAGCTTTCTTGATAAGTAAATGTCGCAAATCCATAACTAGGTTACACATTTTGAAAATAAAATCCAAAAAGTGATTGCAACGACCGGGAATCGAACCCGGGTCACCCGCGTGGCAGGCGAGTATTCTACCACTAGACCACCGTTGCTACATGATCTTAAGATTCCCTATTGAAATTATGTTAAGATATCCTTACGAGAAGGGTTGCATTCCTTTTTTTTCATGTGCCGCCTTGACAACCTCTGGAGGCCCTTTCGTATGATCGCATATCACTGCTACATGTAGCACGTTTAGCCACAGGTTGTCAGAACAGGAAACAAGTGTAGCAAATCTCAGTAAACTATCGTATAACAGTGTGTATACTCAAGTTATTAAATGATAAAAGAAGAGTCCACGTGATAGTACTATGAAACGATAGCACAATTTAGCCGGAAACAGAGACGGTTCACTGTGTGGTGAAGACCTTTGCCGATTACACTAAAACCTGCAGTTCTGTGGAGACTGAGGAGAAGAAACAGATTATTCAACACAGTTTATACAACCCGGTCCAGTGGACAGATAGGTGTCTGTTGTGGTTTAACAGTATCAAATATAACGTGTATCATCTGGGTAAGAAGAACCCAAACCATGACTTTTTTATGAACGACGACGCATTTGTTGGAATGTACTCAGTGTGAGAAAGACTTGGGAGTCATTGTTAATAAAGATCTCTACTTTTAAGACCATATATATCCTTAAGTAGCGTTTCTATAAAGTTATGTTAAGATAGTTAAACAAGAAGGTTGGAGTTCCACTTTAAAAGAATGAATATACAATTAAATAACAAGCTTTAATGAAAAAGGTTAAAACGTAACAAAATATGTGACGTGGGGTTTTATAATTGTTGCTGGGCTCTGCATAATGGACTGCTATTACCCACTCGTTTTAGTATATGGGCATCGCTAGTAATCTCCCTTTGACTTCACTTAATACATTTATTTGTTTAGCTCGGTCTGTGGAGATAGATAGAAAACTGGTAAAAGATCACTGTCACACTAGCTTTCACACGGCTATGAAACATGTGTAGTCCAGTCACTTGATAACAGTAAAAATCACACATTTATTTCCTCTACTCTATACACGATCTTCGAAGTACGAAACTAACTTAAAAGTTCAAATGTCAATGCGAATGGTTCGCTTGCTGATAGGTCTAGGCAGCTACTTTCTCATCATAGGGCACTGGATACTTTCTGCCCTAATGGTCAGAGTTCTTGAAGAGTGGACTACTGTGGTCCTGTTTATACAGAGTTTGGTGCACTTAAGGCTGTGTACTTAGTGTCCGAAGAGCTGTGTTGCGGTTGATTCCTTGACATGCAGTATTGTCTTGGAGTCTTTTCCCTGTGGATAGACTGGTGGGCTCTCTTTGCTCATTGCTAGAGAGGCCTCTGCAAACCAACTTTCAGCGACGACTTGTTCTGGTCTTTCGCGGAGTTGGGCTCACGATACAATGCCTGCTCGTCTGTAACATATGAGACGAAATTCTGCACAACCATGTATAATAGGTGTGTGCAGAGCATCTCACTGAAGGCCGAAGTAGCCCTCAGTGATTAGCTCCACATCTCTATATTATTATAAGCTACGAACATTCTGCTAAGTTCGTGGTCCACTGGAATCTCCACTCTAATTTCCTATACATATGTAAATATAAATCTTGGCTAACTATACACATAGAGAAAGAATTAATATTATACAAATTTCTCTGGTACAGCCACTGGTCTGCAAGCATACATATAGGTTAAACAACAGTGGGTCCATATGGAATTTAACATGGCGTCAAACCCGGTCGTGTTCGACACGTGGTCACGCAATGTTGAACTACAATTCCATTCTAAGCATAGCAAATTTTACAAACATAATTCAACAATAATATAAATGCATCACGATAAACCAGAAGTATGTTCATTTACCTTTTTGACAATGTCAGGCCGTGGCTAACTTGACTGAATTCGAATATTCAACAAGTTCTGCTTTCCTAAGTCTGCTCAGTGGAGAGATTCTGTCAGAGTATAACTGTGTACTGCTCAGCTTGTGAATCTCGACTGACCCTCTACTTGCCTCTGCTTGAATCAGCCAGAACTGGTTCTAAATAACCTAGCTGTGTTCTCATTGGCTGAGACATCTGAGTGGCTGTAAAATCGAAGCTCTATCGTAGGCTGCGATGATGTCACTAACTGTGCAGGCGTCAAGCTACAACTGTGTTACGCATGATCACTTCTGTCGTCTGCTTCAGACTAACGGTGACCTTCTAAGTCTACACTGACTAAACAAGCAAAAGCTCAAAATGTGCGGGGTAAACTTGTCCTCTTGTTACAGAACAACAGGAATTTATTTCGCCAATTGACATGTAATAGATACAATAATCGGAATATTATTTACATTACATTACATTATTATTGCTTTAGGTCCAAATCAGGACCGGATAACCCCCAATCCGCATAAAAGATCTGCTGAAACAACCCTAGTGGGAAAACTGAATGCCCTCCACCAGCCAGTCACTTTACAATAAAGACATCCCACGCAGGGGACGGCTGAGGCTTCACCCCAACTTATCGAACCCCCGTTTACAAAAACAAAATAGAATACAAACATCATTATAAATTATCAACAAAACATACATATAAAATGCCTACATTGCTAAATAATAACATCATAGGAAGCCCTAGTGACCACCTGGGAGAAAGCGTCCAATATTCCCAAGCTGATCCAACAGACCTCATACACAAACAAGGAGTCTTGCCCGGAAGAGTTTTCAAGAAAAAATGTAGAAGACTGGTCTAGCGAAGAAGACGATAGTATATCAGATTGATAGAAAAGAGCAGGAATGAGAAAGAACAAATGAGAAAGACAGCGACAGTGGGAATTTAAAGCACTAAATTTCCAGAAAGTGGGGATACTATTTATACTGAAACCCCCGGCACCCCAACGGGGGTGGAATATTATTTGGTGTTGGACAATGGCAGAATGTTTTATATTTAACATCTCTCTCTCTCTTTCTCTCTTTGTTTCTTTTACACACACGCAAGCACACACACATACCTACATACACACATGCATGCACAACCACACACACTCGCACAAACATACCCAAATGTTCGCACAGTCATCGCCTATACTAATACTAAACACACACCCACACGCGCACACACAAACACACACACACTACTCTCACAGTGTGAGCATCATTATTACATGGTATTTTATAGCATTCTGAAATGTATAAACAGATAGATATAGTAAAACACAAATGACTAGTCTAAATCTCAAAAACATTCTGGATTATAACAGTCGCTGTAGTATATAGATGTACGTTGGGAGGAGCAGGGCGTGCGCACGGCAGGGGGATCAGCAGCTGCGCAGCCGGTGGGAGGAGGATGCAGCGTTCAGAGATCTTACAGTTTGAGAGTAAAAGGAATCTTTAAAGCGGGAAGTGTGGGATCTGAAGGATCGAAAGCGGCGGCCAAAGGAAAGAAGTTCGAACAGGGGGTGGGCAGAATGGAAAGGGCCAGAGAAGATCTTGTCGGCTCTTTTGAGAGAGCGGGTCGAGTAGATGGAGGCCAGAGAGGGGAGCTCACAGCCGACAATCCTGCCTGCCGTGCGCACGACCCGCTCCAGCTGGTCTTTGTCGAGCTGCGTTGCTGTACCGAACCAGACCGTGATGAAAAACGTTAGACGCTCTCCACCACGGCCCGGTAGAATGGAAGGAGAATGTCTTTGGAAAGGACAAACTTCCTCAGCTGTCTGAGGAAGTACAGTCGTTGATGGGCCCGCTTCACGATGGTGTCAATGTTGGCACCCCAGCTGAGGTCGTCAGAGATGAGGGAACCCAGGAACTTGAACGAGTCCACTGTCTCGATGGCTTGCCCATTGATGAGCAGTGGATCTTTGGGGTAGAAGTAGAATCCAGCTTAACAAATCCTTTTATAGTATTTTAATTAGGAAACTTTTAAAAAAGTAAGAATCACAAATCTCAAATCCATAACTATGTTAAAGATATTGCAAACAACATTAAAAACATTGCAACGCCCGGGAATCGAACCTGGGTCATCCGCAAATATTCTACCTCTGGACCACCGTTGCTACATGTTCTTATGACTACTACTACTACTACTACTACTACTACTACTACTACTACTACTACTACTACTACTACTACTACTACTACTACTACTACTACTACTACTACTACTACTACTACTACTACTACTACTACTACTACTACTACTACTACTACTACTACTACTACTACTACTACTACTACTACTACTACTACTACTACTACTACTACTACTACTACTACTACTACTACTACTACTACTACTACTACTACTACTACTACTACTACTACTACTACTACTACTACTACTACTACTACTACTACTACTACTACTACTACTACTACTACTACTACTACTACTACTACTACTACTACTACTACTACTACTACTACTACTACTACTACTACTACTACTACTACTACTACTACTACTACTACTACTACTACTACTACTACTACTACTACTACTACTACTACTACTACTACTACTACTACTACTACTACTACTACTACTACTACTACTACTACTACTACTACTACTACTACTACTACTACTACTACTACTACTACTACTACTACTACTACTACTACTACTACTACTACTACTACTACTACTACTACTACTACTACTACTACTACTACTACTACTACTACTACTACTACTACTACTACTACTACTACTACTACTACTACTACTACTACTACTACTACTACTACTACTACTACTACTACTACTACTACTACTACTACTACTACTAATGAAATCAGTTCGAAGCACAGTTCTCATTCATTTAAACTTAAAGTTAACATCTAAACACATAGGAAAAGAAGTCAAACAAAAAACGAGAAACTAATAAATTATGCAAAGACATAAAACCAACATGAAGAAGAAAATGTACAAGTGAACTATAAAAGATGAGGGAGGGAGGTGGAAGATGAAAGCAGCTACAGAGTGAGGGGGTTGGGGTGTGACGTTTTGTTAAGATTGCTTAACGAATAGTCTCGCGTTCCATATTTAAAGATTTAAAAAAAAGTAAAAGTGTTTAAAGAAATACAGTTACAGTAGGATACAAGTCGGTACATTCTATAGTCTTGTTGGTACTTTAAATAAAAAGCTTTCCTGATAAGTACATGTCGCATATCCATAACTAGGTTCCAAATAAAATATAAAAAGTAAGTGCAACGACCGGGAATCGAACCCGGGTCACCCGCGTGGCAGGCGAGTATTCTACCACTAGACCACCGTTGCTACATGTTCTTAAAGTTCCCTTTTGAAATTATGTTAAAATATCCTTTCGAGAAGGGTTGCATTCCATATTTTATTTATGTGCAACCTTGACAACCGCTGGAGGCCCTATCGTATGATCGCCTACTGTATCACTGCTACCACGTGTAGCCACAGGTTGTCACAACAGTAAACAGGTGTAGCAAATATCAGTAACCGAATATATTTACAGCATTATTCACTTCAGAAGCAACCGTTAGGGGAATATATGGGATTACAGAAAAAAACAACAGTAAACTGTTGTTCACTTCAAGCTTCACGGAAATAGTACACAGATTATATTAACTGAAAGTGTCCAAGGATCTGATCAGTAAAAAGACTATTGTAGTTTGACAGCCCAAAGTAAACACTTCAACTAAAGCATAAAGAAGGCCCAATTTTGTCCACCACCTTGGGGTACTTGAGTTGAACCACGTTTGTATCGTTTCTTAGTAAGGCCGTCTCATCAGTTAAAAAGGCGCTATTACAGGTTAAAAGACTAACTTTAACCAAGACCCTAACGCATAAACATGGCCAATTTTAATCCTACTTGAAAGACTGGAAAGGGTACGTCTTTTAGTAACTAGGGAAGGTCTTTAAGTAACTAGGATAAGTCTTTCAGTAACTAGGGTAGGTCTTTAAGTAAATAGGGTAGGTCTTTAAGTAACTAGGGTAGGTCTTTAAGTAACTAACTTCCAACCTCAGGCTCTACGTCATAGGGGGTATCTGGATAGGGCAGTTAGGAACAGTGACAAAAGCATAACAGGACCACCACTTTAGATACTGAAAGTGTCCAAGAATAACTGACTTGACCACTGAGCCACATTGACTAGCAAAAGATTAAACACGATTGATTAACTGTGGGTACTCAAGTTAATAATAATAATGTTCGTCATTTGTAAGGCGCCTTAGCCTAAGGATCAAGGCGCGCAAGGGGTTGGGGGAATGGGAAGAAAAGACAGACAGGAAAAGAAGTCAAACAAAAAACGAGAAACTAATAAATTATGCAAAGACATAAAACCAACATGAAGAAGAAAATGTACAAGTGAACTATAAAAGATGAGGGAGGGAGGTGGAAGATGAAAGCAGCTACAGAGTGAGGGGGTTGGGGTGTGACGTTTTGTTAAGATTGCTTAACGAATAGTCTCGCGTTCCATATTTAAAGATTTAAAAAAAAGTAAAAGTGTTTAAAGAAATACAGTTACAGTAGGATACAAGTCGGTACATTCTATAGTCTTGTTGGTACTTTAAATAAAAAGCTTTCCTGATAAGTACATGTCGCATATCCATAACTAGGTTCCAAATAAAATATAAAAAGTAAGTGCAACGACCGGGAATCGAACCCGGGTCACCCGCGTGGCAGGCGAGTATTCTACCACTAGACCACCGTTGCTACATGTTCTTAAAGTTCCCTTTTGAAATTATGTTATGAAGTTGTTAAATGATAATAGAAGAGTCCACCTGATGGTACTTGAGTGACAATGTATGAAACGATAATACAATTTAGAGGAAAACAGGCAGTGGTTGTAGGCTTATAAATGTAATTTCTAACATCGGTGGCTGTTACTTTATTACATTAATGATATGCCTGAGGCGTTCAGCTGTGTAATCCAGATCTTTGCCAGTGACACCAAAGGCCACAGTTCCGTGGAGAAGAAACAGGGTCTTCAAGAGTGTTTATACAACCTGGTCCAGTGGACCGATAGGTGTCTGTTGCGTTTTAACAGTATCAAATGTAAGGTGTTTTACCTGGGTAAGAAGAACCCAAAACCTGACTACTTTATGAAAAAGGTTTAAAAGTAGAATCCAGCTAAAAAAATCCTTTAATCATATTGTAAAAAAAACTTTTGTTAAAAGTAACCATCACAAATTTCAGATCCAACACTATGTTAAAGATATTGCAAACAACATTTAAAACATTATTGCGGGAATCGAACCCGGGTCACCCACGAGGTAGGCGAGTATTCTACCACTAGACCACCGTTGCTACATATTTTCAAGTCGCGTTTCCATAATAATAATAATAATAATAATAATAATAATAATAATAATAATAATAATAATAATAATAATAATAATAATAATAATAATAATAATAATAAAATATTCAATGACATAAAAAACCTGTACAAATGAACTATAAATGATGAGGGGGAGGGAGGTGGAATAGAAGAGCAGCTAAGGAGTGAGGGGGTTGGGGGCGTGCTGTGTGACGTTATGTTAAAATTGCTTAACGAAAAAAATAAACTAAAAGCTTTTAAAGAAATAGTTAGAAAGTAGATTCCCGCTCGGTAGATTCTTTAGTCTTGTTGGTTCTAAATTTTCTTTTTGTTGGGGTGGGAAAGATTGTGGAAGTCCTCTCCAGGATCGCACAAACAACTGCTGCCCAGACAGGGTTGAAGCCCATTTGGAAAGACAGGACCATCAGTCTACATTCCAAGGTAAGGCTGCTGCGCTCCCTTTTCATCTCCATCTTCCTATACGCTTGCGAAACATGGACCCTCACACTAAAAAAAAGGCTTTCCAGATAGGTAAAGGTCGCAAATCCACAACTTTGTTATGCATTTTGAAAGTAAAATCCAAAAATTAAGTGCAACGACCGGGAATCGAACCCGGGTCACCCGCGTGGCAGGCGAGTATTCTACCACTAGACCACCGTTGCTACATGTTCTTAAAGTTCCCTTTTGAAATTATGTTAAAATATCCTTTCGAGAAGGGTTGCATTCCAATTTTTATTTATTTTATTGATGTGCAGCCTTGACAACCGCTGGAGGCCCTATCGTATGATCGCCTACTGTATCACTGCTAGCACGTTTAGCCACAGGTTGTCACAACAGTAAACAAGTGTAGCAAATATCAGTAACCGAACATATTTACAACGCATCGTAATAATAATAATAATAATAATAATAATAATAATAATAATAATAATAATAATAATAATAATAATAATAATAATAATAATAATAATAATATTTTTAAAGACATCAAACAAAAATAAAAAAAAATGTAGAAGTAAATTATAAATGATAATGGAGGGAGGTGGAATAGAATTGTTTGATTGATTGATTGTTGCTTTAGGTCCAGCGGACTCTTCCGAGCCAAATCAGGACCGGACAACCACCGATCCACATAAAAGATCTGCTGAAACAACCCTAGTGGGAAAATCGAATGCCCTCCACCGGCAGTCACTTTACAATAAAGACATCCCACTCAGGGGACGGCCGAGGCTTTACCCCAACTACTTGAACCCCCGGTTACAAAAACAAAATAGAATACAAACATCATTATAAATTATCAACAAAACACATACATATAAAATGCCTACATTGCTAAATAATAACATCATAGGAAGCCCTAGTGACCACCCGGCAGAAAGCGTCCAACACTCCCAAGCTGATCCAACAGACCTCATACACAAACAAGGAGTCTTGTCCAGGAAGAGTTTTCAAGGAAACAGGTAGGTCATTGATCTAGCGAAGAAGAGCAAATGAGGGAGACAGCGACAGTGGGAATTTAAAGCACTAAATTTCCAGAAAGTGGGGATACTATTTATACTGAAACCCCCGGCACTCCAACGGGGGTACTGTTGCCGCAGTGAATCGGTCTTGCCTATAAAGGAAAGACAGGTTTTCAACTGGGGCTTTCACTTTTCCCTTTATAGGTTAGAACAATCTACAGTGGCAAGATTGCTCATGACCCCAAGGGGTGGTGGAATAGAAGAGCAGCTAAGGAGTGAGGGGGTTGTGGGCGTGCTGTGTGACGTTATGTTAAGATTCCAGTAAAAATATAATAAAAGCTTTTAAAGAAATACAGTTAGAAAGTAGATTCCCGCTCGGTAGACTCTTTAGTCTTGTGGGTTCTAATTTTTTTTGGGGGGTGGGAAAAATTGTAGAGGGCCCCACAGGAAGTCCTCTCCAGGATCGCACAAACAACTGCTGCCATGACAGGGTTGAAGCCCATTTGGAAAGACAGGACCATCAGTCTACATTCCTAGGTAAGGCTGCTGCGCTCCCTTGTCATCTCCATCTTCCTATACGCTTGCGAAACATGGACCCTCACACTGAAAAAAAAGGCTTTCCAGATAAGTAAATGTCGCAAATCCACAACTTTGTTATACATTTTGCAAGTAAAAGCCAAAAATTAAGTGCAACGACCGGCAATCGAACCCGGGTCACCCGCGTGGCAGGCGAGTATTCTACCACTAGACCACCGTTGCTACATGTTCTTAAGCTTCCCTTTTCAAATTATATTTAGATATTCTTAGGAGGAGGGTTGCATTCCAATTTTTATTGATGTGCAGCCTTGACAACCGCTGGAGGCCCTATCGTATGATCGCATACTGTATCACTGCTAGCACGTGTAGCCACAGGTTGTCACAACAGTAAACAAGTGTAGCAAATATCAGTAACCTAACATATTTACAGCGCTATTCACTTCAGAAGCAACCTTTATGGCGATAGTTGAGAGTCTATGAAAACAACAACAACTGTAAACTTTTGTTAACTTCAACCCTCAAGGAAATAGTACACAGGACTATATTAACTGAAGGCCCAAGGATCTGATCATTTAAAAGACTATTGTAGTGTGACAGCCTAAAATAAACACTTCAACTAAAGCGTAAAGAAGGCCCAATTTTATCCACCTCTTTTTGAGGCGGTCAACTGCGGATGACACTAAAGCCTACAGTTCCGTGGAAACTGAGGAGAAGAAACAGGTTCTTCAACAGAGTTTATACAACCTGGTCCAGTGGACCGATAGGTGACTGTTGTGTTTTAACAGTATCAAATGCAAGCTGTTTTACCTGGGTAAGAACCCAAACCATGACTACTTTATGAAAAAGGTTAAAAAGTAGAATCCATCTCGGCAAACCCTTTTATCATATTTTAATTAGAAATTTTTTTATTACAGTAACAATCACAACTCTCAAGTCTATCGCTATGTTAAACACATTGCAAACATTAAAAACTTTATTGCAACGACCGGGAATTGATTCGGGTCACCCTCGTGGCAGGCTATTTTTCTAGCACTAGACCAACATTGATAAATGTTTTCAATTCCCTTTCTAGAATACTAATAATAACAACGACAACAACAATAATGATAATAACAAGAAACCACAAAAAACGAGACACTAAATAATAAATTATGCTAAGAAATAAAATAAACGTGATGACATGCCCACAGTGGTGAAGAAACGAAAACTCCCATGGTATGGCGACATAACCAGATCATCAGGCCTTGCAAAGACCATCCTGCAAGGCACAGTGCAAGGAGGTAGAAGAACAGGGTGACAGAAAAAGTGGTAGGAGGACAACATTGGAGAATGTACTGCTTGACACTGAGCGAAGCCATGAGGGCTGCTGATGAAAGAGAAAGATGGAGTCCACTGGTTAAACGATCATCTGTGGAGCCCCAACGACCTTTGATTTATGGGATAGGATAGGATAGGACATGATGGGATAAAACAAACCTGAAAAGGAAAATGTACAAGTAAACTATAAATGATGAGAGAGGGAGGTGGAAGAGGAGATAAGCCAAAGGAGTGAGAGGGATGGAGGTATGTGGTGTGACGTTATGTTAACGAGTAGTCTTGCCTTCCATATATAAAAAAAAACACAAATTAATTAAAAGTTTTTTTTTAAAGAAATACAGTTATAAAGTGGAATCCAAATCGTTAATATCTTTACTTTCTTTAGTCTTGTTGGTACTTTAAATATAAAGCTTTCTTGATAAGTAAATGTCGCAAATCCATAACTAGGTTACAAATTTAGGACATAAAATCCAAAAAGTGAGTGCAACGACCGGGAATCGAACCCGGGTCACCCGCGTGGCAGGCGAGTATTCTACCACTAGACCACCGTTGCTACATGATCTTAAGATTCCCTATTGAACTTATGTTAAGATATCCTTACGAGAAGGGTTGCATTCCATTTTTTTCATGTGCAGCCTTGACAACCTCTGGAGGCCCTTTCGTATGATCGCATATCACTGCTACATGTAGCACGTTTAGCCACAGGTTGTCAGAACAGGAAACAAGTGTAGCAAATCTCATAACATATCGTATAACAGTGTCTATACTGTATACTCAAGTTATTAAATGATAAAAGAAGAGTCCACGTGATAGTAAGCCTACTATGAAACGATAGTACAATTTAGCCGGAAACAGAGGCGGTCAGCTGTGTGGTGCAGACCTTTGCCGATTACACTAAAACCTGCAGTTCTGTGGAGACTGAGGAGAAGAAACAGATTATTCAACACAGTTTATACAACCTGGTCCAGTGGCCCGATATGTGCTGTTGCGGTTTAACAGTATCAAATATAACGTGTATCATCTGGGTAAGAAGAACCCAAACCATGACTATTTTATAAATGACGACGCATTTGTTGGAATGTACTCAGTGTGAGAAAGCCTTGGGAGTCATTGTTAATAAAAATCTCAACTTTTAAGACCATATATATCCTTAAGTAGGGTTTCTATAAAGTTATGTTGAGATAGTTAAACAAGAAGGTTGGGGTTCCACTTGAAAAGAATGAATATACAATTAAATAACAAGCTTTAATGAAAAAGGTTAAAATGTAACAGAATATGAGACGTGGGGTTTTATTGTTGCTGGGCTCTGCACAATGGACTGCTATTACCCACTCGTCTTAGTCTATGGGGATCTCTAGTAATCTCCCTTTGACTTCACTTAATACATTTATTTGTTTAGCTCGGTCTGTGGTTAGGCTGGGGTACGTACAGAGATAGATAGAAAACTGGTAAAAGATCACTGTCACACTAGCTTTCACACGGCTATGAAACATATGTAGTCCAGTCACTTGGTAACAGTAAAAATCACACATTTATTTCCTCTACTCTATACACGATCTTCGAAGTACGAAACTAACTTAAAAGTTCAAATGTCAATGCGAATGGTTCGGTCGCTGATAGGTCTAGGCAGCTACTTTCTCATCATAGGGCACTGGATACTTTCTGCCCTAATGGTCAGAGTTCTTGAAGAGTGGACTACTGTGGTCCTGTTTAAACAGAGTTTGGTGCACTGAAGGCTGTGTACTTAGCTCAGTGTCCGAAGAGCTGTGTTGCGGTTGATTCCTTGACACGCTGTATTGTCTTGGAGTCTTTTCCCTGTGGCTAGACTGGTGGGCTCTCTTTGCTCATTGCTAGAGAGGCCTCTGCAGACCAACTTTCAGCGACGACTTGTTCTGGTCTTTCGCGGAGTTGGGCTCACGATACAATGCCTGCTCGTCTGTAACATATGAGACGAAATTCTGCACAACCCTGTATAATAGGTGTGTGCAGAGCGTCTCACTGAAGGCCGAAGTAGCCCTCAGTGATTAGCTCCACATCTCTATATATAAACCACGAACATCCTGCTAACTCCATGGTCCATTGGAATCTCCACTCTATTTCCTATGCATATATAAATATAAATCTTGGCTAACTATACACATAGAGAAAGAATTAATATTATACACATTTCTCCGGTACAGCCACTGGTCTGCAAGCATAAATATAGGTTAAACAACAGTAGGTCCATAAGGAATTCAACATGGCGTCAAACCCGGACGTGTTCGACACGTGGTCACGCATCGTTGGACTACAATTCCATTCTAAGCATAGCAAATTTCACAAACATAATACAACAATAATATAAATACATCACGATCAACCAGAAGTATGTTCATTTACCTTTTTGACAGTGGTCCTGATTCGGCTCTTGGCAGTCCGCTGGACCCTATAAGCACTGAGTATCTATCTATATCTATCTAACCTTTTTGACAATGTCAGGCCGTGGCTAACTTGATTGAATTCGAATATTCAACAAGTTCTGCTTTCCTAAGTCTGCTCAGTGGAGAGATTCTGTCAGAGTGTAACTGTGTACTGCTCAGCTTGTGAATCTCGACTGACCCTCTACCTGCCTCTGCTTGAATCAGCCAGAACTGGTTCTACCTAACCTAGCTGTGTTCTCATTGGCTGAAACATCTGAGTGGATGTGAAATCGAAGCTCTATCGTAGGCTGCGATGATGTCACTAACTATGCGGGCGTCAAGCAACAACTGTGTTACGCATGATCACTTCTGTCGTCTGCTTTAAACTAACAGTGACCTTCTAAGTCTACACTGACTAAACAAGAAAAAGCTCAAAATGTGCGGCGTAAACGTTTCCTCTTGTTACAGAATAACAGGAATTTATTTCGCCAACTGACATGTAATAGATACAACATTCGGAATATTATTTGGTGTTGGAGAATGGCAGAATGTTTTATATTTAACATCTCTCTCTCTTTCTCTCTTTCTTTCTTTTACACACACGCAAGCATACACACATACCTACATACACACATGCATGCACAACCACACACACTCGCACAAACATACCCAAAGGTTCGCACAGTCATCGCCTATACTAATACTTAACACACACACACGCACACACACACATATTACTCTCAGTGTGAGCATCATTATTACATGGTATTTTATAGCATTCTGAAATTTATAAACAGATATAGTAAAACACAAATGAATAGTCTAAATCACAAAAACATTCTGGATTATAACAGTCGCTGTAGCATATAGGCTAGATGTACACTGTATGTTGGGAGGAGCAGGGCGTGCGCATGGCAGGGGGATCAGCGGCTGCGCAGCCGGTGGGAGGAGGATGCAGCGTTTAGAGATCTTACAGTTTGAGGGTTAAAGGAATCTTTAAAGCGGGAAGTGTGGGATCTGAAGGATCGAAAGCGGCGGCCAGAGGGGAGAAGTTCGAACAAGGGGTGGGCAGGATGGAAAGGGTCAGAGAGGATCTTGTCGGCTCTGTTAAGAAAGCGGGTCGAGTAGATGGAGGCCAGAGAGGGGAGCTCACAGCCGACAATCCTGCCTGCCGTGCGCACGACCCGCTCCAGCTGGTCTTTGTCGAGTTTCGTTGCTGTACCGAACCAGACCTCCACAATGAAAAAAAGGCTTTCCAGATAAGTAAATGTCGCAAATCCACAACTTTGTTATGCATTGTGCAAGTAAAATCCAAAAATTAAGTGCAACGACCGGGAATCGAACCCGGGTCACCCGCGTGGCAGGCGAGTATTCTACCACTAGACCACCGTTGCTACATGATCTTAAGATTCCCTATTTAAATTATGTTAAAATATCCTTACGAGAGGGGTTGCATTCCATATTTTATTTATGTGCAACCTTGACAACCGCTGGAGGCCCTATCGTATGATCGCATACTGTATCACTGCTAGCACGTGTAGCCACAGGTTGTCACAACAGTAAACAAGTTTAGCAAATATCAGTAACCTATCGTATAACAGTGTGTATACTCAAGTTATTAAATGATAAAAGAAGAGTCCACGTGATAGTACTATGAAACGATAGTACAATTTAGCCGGAAACAGAGGCGGTCAGCTGTGTTGTGCAGACCTTTGCCGATTACACTAAAACCTGCAGTTCTGTGGAGACTGAGGAGAAGAAACAGATTACTCAACACAGTTTATTCAACCTGGTCCAGTGGCCCGATATGTGCTGTTGCGGTTTAACAGTATCAAATATAACGTGTATCATCTGGGTAAGAAGAACCCAAACCATGACTATAAAGTTATGTTGAGATAGTTAAACAAGAAGGTTGGAGTTCCACTTTAAAAGAATGAATATACAATTAAATAACAAGCTTTAATGACAAAGGTTAAAAAGTAACAGAATATGTGACGTGGGGTTTTATTGTTGCTGGGCTCTGCACAATGGACTGCTATTACCCACTCGTCTTTAGTCTATGGGGATCTCTAGTAATCTCCCTTTGACTTCACTTAATACATTTATTTGTTTAGCTCGGTCTGTGGTTAGGCTGGGGTACAGAGATAGATAGAAAACTGGTAAAAGATCACGGTCACACTAGCTTTCAAACGGCTATGAAACATATGTAGTCCAGTCACTTGATAACAGTAAAAAATCACACATTTATTTCCTCTACTCTATAAACGATCTTCGAAGTACGAAACTAACTTAAAAGTTCAAATGTCAATGCGAATGGTTCGGTCGCTGATAGGTCTAGGCAGCTACTTTCTCATCATAGGGCACTGGATACTTTCTGCCCTAATGGTCAGAGTTCTTGAAGAGTGGACCACCGTGGTCCTGTTTATACAGAGTTTGGTGCACTGAAGGCTGTGTACTTAGCTCAGTGTCCGAAGAGCTGTGTTGCGGTTGATTCCTTGACACGCTGTGTTGTCTTGGAGTCTTTTCCCTGTTGCGAAACTGGTGGGCTCTCTTTGCTCATTGCTAGAGAGGCCTCTGCAGACCAACTTTCAGCGATGACTTGTTCTGGTCTTTCGCGGAGTTGGGCTCATGATACAATGCCTGCTCGTCTGTAACATATGAGACGAAATTCTGCACAACCCTGTATAATAGGTGTGTGCAGAGCGTCTCACGGAAGGCCGAAGTAGCCCTCAGTGATTAGCTCCACATCTCTATATATAAGCGACAAACATCCTGCACGAAAAACAACATCGTCATAGGAACCTGGAATGTCAGGACCCTAACTGCGGAAGGAAAATTAGAAGAACTGGCCCACGAGCTGGACCACTATCGATGGAACGTTCTAGGTATCAGCGAACTGCGCTGGAAAGGCCTAGGTGAAACAACGACTGACAAAGGCCACAAGCTCTATTTCAGCGGTAGAGATGACAGGCACGAACACGGCGTTGGATTCTTGGTCCACAAGAACATTCTAGCCACTGTCATGGGTTGCCGCCCAGTCTCCAGTAGACTCATTACCATCCGTCTGAGAGCAACCCCTTTCAACATTACCATCATCCAGGCCTATGCCCCAACATCAGACTATGAAGACAGCGAAGTGGAGGATTTTTATGAAAATATACAGGCGGTCCTTGACCAAGTGCCGAAGAAGGACATAGTCATAGTGCAAGGCGACTGGAATGCCAAGGTTGGCCAAGATGCGCACCACAACTGGGGAGACACATGCGGACCCCACTGCAACAACGAGACAAATGACAGGGGTCTGAGGCTATTGGAGTTTGCCAGATACAACAATCTGGTACTGGCAAACACGCTTGGTCTCCACAAAAAATCCAGACGATGGACATGGCACAGTCCCGGCGGGGAACATCACAACCAGATCGACTACATCATGGTCAAGAAACGCTTTAGATCAAGCATCAACATTGGCAGGACACGCACTTTTCCAGGAGCAGACATTGGAAGTGACCACGATCTCGTGATGATGTCTTTCCGGCTCCATTTGAAGAGAGTAAATACAGCAAAGTGCACTAGGCTGAAGTTCGATCTGGACAAACTGCAAGACCCGGAGGTGGCAAAAATATTTCAGGCCACAATTGGAGGGAAATTTGCACCACTGCTTATTTTGGGGGCAGGCGAAGTAGATGTCAACACCATGACCAATACCTTCAACTCAGCTGTAACAGATGCCGCCACTGAGATCCTTGGCAAGCACCGACCAAAGAAGAAGCCGTGGATCACACCTGAACTTTTGGATCTGTGTGATAAACGAAGAGAGTTAAAAAAGAAAAAGAACACCTCACAGGGAGCTGATGTCTACCGAAAAATCAACAATGACATCCGAAAAGGCATGCGCACAGCAAAGGAGAACTGGATAGAAGATCAATGCCAGGAAATAGAGAACAATCTGAACAAGAACAACAGCAAGAAGGCCTACCAGACTGTGAAGCGGCTGACAAGTGTTAAACAGCCCAAAGTCTCCACTATCCAAAGCAAGTCTGGCATTTGCCTTACAGAAGAACAAGAAGTCTTGGACAGATGGACAGAGTACTGCTCTGACCTTTACAACCATACACCAAATGGAGACCCATCAGTTCTAGCATGTCCCGAGAGCAGAGAAGAAGAAGAAATCCTCCCAATTCTCCGGGAAGAAGTTGAGGCAGCAGTGCAATCGCTGAAGAAAGGGAAGTCAGCGGGAGTGGACAACATACCAGCGGAACTGCTACAAGCAGGAGGAGAAGCGATGACTGATGCTCTCACCATTATCTGTAACAAGATCTGGCAGAGTGGGGAATGGCCTACACCATGGACCCAGTCGCTTGTCATCACTCTTCCCAAAAAAGGTAACCTTCAGGAGTGTGAAAACTACCGCACCATCAGCCTCATCAGCCATCCCAGCAAGGTCCTCCTGAAAATAATACTCAACAGGTTGAAACCACAAGCTGAACAAATCATAGCTGAAGAACAAGCAGGATTCATGGCAGGGCGAAGTACCACTGAACAGATTTTCAACCTCAGAATAATCTGTGAGAAATACCTACAGCACCAACAACATCTATATCATGTGTTCATAGACTTCAAGAAGGCATTTGACCGAGTCTGGCATGCAGCTCTATGGGCAACCATGAAAGTGTAGAACATCAGCCCTAAAATTATAGAAGTCATCAAAAGCCTGTATGACAAGGGTACCAGTGCAGTCCTCCATAACAGCGTCATCGGGAACTGGTTCAGAACAACAATCGGTGTGCGTCAAGGATGCCTACTCTCTCCAACACTCTTCAACATCTTCCTAGAGCGCATCATGTCAGATGCTCTTGCAGATCACGAAGGCACAGTCAGCATAGGGGGCAGAGCAATCTCCAATCTTCGTTTTGCGGATGATATTGATGGATTGGCTGGAGAGGAACAAGAACTTGAACAGCTTGTACAGAGGCTTGACACCACCTCCAGAGCTTATGGAATGGAAATTAGTGCACAGAAGACCAAAATGATGACCAACAACACCAATGGCATCAACACGGACATCAAAGTACAAGGCCAATCCCTCAACACAGTGCACAGCTTCAAATATTTAGGAGCCATTGTGTCAGACAATGGGTCTCGACAGGAAGTCCTCTCCAGGATCGCACAAACAACTGCTGCCCTGACAAGGTTGAAGCCCATTTGGAAAGACAGAACCATCAGTCTACATTCCAAAGTAAGACTGCTGCGCTCTCTGGTCATCTCCATCTTCCTATATGCTTGCGAAGCGTGGACCCTCACAGCAGATCTCCAACGAAGAATACAAAGCATGGAGATGAGGTGCTACAGAAGACTTCTGTGCATTTCCTATACCCAACACATCACCAACGACGAAGTCCGACAGACCATCACACAAGCCATTGGACAACACGATGACCTGCTCACAGTGGTGAAGAAACGGAAACTCCGATGGTATGGCCACGTCACCAGATCATCAGGCCTTGCAAAGACCATTCTGCAAGGCACAGTGCAAGGAGGTAGAAGAAGGGGGAGACCGAAAAAGAGGTGGGAGGACAACATTCGAGAATGGACTGGTTTGACACTGAGCGAAGCCATGAGGGCTGCTGAGGACAGAGAAAGATGGAGTATGCTGGTTAAACGATCATCTGTGGTGCCCCTACGACCTTCGGGTTATGGGACAGGATAGGATAGGATCCTGCTAACTCCGTGGTCCACTGGAATCTCCACTCTAATTGCCTATACATATATAAATATAAATCTTGGCTAACTATACACATAGAGAAAGAATTAATATTATACACATTTCTCTGGTACAGCCACTGGTCTGCAAGCATACATATAGGTTAAACAACAGTGGGTCCATATGGAATTCAACATGGCGTCAAACCCGGTCGTGTTCGACACGTGGTCACGCAACATTGGACTACAATTCCATTCTAAGCATAGCAAATTTCACAAACATAATTCAACAATAATATAAATACATCACGATGAACCAGAAGTATGTTCATTTACCTTTTTGACAATATCAGGCCGTGGCTAACTTGATTGAATTCGAATATTCAACAAGTTCTGCTTTCCTAAGTCTTTCCAGAAGTTCGAACAGGGGGTGGGCAGAATGGAAAGGGCCAGAGAAGATCTTGTCGGCTCTTTTAAGAGAGCGGGTCGAGTAAATGGAGGCCAGAGAGGGGAGCTCACAGCCGACACTCATGCCTGCCGTGCGCACGACCCGCTCCAGCTGGTCTTTGTCGAGCTGCGTTGCTGTACCGAACCAGACCGTGATGGAAAACGTTAGGACGCTCTCCACCACGGCCCTGTAGAATGGAAGGAGAATGTCTTTGGAAAGGCCAAACTTCCTCAGCTGTCTGAGATGAGGGAACCCAGGAACTTGAACGAGTTCACTGTCTCGATGGCTTGCCCATTGATGAGCAGTAGATCTTTGGGGTAGAAGTAGAATCCAGCTTGGTAAATCCTTTTATAGTATTTTAATTAGGAAACTTTTTTAAAAGTAAGAATCACAAATCTCAAATCCATAACTATGTTAAAGATATTGCAAACAACATTAAAAACATTGCAACGACCGGGAATCGAACCTGGGTCATCCGCAAATATTCCACCTCTGGACCACCGTTGCTACATGTTCTTATGACTCTTTCTATACTATTACCACCACTACTACTACTACTGATGATGATGATGATATTTAAATATCGCTTTTTCCTAATGAAATCAGTTCGAAGCACAGTTCTCACGCATTTAAACTTAACGCTAACATCTAACCACATAGGAAAAGAAGTCAAACAAAAAACGAGAAACTAATAAATTATGCAAAGACATAAAACCAACATGAAGAAGAAAATGTACAAGTGAACTATAAAAGATGAGGAAGGGAGGTGGAAGATGAAAGCAGCTACGGAGTGAGGGGGTTGGGGTGTGACGTTTTGTTAAGATTGCTTAACCAGTAGTCTTGCGTTCCATATTTAAAGATTAAAAAAAAGTAAAAGTGTTTAAAGAAATACAGTTACAAAGTAGAATCCAAGTCGGTATATTCTGTAGTCTAGTTGGTACTTTAAATAAAAAGCTTTCCTGATAAGTACATGTCGCAAATCCATAACTAGGTTCCAAATAAAATATAAAAAGTAAGTGCAACGACCGGGAATCGAACCCGGGTCACCCGCGTGGCAGGCGAGTATTCTACCACTAGACCACCGTTGCTATATGTTCTTAAAGTTCCCTTTTGAAATTTGGTTAAAATATCCTTACGAGGAGGGTTGCATTGCATTTTTTATTGATGTGCAACCTTGACAACCGCTGGAGGACCTTTCGTATGATCGCAAACTGTATCACTGCTACCACGTTTAGCCACAGGTTGTCACAACAGTAAACAAGTGTAGCAAATATCAGTAAACCAACGTATTTACAGCACTATTCACTTCAGAAGCAACCGTTAGGGGGATATATGGGATTACAGAAGAAAAAAAAAACGTTAACTGTTGTTCACTTCAAACTTCAAGGAAATAGTACACAGGACTATATTAACTGAAAGTGTCCAAGGATCTGATCAGTAAAAAGACTAATGTAGTTTGACAACCCAAAGTAAACACTTCAACTAAAGCGTAAAGAAGGCCCAATTTTATCCACCATCTTGGGGTACTTGAGTTGAACCACGTTTGTATCGTTTCTTAGTAAGGCCGTCACATCAGGCGCTATTACAGGTTAAAAGACTAACCTTAACCAAGAACCTATTGCATAAACATGGCCAATTTTAATCCTACTTGAAAGAGTGGAAAGGGTAGGTCTTTTAGTAACTAGCGTAGATATTTAAGTAACTAGGGTAGGTCTTTAAGTAAGTAGGGTAGGTTTTTAAGTAAGTAGGGTAGGTCTTTAAGTAACTACCTTCCAACCGCAGGCTCTATGTCAGAGGGAGTACTTGGATAGGGCAGTTGGGAACATTGACAAAAGCGTAACACGACCACCACTTTGGATACTGAAAGTGTCCAAGATCAATTGACTTGACCACTGGGCCACATTCACTAACAAAAGTTTGAACACAACTGCTTAACTGTGTGTACTCAAGTTGTTAAACGATAATCGAAGAGTCCACCTGATGGTACTTGAGTGACCACGTATGAAACGATAATACAATTTCGATGGAAACAGCCAGTGGTTGTTTAAATGTAATTTCTAACATCAGTGGCTGTGACGTTATTACATTAATGATATGCCTGAGGCGGTCAACTGCGGATGACACTAAAATCTACAGTTCCGTGGAAGGTTCTTCAACAGAGTTTATACATAGGTGTCTGTTGCGTTTTAACAGTATCAAATGTAAGCTGTTTTACCTGGGTAAGAAGAACCCAAACCATGACTACTTTATGAAAAAGGTTAAAAAGTAGAATCCATCTCGGCAAACCCTTTTTTCATATTTTAATTAGGAAACTTTTTATTACAGTAACAATCACAAATCTCAATCCATCACTATGTTAAAAACATTGCAAACAAAATTAAAATCATTATTGCAACGACCGGGAATTGAACCCGGGTCACCCGCGTGGCAGGCGAGTATTCTACCACTAAACCACCGTTGCTACATGTCCTAAAGTCCCCTTTAGGGAAATAATAATACTAATAATAATAATAATAATAATAATAATAATAATAATAATAATAATAATAATAATAATAATAATAATAATAATAATAATAATAATAATATATTGTATATTCCGAATGAAATCAGTTCAAAGTGCAGTTCTCACTCATTTAAACTTAACGTTAATATCTAACCACATACGAAACGAAGTCTAACAAGAAACGAGACACTAATAAATTATGCAAAGGCATAAAACAAACATGAAGACATGCTGACAGTGGTGAAGAAACAAAAATGCCCATGGTATAGCCACGTCACAAGATCACCAGGCCTTGCAAAGACCATCCTGCAAGGCACAGTGCAAGGAGGAAGAAGAAGAGGGTGACAGAAAAAGAGGTGGGAGGACAACATTCGAGAATGGACTGGCTTGGCGCTGAGTGAAGCCATGAGGGCTGCAGAACATTACATTACATGATTATTGCTCTAGGTCCAGCGGACTCTTCCGAGCCCAATCATGACCGGACAACCCCCGATCCGCATAAAAGATCTGCTGAAACAACCCTAGTGGTAAAACTGAAAGCTATCCACCAGCCAGTCACTTTACAATAAAGACCTTCCACGCAGGGGACGCTGAGGCTGTACTCTAATTTATAGAACCCCCATTTACAAAAACAAAAAAGAATACAAACATCATTATAAATTATCAACAAAACACATACATATAAAATGCCTACATTGCTAAATAATAACATCATAGGAAGCCCTAGTGACCACCTGGCAGAAAGCATCAAATATTCCCAATCTGATCCAACAGACCTCATACACAAATAAGGAGTCTTGTCCCGGAAGAGTTTTCAAGAAAAAAGGTAGGTGATTGGTTTAGCGAAGAAGAAGATAATATAGCAGATTGATAGAACAGAGCAGGAATGAGAAAGAGCAAATGAGAAACACATCGACAGTGGGAATTTAAAGCACTAAATTTCCAGAAAGTGGGGATACTATTTATACTGAAACCCCCGGCACCCCAACGGGGGTAAGGGCTGCAGAGGAAAGAGAAAGATGGAGTACGCTGGTTAAACGATCATCTGTGGACCCCTAACGACCTTCGAATTATGAGATAGGATACGATAGGATTGGATAGGATAAAACAAACACGAAAAGGAAAATGTACAAGTAAACTATAAATGATGAGGGAAGGAGGGAGGTAGGGAGGGAGGTGGAAAAGGAGAGCAGCGAAGGAGTGAGAGGGTTGTGGGCGTGCGGTGTGACGTTATGTTAAGATGACTTAACGAGTAGTTTTGCATTCCATACTTAAAGATAAAAAATAAATTTAAAAGTTTTTAAAGAAATACATTACTAAGTAGAATCCAGGTCGGTACATTCTTTAGTCTTGTTGGTACTTTAAATAAAAAGCTTTCCTGATAAGAAAAAGTTGCAAATACATAACTAAGTTACAAATTTTGCAAATAAAATCCAAAAAGTAAGTGCAACGACCGGGAATCGAACCCGGGTCACCCGCGTGGCAGGCGAGTATTCTACCACTAGACCACCGTTGCTACATGATGTCAAGATTCCCTTTTGAAAGTTTGTTATCCTTACGGGACGGGTTGCATTCCATATTTTTTTATGTGCCGCCTTGACAACCTCTGGAGGCCCTTTCGTATGATCGCATATCACTGCTAGCACGCTTCGCCACAGGATGTCAGAACAGTAAAGAAGTGTAGCAAATCTCAGTAAACTATCGTATAACAGTGTGTATACTCAAGTTATTAAATGATTAAAAAAAGAGTCCATCTGATGGTATTTGAGTGACCATGTATGAAACGATAGTACAATTTAGACGGAAACGGAGGCGGTCAACTGCAGTTCCGTGGAGACTGAGTATAGAAGAAACATTTTTTCGCATTATTTAGATAAACGTCCCCGGACACAGAGCGTATAGGGGACAACGTAGAAGAAACAGGTTCTTCA
The DNA here is from genome assembly GCA_036898135.1 of Oncomelania hupensis. Lineage (NCBI taxonomy): Eukaryota > Metazoa > Mollusca > Gastropoda > Littorinimorpha > Pomatiopsidae > Oncomelania > Oncomelania hupensis. The sequence goes on along the minus strand of CM072511.1, from coordinate 4,484,910 downwards.
AGAGAATTTATACAACCTGGTCCAGTGGACCGATAGATGTCTGTTGTGGTTTAACAGTCTCAAATATAACGTGTATCATCTGGATAAGAAGAACCCAAACCATGACTATATTTTGAACGACGACGCATTTGTTGAAATGTGCTCAGTGTGAGAAAGACTTGGGAGTCATTGTTGATAAGGATCTCTCCTTTGAAGACCATATTATGTCCTTAAGTAGCCTTTCTATAAAGTTATGTTAAGATAGTTAAACAAGAAGGTTGGAGTTCCATTTTAAAGAATGAATATAAAAATTAAATAATAAACTTTAATGAAAAAAGTTAAAAAGTTGAATCCAGCTCGGCAAATCCTTTTATAGTATTTTAATTAGAAATTTTTTCTTAAGTAACAATAACAAATCTCAAATCCATAACTATATTAAAGACTTTGAAATCAACATTAAAAAACATTGCAATGCCCGTAAATCGAACCCGGGTCACTTGCAAATATTCTACCACTAGAACACTTTGCTACATGTTCTTTTGCCCCTTTCTAAACTACTGCTATTATTACTACTAATACTAATACTAATACTAATGATGATGAGAATATTTAAATATCACTTTTTCTTAACGAAATCAGTTCGAAGCACAGTTCTCACGCATTTAAACTTAACGTTAACATCTAAACACATAGGAAAAGAAGTCAAACAAAAAACGAGACACCAATGATTTATGCAAAGACATAAAACCAACATGAAGAAGAATACGTACAAGTGAACTATAAAAGATGAGGGAGGGAGGTGGAAGAGAGCAGATACGGAGTGAGGGGGTTGGGGTAATGCGGTGTGACGTTATGTTAAGATTGCTTAATGAGTAGTCTTGCGTTCCATATTTAAATATTGTAAAAAATAAATTAAAAGTTTTTTTTTTTAAAAAGAAATGCAGTTATAAAGTAGAATCCAAGTCATTTAGTCTTGTTTGTACTTTAAATAAAAAGTTTTCCTGATAAGTAAATGTCGCAAATCCATAATTAGGTTACAAATAAAATATAAAAAGTAAGTGCAACGACCGGGAATCGAACCCGGGTCACCCGCGTGGCAGGCGAGTATTCTACCACTAGACCACCGTTGCTACATGTTCTTAAGGTTCCCAACGTTACATTGGTAGATTAATGTCCCCGGACACAATCGCGTATAGGGGACGTGAAGATTCCCTCTTGAAATTATGTTAAGATATCCTTACGAGAAGGGTTGCTTTTCATTTTGTATTGATGTGTAACCTTGACAACCGCTGGAGGCCCTTTAGTGTGATCGCCTACTGTATCACTGCTACCACGTATAGCCACAGGTTGTCGGAACAGCAAACGAGTTTACCAAATCTCAGTAACCTAACATATTTACAGCGCTATTCACTTCAGAAGCAACCTTTAGGGGGATATATGAGATTCTAGAAAAAACAACAACTGAAAACTGTTGTTCACTTCAATCCTCAAGGAAATAGTACACAAGACTATATTACCTGAAGGTGTCAAAGGATCTGATCAGTAAAAAGGCTATTGTAGGTTGACAGCTCAAAGTAAACGCTTCAACTAAAGCGTTAAGAAGGCCCAATTTTAATCTCCTCCTTGGGGTACTTGACTTGAACCACTTTTGTATCGTTTCTTAGTAAGGCTGTCTCATCAGTTAAAAAGACGCTATTACAGGTTGAAAGACTAACCTTAACCTAGGACCTAAAGCATAAACATGGCCAAATGTAATCCTACTTGAAGGACTAGAAGTGGTATGTATTTAAGTAACTAGGGTAGGTCTGTAAGTAACTAGGTGTGACAAGGCGTACAATCTAGCCTGAGTCAGAGGGCACCCACTCATCCCTCCCAACCACCCAGTTAACCCCCCTACACATCCAGTCGACCCTTGGACGCGCGCTGGCTCATTCGCCTAAGCCCCGCCCCTCGGGCATCAAGTTAAAGCCTGACACAGACCCAGACTAGGGGTCAGTCGCAAACCCTCCAGCCTTCAAGCCACAACAACTTGTCCGAAGACACGTCTCCATCGACTGGCGACCTCTGAGCTTCGGCAGTACTCGTGTGCTTCACCCCGTCTTAGTCAAGACGGCTCCTGAGCAGGGCTCATACCCCAGCCTTGTATCATCTCTCAGTCGCTGACCCGCTGCAGGCCCCTGACAACCCAGGGAGTCAACGAGAAGCGTTCCCCCGAATTTCATCATCCATAGACAGCTAGCAACGTAAGCTGAAATCCACGCCTGTACCTCAACCAAGATTGGCATCCCCGGTCATTGCGCAAGAAGCGTGACCAACTGACCTGCATTCCAAGTGACGCCACGCTAAACCTGGACACTGTCCAACCAGACTATCTTGGAACAACCTCCGCCCTCCAAGAACCAGCTAAGTTACTGACCCACGAGCATCACCACTCGAAGATCATCTGGCCAGAAACCAGCCAGATACACTCTTGCCCTATGACGATATCAGTGTCCACAGTAGCACTAGTACCCCAGAAGTCATCCACCCAGAATATCTCCGAGCTACTCCCTACTGATATAGACGCTACCCCGTGACTCACTATTAGCATTACCCAATATAGACGACCCAGTTCGATTTAAATAAAACTTCACAGTTAGAAATTGCACTTAACCAGACTGGCCTTTGTATTCGAATTTCTCAACTAGTGTAGTATACCATCTTTCTCGTCTACCCTTTGACTGTCTCTCATTTAATTAGTAGCCCTAGCCTTAATTCTCTTGAATGTCATCGCATCATTAGCCTAACAAAGGAGGTAATACAGCGCTAGAGATTAAGAGTTTACCCTTCATTCCCCCAACCCCTTTCTTTGTGACATTAACTTTGGCGACCCCGACGAGACTAAAGACTTAGGTTCCCATCCCAACTTGACGAGACTAAGGACTTAGCTTAATTTCCACCCCAGCCCAGTAGAGATAGGACCCAGCCCCTAAGCCTAGCTAGTAGAGTGTAGCATAGCCCCATAGGTCCCTTACTGGCTTTCCCGAATGGTGGTGTCTCGAAAAGGTTTTTTTTTTGCATTCATTTTTGAATTTTGATTGATTGCATTTTGTCTTTGTGGTTGTGTTGTGTTGTATGCGCCCCTGTGCAGTTTCATCGTAGCTCATCCAGCCCACCCCCTTGTTTTCCGTCGGTGTACCCCCTTGTGTGCGCCCCTCATTCCGGTTAGGACTTTTCAGGGTAGGTCACCTCCCTTACCATGGCCGACCGGGGAGAGCTTGCGCTCAGGTACAAGAGTATTGGCGAGAGCTTAGGGCTCGCCGGCACCGAACTCAAGGACTACGTCCTGGCCAACGTAGATGCGGACGTGGCCGAGGAAAAGTTGAAGAGGGAAGAGAGGGCTAAAGAGCGAGAGGCGAAGAAGGAGGAGGAGAAAGAGCGCCTCGCCGCGGAAGAACGGGCCGCCGCCCGGAGGAAAGAGGAAGAGAAGGAGCGCATCGCCGCGGAAGAACGGGCCGCCGCCCGGAAAATAGCAGAGGAGGAGAGAGCCGCCGAACGGAGGAGAGAAGAGGAGAAAGAGAGGGTAGCCCAGGAGGAGAGAGCCGCCGAGCGGAGAAGAGAGGAGGCGAAGGAGAGGATAGCAGAGGAGGAGAGGGCCGCCGCACGGAGGAAGGAGGAGGACGAGAGGGTCGCGGCACTTGGAGAGAAGAGGAAGGACAAGGAACTGGAACGGCGCCAAGCACTCCTCCAGCTTGAGCGCGAACGCCGCGATCTAGGCATCGCATCGCCCGTGAGCGAAGACTTCTCGCTCATCGCCCCCAGCTTCGCCGCCAGCGCCGGAATATCCGCAATCCCCCCGCCGATTCCGGGGATGAACTTTCCCCTGGACCCATTCGTCGAACGAGACGAATCGATCGAAGTTTATCTCGCCCGATTCGAGAGAGTCGCGGGAGAAAACAGCCTTGACCCCCGGTACTGGTATCGCAAGCTTAGTCATGGCCTTAAGGGGAAGGCCTACGAAATCCTGGCCAAGACGCCAACTTCCGAGGAGGGCGACTACCCCGCCCTCAAGAAAGCTCTACTGCACGGATTTGAGCTCTCAGGTGAGCACTACCGCAAGAATTTCCGGAACTCCCGGAGAGAGAGAGGGGAGAAGTTTACACAATTCGCCGACCGGCTAGCCACTCTACGGGACAAATGGATAGAGCAAACGGACGAACCAAAAACGTACGACGGACTGCTCGAATTGATGCTAGCCGAGCAACTCCGAGGGACAATGCCAGCGGAGCTTCGGACTTTCGCCGCCGAACAGGGAGCCGCCCGACTAGAAGACCTCATCATAGTCGCGGACCGCTACCTCACCGCGCACCCCGACGACAGACAGCCTCGCCGGGACCCGCCCGCACCCTCGTCACCAGATACCCGCCACCAGCCTCGCCGGCCCGTCCCGCCAGCGAATCACCGTCCACCCCCGCCTAAAGGACGCCCTAACCCCGGAGCAGAGCCTGGGAAGCGGAGCACAGAGCTCTACTGCGGCTACTGCCAGCGCCGAGGACACACCCGCGAGAAATGTTTTCGCCGCATCAGCGACCAGCGTCGCAAACAAGGCACAGTATTGGCCCTGCGCCAAGTTACTCCCGACGGGAACCCGGTAACCCCCGTCGCCACTCCCACCGATCGACCGGCCGTCACTGAGCAAGTGACCGTCAACGGTCGCCCAGCCCACTGTCTATACGACACGGGACTCACCTTTGACGCCGTCGTCCGCCGCTCGCTCATCAGGGAACAGGGCCTGACCGGCGAAACTATCACCCTGAAGTTGGCCGACGCGTCTCAGCCCAGCACCACGCTCCCTATAGCCCGGATCCAAGTCACCAGCCGATACGTCACGGGGACCATTCAAGCGGCCGTGATGGACCAGCCCCTGTATGACTTGATCCTAGGATGCCGCTACGTATTCTTGGGTATGCCGCCCCAGCCTGTGGAGTCGATGGCCGCCGTCCAGACGCGCGCCCAGGCGAAAACAGCCGCGACACCACCCCCGATCCCCAACCAGATGCCGGAACAGATCCGGAAGGCCCAAGAAGACGACGTCACCCTCCGCAAGTGCTACGGAAAACTTCCCGCCGCACGCACTCCACCCAAGTCCGGGGACTTTTTCGTCGAGGACGGACTTCTCTTCCGTCAGAAGGACGAACATTCGCAACTCGTCGTACCTGCGACCCTTCGCCCCCAAGTCCTGGAACTTGGCCATAGCATGCCCCTAAGTGGACATATGGGCATAGGAGCCACCACTCTACGCATCAGCGCCCAGTACCACTGGCCCGGGATGACAGAAGACGTGAAGCGCTACGTCAAGTCCTGTCGCCAGTGCCAACGATACTCGCCCCGCCATCACACCGTACCGGTCACTATCAGCCCCACCGTAGTCGTCGGGACACCCTTCCAACGAGTGGCCGTCGACATAGTAGGACCCCTTCCGCGGACCAAGAAGCGGAACCAGTATCTGCTTACCCTTGTCGACGCTTGCTCTATGTGGTGTGAGGCCGTTCCACTACCGAAGATTGACGCCGCCCGAGTCGCCGACGCGCTCGTCACCATATTCACACGAGTCGGATTCCCGGACAACATCTTGACCGACAACGGGTCCCAGTTCACCGGAAAACTCATGCAGGAAGTTTTCCAACTACTTCGCATTCGCCATATCCGAACTCCACCCTACCACCCCGCAAGCAACGGACAGGTCGAGCGCCTGAACGGGACTCTCATCTCAATCATCCGCAAGATCGCCGACGAACAGCCCGAAGCGTGGGACACCTACGTCCCGTCAGCACTCTTCGCGTATCGAGAGACCCCGCACACCTCCACCGGATACACGCCTTCCACGCTGCTTTTTGGGAGACCCCTTTCCGGACCTCTAGCCGCCCTACGACGTAGCTGGACCGACGCCAAACTGGACGAGGCACCGGTCGACGCCACGAAATACGTCACCAAGCTCCAGGAAACTCTCAAGGCCACATGGAAAGCCGCCTCCGCCAACCTGAAGAAGGCGAGAGAGAGACAAGCCCGCTATCATAATCGCCGCGCCCGGGACCGAGAACTGCAGGTAGGAGACCAGGTCCTACTACTTCTCCCCAGCGGCACGAACAAGCTAGACATAGCTTGGCAAGGACCCTACCCGGTGCTGGAGAAACTCTCACGTACCACTTATCGCATCGAGGTAGGCGGAAAGCCCAGGACCCACCACATCAACTTGCTCAAGCGGTACCTGGAGCAACCCGCAATCGCCCCAGACTCCCACTCGCTACTCACGGTCGCGCTGGCCGTCGAAGTAGACGGTACAGAGACCGGCGTCGCCGAATTTCCGCTAAAAGGGAAGGAATCCTTCCGAGACGTATCTCTGGACCCCTCACTCCCCGCCGGCCAGCAACGCCAACTACGCGCCATCGTAGCAGAATACAGGGAAGTCCTCACCGACATTCCTGGGAGGACGGACCTAGAAGAAGTCCAACTAACCCTGACGGACCCCACTCCCGTCCGCCAGAAACCGTACCCCGTCCCGCTTTCCCAGCAGCAGGTAGTAAGGACAGAAGTAGAGGCTCTGCTACAAGCCGGAGTCATCGCTCCCTCCCGTTCCCCCTACAGCGCAGGTATAGTGCTATCACGGAAGCCCAGCGGAGAACATCGCCTCTGTATCGACTTCCGGCAGTTGAATCTCGTAACACAGTTCGTACCCGGACCCCTGTCCGACCCGACGGACTTGTTTGCGAAGCTACAGTCCGCCAGATATTTCTCCAGAGTGGATCTGAGCAAGGGCTTTTACCAGATCCCCGTGCACCCTTCATCCCGCCAGTACCTGGCCTTCAGCACGATGGACGGCCACTATGAGTTTAACGTTCTGCCGTTTGGTCTACACAATGCCCCCAGTATATTCAGCACGATGATGCGGAAGCTGTTGGACCCCCTCCACTGTCCGTCCCTACACTCTTTTATGGACGACATACTCGTCGCCACGGAGACATGGGAGGAGCACCTACGAGTGGTGCGCCAACTCTTACGCCGACTCAAAGAAGCTGGCCTCACTGCCCGGCCGACCAAATGCCAGTTCGGATACCGGGAGCTGGAATTCCTTGGCCACACCATCAGCCATGGACAGCTCCGGCCTCTGGAAAAGACTGTCCAGCGCCTTCGAGACGCGCCCCGCCCCAAGACCAAGAAAGACGTCCAGTCCTTCCTGGGACTGAGTGGCTTCTATCAAAAGTTTGTACCCGGCTACAACGGGATCGCCGCGCCACTATCCAGCCTAACCCGGAAGACAGCCCCAGACCGAGTCGTCTGGACCCCGCAATGCGAAGCTGCCTTCCAGGAGCTCAAGGAGAAACTGACGTCACAGCCAGTCCTGCGACTCCCCAACCACGGACAGCCCTTCGTCCTGCGCACAGACGCCAGCGACGTAGGCCTCGGAGCCGTTCTACTCCAACGGGACTCCTCGGACGCCCCGACGCTCTTCCCCGTCGCGTACGCCAGCCGGAAGCTAAAGCCGGCTGAACTGAACTACGCCACGTCGGAGAAGGAGTGTCTCGCCCTCGTCTGGGCAGTCCAGAAGTTCCAGTTGTATCTCTACGGCTCACACTTTACCGTCCAAGTGGGTCATCAGCCGCTCTCATTCCTGGCGACATCTAAATCGCTCAACGCCCGGCTGATGAGGTGGGCTCTGCTGCTCCAAGCATACTCTTTCCAGCTGGAGCACATCCCAGGAAAAGACAACCACGGCGCAGACTTCCTCAGCCGCCACCCCGCAACAGACTCCATCGAGTCCCCACTGAGGGCCGACGCCCCAGCCTTCATACCCGCCGCCGCCCACTAACCGTAGCCGAAACCCGGCAGCTCCGCGGACCCCAGCCTTGGGCATCCGCCATCGACTACCAGGAACCCCGCATCGCCCCGCATCTCCCGGATCACCGCAACCATCTTCGCATCCCGCTTCTGACCTCAGAGCTGATTGGCCGCGTCTCAGTCGAGGCCTAGGACCTCGCCTTTTTCCTTGGGGGGGCCTCTGTGACAAGGCGTACAATCTAGCCTGAGTCAGAGGGCACCCACTCATCCCTCCCAACCACCCAGTTAACCCCCCTACACATCCAGTCGACCCTTGGACGCGCGCTGGCTCATTCGCCTAAGCCCTGCCCCTCGGGCATCAAGTTAAAGCCTGACACAGACCCAGACTAGGGGTCAGTCGCAAACCCTCCAGCCTTCAAGCCACAACAACTTGTCCGAAGACACGTCTCCATCGACTGGCGACCTCTGAGCTTCGGCAGTACTCGTGTGCTTCACCCCGTCTTAGTCAAGACGGCTCCTGAGCAGGGCTCATACCCCAGCCTTGTATCATCTCTCAGTCGCTGACCCGCTGCAGGCCCCTGACAACCCAGGGAGTCAACGAGAAGCGTTCCCCCGAATTTCATCATCCATAGACAGCTAGCAACGTAAGCTGAAATCCACGCCTGTACCTCAACCAAGATTGGCATCCCCGGTCATTGCGCAAGAAGCGTGACCGACTGACCTGCATTCCAAGTGACGCCACGCTAAACCTGGACACTGTCCAACCAGACTATCTTGGAACAACCTCCGCCCTCCAAGAACCAGCTAAGTTACTGACCCACGAGCATCACCACTCGAAGATCATCTGGCCAGAAACCAGCCAGATACACTCTTGCCCTATGACGATATCAGTCCACAGTAGCACTAGTACCCCAGAAGTCATCCACCCAGAATATCTCCGAGCTACTCCCTACTGATATAGACGCTACCCCGTGACTCACTATTAGCATTACCCAATATAGACGACCCAGTTCGATTTAAATAAAACTTCACAGTTAGAAATTGCACTTAACCAGACTGGCCTTTGTATTCGAATTTCTCAACTAGTGTAGTATACCATCTTTCTCGTCTACCCTTTGACTGTCTCTCATTTAATTAGTAGCCCTAGCCTTAATTCTCTTGAATGTCATCGCATCATTAGCCTAACAAAGGAGGTAATACAGCGCTAGAGATTAAGAGCTTACCCTTCATTCCCCCAACCCCTTTCTTTGTGACACTAGGGTAGGTCTGTAAGTAACTAGGGTAGGTCTTTAAGGAACTAGGGTAGGTCTTTAAGTAACTAGGGTAGGTCTGTAAGTAACTAGGGTAGGTCTTTAAGTAACTAGGGTAGGTCTGTAAGTAACTAGGGTAGGTCTTTAAGCAACTAGGGTAGGTCTGTAAGTAACTAGGGTAGGTATTTAAGTAACTAGGGAAGGTCTTTAAGTAACTAGGGTAGATCTGTAAGTAACTAGGGTAGATCTGTAAGTAACTCGTGGCGCAGTGGATAAGTCGCCGGATTCCTATGCCGAAGGTCGCGGGTTCGATTCCCACAAGGGGCGAACGTATGTGACTTAGGTACGAGACTATTGAGGTCACCGAGGGTTTTCTCCGGGCACTCCGGTTTCCTCCCTCCCTTCAATAATGGTACAGGATGCAGTCAATATAAAAATTTCAAAAATAAAAATTCGATTTTCTTCCGTCTTCTAATAGCGATCTTTCTGCCTTCACACCACCTGTTTGAGTGATGTATGTGTATTTGGTGTGTGTGAGGGTAAATGAGACAGGTGAGCGTGTATGTTAGTATAGATCGCCGCGCTTTGAGCCTTTGGGGAAAGGCGCGTACATAGCATCCTGTATTATTATTAACTAGGGTAGGTCTGTAAGTAACTTCCAACCTCAGGCTCTACGCCAGAGTGGGTACTTGGACAAAAGCTTAATAGGATCACCACTTTGGTTTCAAGACCTGGTGATCTGGTGACGTAGCCAAACCATCGGAGTTTACGTCCCCCCACCACTGCGAGTAGGTCATCGTGTTGTCCAATGGCTTGTGTGATGGTCTGTCGGACTTCGTCGTTGGTGATGTGTTGGGTATAGGAAATGCCCGTCTTCTGCAGCACCCCATCTCCATGCCCCGCACTCCTCGTTGGAGATCTGCTGTGAGGGTCCATGTTTCGCAAGCATATAGGAAGATGGAGATGACAAGGGATCGCAGCAGCCTTACCTTGGAATGTAGACTGATCGTCCTGTTTTTCCAAATTGGTTTCAACCTCTCCAGCAGTTGTTTGTGCGATCCTGGAGAGGACTTCCTGTCGATAAACGATTCTCAACATCACATTGCTCAAAACTAACCCGAGATTTTACAATTATTATTGGCAATGAATTATCTTTCCAAAAGTTAGCTTTCTTCCCATACGGCGGGACTAACTTGCCTTGTCCTCAGGCTAGAAACCAATGGCGCCTGACAGGTGTGGGATCGATCACGCCTTAACAAATAAAATCTAACTGGTCAAATTCTTATATTATCGTATTTTAAATAGAATGCTTTTTTTGCGTTAAAGCAAAAATCACAAATGTTGCAATAACTAAGTTTAAAATATTGCAAACAAAATTCAAAACTGAATTGCAACTACCGAAAATCCGAGTTACGGGATAGGATAGGATAGGATAGGATAGGATAGGATAGAATAGGATAGGATAGGATAGGATAGGATAGGATAGGATAGGATAGGATAGGATAGGACCGACAATCAAAGCCGGGTCACCCGCGTGGCAAGCGAGTATTTTACCACTAGGACACCGTTGGTACATGATTTCCATTAATTTTAAGATCTTAATTTCTTAATAAAAGTGTCACCCCCGTTGGGGTGCCGGGGGTTTCAGTATAAATAGTATCCCCACTTTCTGGAAATTTAGTGCTTTAAATTTCCACTGTCGCTGTCTTTCTCATTTGCTCTTTCTCATTCCTGTTCTGTTCTATCAATCTGCTATACTATCTTCTTCTTCGCTAGACCAGTCACCTACCTTTTTTCTTGAAAACTCTTCCGGGACAAGACTCCTTGTTTGTGTATGAGGTCTGTTGGATCAGCTTGGGAATATTGGACGCTTTCTGCCAGGTGGTCACTAGGGCTTCCTATGATGTTATTATTTAGTAGGCATTTTATATGTATGTGTTTTGTTGATAATTTATAATGATGTTTGTATTCTATTTTGTTTTTGTAAACGGGGGTTCGATAAATTAGAGTACAGCCTCAGCGTCCCCTGCGTGGGATGTCTTTATTGTAAAGTGACTGGCTGGTGGAGAGCTTTCAGTTTTACCACTAGGGTTGTTTCAGCAGATATTTTATGCGGCAGGGGTGGTCCGGTCCTGATTTGGCTCGGAAGAGTCCGCTGGATCTAAAGCAATAATCATGTAATGTAATGTAATAAAAGTGTCGCACTCCAATTTTCATGAATGATGCAAACTTGAAAAAATCTCGTGGGGCTCTTAAAGATAACTTCAATAGTATTACTGTAGGAAAGAGAAGTGTTAGGACTGACCATCTTGAACTGTGTAAAGAAGCATAAAAATCAAAAACAGCAAACATACTAAATAAGAACAGCACACACAAAGCACACCAGCAGCGGGTTACTTATATTAAAAATTGCACACTCTCAAGCTCCAATTTTCAAAAAGCTTAACATAAAACTTAACATTTTAAAGTTATCTCTTTGCTAGCTACTTGATCAACTCGTGTTTTTCTGTAACCAGTGTTAACTAATGTCTGCCAATGTTTTATTTGTAAATATTGCCACCTTAAGTCTCTATTCAGTGATAAATGAAATGGAGTCCACAGTCGCTCTTGTTGCGGCACTTAGCTGTTATCTAATGGTGTAATAAAAGAACAACGTTGCAAAGGGCCATTAATGTATCTCAAGAACTTTACAATGCTTTGTAGTTTGTGTATTGCTATATATTTTAACATAATGTCTTGGCCATTTTTTACAACGAATATGTAGAAAATAAAATAAAAATAAAGAAACAGTTTTCTAAAAATAAAGTGCAACGACCGGGAATCGAACCCGGGTCACCCGCGTGGCAGGCGAGTATTCTACCACTAGACCACCGTTGCTACATATTTAGAATCTCCCTATGTCAAGTTTTAAGTAACGTTACAAATAGGGTCGCGTTCCATTTTTGACGATAGTGCTTGCCTTAAATCCGCTTGAGGCTGTTGTTTATGGCTCTTCCATTAGGTCTACGGGAGAGGGAAGAGAGGGGAGGGGCGGGCGCTCTGCGGATATGGGTGCCTGTAGTCGGTCTTTCCAGTCTTGTGCTGGGACATCGAGATCGATTCCGATTCACCTCCAGCCAATTCTTTTAATAACCGGCCTCATCCCTATGACCGACCTGGGGCAGCTTCGCCTTCGGCCGGTGAGTCTGGGCTGGAGTACCCGCTATATAAAAATCCGTTATTATTATTATTATTATTATTATTATTATTATTATTATTATTATTATTATTATTATTATTATTATTATTATTATTATTACTTCAGCCACTGACGTCAGCTTTCCGGACTGGGTGGCACAGCGGGGCTGTTGTTCAGAGTTGGAGAGCTCCGGGTTCGGACTGCAAGCATCAGGTGCCGTCTTCGGCCTCGTCGCTTCTGGCCTCACTACCCCCCGACTATTTGCTAAACCAGACTTCAAACAGTGGCCTGCTGGTCCCCCTGGGACACCTTTTTCAAGCTAAGTACGGCAGCGGGAGGTGTTATGCTTAGTGCGGGCGTCCAGCACCTTAATCTAATACGCAGTTAGCTACGTCTTCAGATCATCAGGTCTTGCAAAGACCATCCTGAAAGGCGCAGTGCAATGAGGTAAAAGAAGAGGGAAAACCGAAAAAGAGATGGGTTGGACAACATTCGAGAATGGACTGGTTTGACACTGAGCGCAATTATCAGGGTTGCTGAGGATAGAGAAAGATGGAGTATGCTGGTTAAACGATCATCTGTGGTGCCCCTACAACCTCCGAGTTACGGGATAGGATAGGATAGGATATAATAGGATAGTTAGCTAGCGTCTAACTGAGGGCGACAGAACACCGTCGCTTCGTCCTCTCTACAGATGCAACATTGCAAGAAAACTTGCGTAGAGCTCCGTCCTGAAAGAGTCTCAGTAATATTTACACTGGATTCTGCATACATCAGGACGTCGTCACAGTGTTGGTTTGAAACATGTCAAGTTGGTTTGCCTTTGTTATTGCTTTGTGCTGGATTTGTCACTACAGTACCGATAGGTCATCTTATGACCAAGAGTTCACAACTTAAAATCATTGTAAACAATGAGTCGTTCTGTTGTGTGTGTTTTTGCTTAGGTGATTTAAGACTAAGAGTGTCAATGGCAATGTTATTGACTGTGTGACTTGTACTTGTAAGGCCAATTTGTTCTTTGAACTTGCATCACACCTTAGGATTGTCTCCCTTCTGCTTCAGTTTTTGAAGGTAAGTGCAATTACTATACATAAGTAACAGTATACCTCCATTCGCATCTTGGCGTGCAATATGGAAAATTGTCACATCGAGATCGGACAATATTCACGAGAAATATTATCCGATCGAGGTGAGACAATTTGTCATATTCCAAGTCTAAGATGCTCACAGTGGTGAAAAAACGGAAACTCGAATGGTATGGCCACGTCACCAGATCATCAGGTCTTGCAAAGACCATCCTGCAAGGCACAGTGCAAGGAGGCAGAAGAAGAGGGAGACCGAACAAGAGGTGGGAGGACAACATTCGAGAATGGACTGGTTTGACACTGAGCGAAACTATCAGGGTTGATGAGGACAAGGAAAGATGGAGTACGCTGGTTAAACGAAAATCTGTGGTGCCCCTACGACCTCCTAGTTACGGGATAGGATAGGATAGGATGGGAAGATGCGAATAACATTTGTATCGATTTTAGACTAGAGGAGAAAGATGTGTGTGAACGACCACTTTACAAATTGCTTTGCAATAATGTCTTCCAAATAAGCAACCAACAAATACACACACGCCCAATTACACACACACACCCGCACACACACAGAATAAATAAAAATGAACACCAGAAGGTGACACGTGACAAGTTCCTTTAAAAAAAACCTGCACGAGTGAAAAACAACGCCAGTTTCATTTCATTGATTCGTCTCCGCTTCGTTCAACACGTAGGTTTAGTGTTCAGTCAACTGTAGCTCAGGCAGGCAATAAAAAAACAAGGCCAGTTTCATTTGCTGATTCAGTCGGTCCATATACTCGTTTGACTCCTCATTTCCTTGACATCACTGTTGCTGTAGAATTAGTAATGCTTTGGGCATAAAACCTTGTTGTAGCGCGCCTTACAAAATACAAGAAGACCGTTTGTTTTTTTAGTTTTTGCAGAAAAGGCCTAGGAGACTGCCATTGGTAAATGGGTTAAAGTAGGTCCTGTATCCTTATGACTTATATCTTTATATCCTTATGACTTATTTCCTTATGACTTTTATCCTTATGACTTATATTCTGATGACTTATATATTTCATATCTGGCTGGAAACATCGTCATATGTGATTTGTTCAATTAACATGCCATATCAATTTTAGTTAAAAACTACCTGGCCAATTAAAATATAAGACTTGTTCAAATCGACATATTGTGTTTTGTTGTTCTTAATAACGATAAGGTTAGTTTTGTTCATGACGGTTTTTTTAAATGTGTAAAATAGCAATTGTTTGTTTTCCCGACGCAACTGTTCTAAAAATGGTATCTTCCTAGGATTTATTCCTATGTCCAATAAATAGTATTTCAATCTGTATAATTTCCACAATAAAACTGAAACCTAGTAAATACTTCTTCCTATTGAATAAAATCTTATATTCAAAATAAACTTGTTTGTATTTTTATATTTTACAATTCTAACTCAAATCAATAAAATTAATATACAAAAAAATAGAGTGCAACGACCGGGAATCGAACCCGGGTCACCCGCGTGGCAGGCGAGTATTCTACCACTAGACCACCGTTGCTACATATTGTTTTACTTTGAATTTTAAGGTAAGTTACAAGATGGACAGTGCTCCAATTTTGACAGATGAGCTGACGACTTAGCAACAGCTTGGGGCTTTCATTTTTTTGCGACTTTCACTGCTTTATCACTGTAAGGGAGAGCAGCATGAAACTATCACACCATCAATGAGAGACATCAATTTTAAATGGATTGTGCTAAACATTGTGCCAGCATAACTGAAGAGAAAGAAAGAATTAACAGATGGACGGAATTCTACTCTTAGCTATACAACCATAAACTCAACAGAGACCCAACAATACTAAATTGTCTTCAAGGAAGTGCAGGTGATGACTCCCTCCCATTCTACGTGAGGAAGTTGAAGCAGCAATCAAGTCCTTTTTACAGGAAAAGTCGGCAGGAATTGACAACAAACCTGCAGAACTGGTCTAAGCAGGAAGAGAGTCAATGATCACCGTTCTCGCTACCATCAGCAACAAAATCTGTAGAACTGGAGTTTTTCCAACTTCCTGGACTCCGTCACTAATCATCACCCTGTCAAAGAAAGGAACCGTACTATCAGCCTACTAACTCATCCAGGCAAAGTTAAGCTGAAAGTCGTTCAGAATAAACTCTGAAGCAGAAACCAAGCAGGTTTCAGAGCAGGACGAAGCACAACTTAAGAGATATTTAACTTGAGTCAGTGTTCCCGATTACGCACAGTAGTGCGTCAATTACGCACAAAATATGAAAAATGACGCAAGAAAACTTGCATGCAGACGCACACATTTTTTTGGAATCGCTGAAGTCATAAATACGACCAACGAGTGGCGAACTAATTCACGGCATAATCAGAATCGGAACCCAACTGAGACTGCCATTGCAGACGATTAAAGATTGTGTCGGGAGTTGTCGTCCTTAAAAATCGCATGCGCGCGCATTGTAAACTTCCTCCAAGCAAAACATTCACTGAACAAAAGAAATCTTCGTTAATCCATTCTTTAATTCTATCATACACGATCATTTCACTTCTGACTTGGTTGACTGGGCCCAAAACCCGTTCATCCACCGATTTGGGGACTCTCAAAATATGCACAAGGACTCTTAAAATTTTATACCTGAGAGTCCCAAGGACTCTCTTTTTTTTGTGTGGAGGGAACACTGTTGAGAATAATCTGTGAAAAGTACCTTGAGCACCAGCAAGATATGTACCATGTTTTCGTGAACTTAAAAAAAATTCAAAAGTACAATATATATATATATATATATATATATATATATATATATATATATATATATATATATATATATATATATATATATATATATATATATATATATATATATATATATATATATATATATCAGTACATCTTATGTTAATCGGATGAATAAACATTGATACAACAATACAACAAAATTAAGCCTTCGACAGGACGTAGCATGCTGCCTTGTGGTCCACCATGAAGAAGTAGCCTACAACATCAATGCCATCCTTGTCCGAGTGATCGGAAGCAATGGAGACTGGTTCCACTTCTGTTGGAGTATGTCCAACTTCTTCACTATCTTCCTGGAGAGGATTATGGAAGATGACTTCGAGGACCATGAAGGTACAGTTTCCATCGGGTGAAAAACGATCACAAACCTGCGATTTGCGGATGACATCGATGGCCTCGTGGGAAATGAGAATGATTTGGCCAGCTTGGTGGAACATCTGGACAAAGCAACCACTGCATTTGGCATTTGGGGTGGCCTCGTGGCGCAGTGGATAAGTCGCCGGTTTCCTATGCCGAAGGTCGCGGGTTCGATTCCCGCAAGGGGTGAACGTATGTGACTTAGGTACGAGACTATTGAGGTCACCGAGGGTTTTCTCCGGGCACTCCGGTTTCCTCTTCCCTTCAATTATGGAACAGGACGCAGTCAATATAAAAATTTCAAAAATAAAAATTCGATTTTCTTTCCGTCTTCTAATAGCGATCTCTATGCCTTTACACCACCGGTTTGAGTGATGGATGTGTATTTGGTGTGTGCGAGGGTGGATGAGACATGTGAGCGTGTATGTTGGTATAGATCGCTGCGCTTTGAGCTTGATTGATTTGGAGAAAGGCGCGTATATTGCATCCTGTATTATTATTATTATTATTATTATTATTATTATTATTATTATTAGTAGTAGTAGTAGTAGTAGTAGTAGTAGTAGTAGTAGTAGTAGTAGTAGTAGTAGTAGTAGTAGTAGTAGTAGTAGTATTTAAAGACAAAACTCATGACCAACAGCACCCAAGGCATCACCTCAGACATCAGTGTCGAACAACCCTAGAAACAGTGAAGACATTCACATATCTCGACTCCATCATATCAGACGAAAGCTCGAAGCCCGAGATTGTGGCAAGGATTGCACAAACAACAGCTGTGTTAGCAAGGCTTCAAACTATCTGGAGAGATAAGAACATAAGCCTTCGCTCCAAAATCCATCTATAGCAGTATCTTACCATGTCAGTCTTTCTATGTGCCTGCGAAACTTGGGACAGCTGCAAAGAAGAATCCTGACAATCGAAATGGGTGCCATAGGAGACTACTAGGCATCCAAAACAGTGATCCACCTGCCCAACTCCAGTACTGTTCAGTAGCTAAGAAATGGGTTGTTGTGGCACTCCTGGCCAAATAACTCTTGAGGCAGTTTTGACTTACAGTGTGTCACGGTCAGGGGGAGAGAACTACATAGTAAAGGTAGAGAAAATTAAGAAAGACAGAAACAGAGAGAAACCACTGCCTATTGTTTTCAACAAAAGATGTGACCACACCACAGCCAGGAACTCCAAATACAAATGGATGATGATGTTCACTAATTACATATTTTACACAGGTGAATAAGATGGAGGCGATTGAAGATGGGGGTGAAGGTTAGATGAAGGCGTGAAGGTGAGCATGACTGATATAACGATGTGCGGTCAATAAAATAAAAGTAAAAGAACCTAAAAGAAGTCTTAAACAGTTAATATGTCCCTTAATAACGTTTCACCATCAGTTGCACTAGACTGTTACATAGTCTGTACAGCCTGATCTAACCTCCCAGTCCGAAACACAATTGCTCTACTACTTATCTCAGAGTTCCAAGGAAAGATCCTGTCCAGCGAACTCGGAGAAGACCGAAAACTGAAGACTAAGGACTGAAGAGGAGCAACGAGTACGATGACGTCAACGGGAAGACAACTCCTCTCCCACCAATAGAGACTCCAACAACTAAGCGATGGAAGGAGAAGTCCAATCTACCCCATCACGGGTAAACGATGACGACGACACTGCCGCTAACGACGACAGAAGGATGAAGAGGAGTCGCTCCAGCTGCACGGCGAGACTAACTCAGAGCGCCGGCAAAAGTCATAGTGACAGCAACCGCCACCTGATGCTCAGGAAAACCAAAGAGGCCCAAGTAAGACACTTGGCTTTAGGATCATCGTCCGTGGACCCCCTCACCCCTCCTCTCTCTCTCTCTCTCTCTCTCTCTCTCTCTCTCTCTCTCTCTCTCTCTCTCTCTCTCTCTCTCTCTCTCTCTCTCTCTCTCTCTCTCTCTCTCTCTCTCTCTCTCTCTCTCTCTCTCTCTCTCTCTCTCTCTCTCTCTCTCTCTCTCTCTCTCTCTCTCTCTCTCTCTCTCTCTCTCTCTCTCTCTCTCTCTCTCTCTCTCTCTCTCTCTCTCTCTCTCTCTCTCTCTCTCTCTCTCTCTCTCTCTCTCTCTCTCTCTCTCTCTCTCTCTCTCTCTCTCTCTCTCTCTCTCTCTCTCTCTCTCTCTCTCTCTCTCTCTCTCTCTCTCTCTCTCTCTCTCTCTCTCTCTCTCTCTCTCTCTCTCTCTCTCTCTCTCTCTCTCTCTCTCTCTCTCTCTCTCTCTCTCTCTCTCTCTCTCTCTCTCTCTCTCTCTCTCTCTCTCTCTCTCTCTCTCTCTCTCTCTCTCTCTCTCTCTCTCTCTCTCTCTCTGCTATTTGGGCAGAAAGGAGGTTCACAACCACGCTATACTAATGATCCAATCATTACTTAGTGCAACCAACAAAACCACTTACATGCATATGCATTATTGTATGCATTATTGTTAGTCCTTAAAGAATACCGGTTATTACCACTCAATACTTATTACTATATAGTATTCTAAATTATGCATCGTAAAGCACAAATGCTCACTCTTTCATAACATTGTCACTAATATAACAGATAACGAAACTATAAAAATAACATTACCCTGACACACATGAGCTAAACGACAGCAGCAACGACCAGCAGATCTCTCAGTACTACAGTAACCGACTGTCGTCAGGTAAAATAATTAAAGGAATAACTATTCACTTACTCTATAAAGAGCCCCTTTATCGTACGACGGCCCTGGCATCAACAGCCACACACAACCGGCCGAAGGGCACCGCTCGTGACGCGAATACCATGACGGACACAACCAACGCCACCGACAGCGAAGACAACGACCGCGCCTCTCCTTGAACACAGCAGGAACCGCTGCAACAACACTGTAGTACTGAGAAGAGCCGGACGTCGGGCAAAGCCGTAACTTCAAGATAACACGGGGTAGACCAGCACCTGTCATGGCGGAACCGGTAACGGAGCAAGCTATTACAGAACCTTACTGCTCTACATCTCCACACGATCTGCCAACCTACCACCTAACACATTACCGACGACGTAAACTCGGTAGAAACATTTAAAAGCTGATTGGCTAAAGCAGAATCACAACTGGATAAGGGAAAGGAAAAGGGGAGAAACAAACAGTATTCATCCTGTACCACACATCCACGCTCATACAGCAGAACGAGCAAATGGCTCTGTCAGAGTTCGCACGTGCAAAACCTACCACCAGCGAAACAACTATAAATGAATGTTGAACTATCTCAGCTATGTGAACGTGCTCGTGAAAAACAAACCAACAAAGCAAGAAAGGATCAAGAAGTGATGCAACAATAGCTATGAAAAACCCAAGCCGTAATGCCTGTTTATTCTCTCACTATCTCTAATTTTCCCTCACGCACACTCTGCCTATTAATACCAGGTCATGACACGTCACACTGCGGTCATCGGACTTAATGAAACAGATGTCTTTATAATAATCATAATAACAACGGCAAAATTAATAATAATAATAATAATAATAATAATAATAATAATAATAATAATAATAATAATAATAATAATAATAATAATAATAATAATAATAATAATAATAATCTTTGATAGATTGACTAAACAGCACTATGCAGGTCAAGTTAAACCTTGTCAAATACTTTATTGCCCAATAAATCAAATACCTAGGATGTTGTTTTGGTGGTACGATAAAACTTTCACTCTTTACAACAAGCAGAAATGCTTTCACTGAGCACTAAGAGACATTGAAATAATCAAACAATTGTTTTAAATAGAAAAACACATGCGCGCACCCACAATCCAAACTCAATTATTTATACATGGGTACACATTTCTATTAGGTGACAAAACGAAGACATAAAGCGTTCTAACCTGTGCAATTAACAATTAACTACTGGTAGGTAGGGTTTGGGCGCGCCACTGGCTGCGACTACGCCTTCCCCGGGGGGAGGCGGCCCAGAGTTTCCCGATAGAAAGGGATAATGAACTGCAGCCCCCCCCCCCAAAAAGTTACTCTACTTAAATAATATTGTGTTTTGTTGTTCTTGTTGATGATGTTGTTCTTTTTTTTTTTTGCTTTTTAATGTGGAGAACAGTAATTGGTTAGTTGCCTGACACAATTGTTCTGGAAATTGCGTCTTTCAAGGATTTATTTGTAAAGCCTTGCCCGAATCGTAAACCCCGATGGTATGGCCAAGTCACAAGATCATCAGGTTTTGCAAAGACCATCCTGCAAGGCACAGTGCAAGGAGGTAGAAGAATAGGGAGACCGAAAAAGAGGTGGGAGGACAACATTCGAGAATGGACTGGTTTGACACTGAGCGAAACAATCAGGGTTGCTGAGGACAGGGAAAGATGGAGTACGCTGGTTAAACGATCATCTGTGGTGCCCCTACGACCTCCTAGTTATGGGATAGGATAGTATAGGATAGGCCCGAATCATTATTTTTTTATTGAAATAATTTCATCAATGGAACTGATGACAATATTTGTTTAAATCTTATATTAAAAATAAACTTGTGTTTTTATATTTAAAAATTCGAAATGAGGTCAATAAAAATTCCTTTATTAAATGGAAATGTTTTTGTTTTTTTAAGTGAAACGACCGGGAGAAAGCAGACAAAAACCTTATTTTCTTACCTTCATGTTTCTGTGTGATGTAACTGTCGGCGGTGAGTGTTCGTGATGTGTGTATGGTAGGACATGTGCTTATGAAATCGTGTGACAATGTGATACCGTGTTTTACATTTAATTCTTTTTAAACTTCTTTATTTTTGTATTTATTTTTTTTTAATCCTAAATCTTGTATCTTGTAACTGCCCTATGTGGATAAATAAAGTTGTATTGAATTGAATTGAAAAAAACAAGCATTTCAATAAACAACGTAATTTGAAAAAATATAAAATTGTGCAACGACCGGGAATCGAACCCGGGTCACCCGCGTGGCAGGCGAGTATTCTACCACTAGACCACCGTTGCTACATATTTAGTCGAAACATTTATCAAATTAGGTTAAGATAGCTCCCAACAAGGAGGGGTCGTGCTCATAATTTGACGAATGAGCTGACTTGGCTACAGCTTGGGGCTCGATTATTTTGTAGCTTTCACTACGTTGTCATTGTAGGGGACATTAACATAAACCTGTGAGATCTTCAGGTGAAGCCATCAGTTTCAATGGTTTGTATTAAAATTGTTCACTTGCCACATCAGTTTCAAATATATCAACTTTGAATTTTTCAACCGTTTTCTCTCTCTTTTTTTTTTTTACAGCAACTGCTAGATTCTCTCCCTTGTGTTCTGCTGCCCAACACCTTATAGTACTCGGTGACCAAAGTGGAGGGCCAGGCTTTTGCTTTTATTCATTGTTACCCAATTGTGCACCCACTTGTCTTTCTTACTAACCAGGACAATACTCTAAAGTACCCCCGTTGGGGTGCCGGGGGTTTCAGTATAAATAGTATCCCCACTTTCTGGAAATTTAGTGCTTTAAATTCCCACTGTCGCTGTCTTCCTCATTTGCTCTTTCCCATTCCTGCTCTGTCCTATCACTCTGCTATACTATCTTCTTCTTCGCTAGATCAATGACCTACCTTTTTTCTTGAAAACTCTTCCTGGACAAGACTCCTTATTTGTGTATGAGGTCTGTTGGATCAGCTTGGGAGTGTTGGACGCTTTCTGCCGGGTGGCGATATTTATTTTCCCAACTAGAGTCAGGGTAAAACCCATGTCGGTACGAAAAATTATTACACTTCGAATCCACTCGAGGCATGTGACGAAGAAAAGGACCTGGGAGTAATCTTTGATAGCACCCTTACTTTCGACTATCATATACAGAGCTGTACTAGCAAAGCAAATAGGATGATGGGATTAATTAAAAGAACTTTTATTTATTTAAATAAGGATATTTTCTGCAAATTATATAAAGCCCTAGTTAGACCACATCTCGAATATGCAGGCGTAGTATGGTACCCATCCCTTAAAAGACAATCTATACAAATAGAAAAGGTGCAAAGACGTGCGACCAAACTAGTCAAAAGCTGTAACAATTTGCCTTATGCAGAGAGACTAAAATTTCTTAACCTACACTCCTTACATGGCCGTCGACTAAAAGGGATTTAATTCAAACATGTAAAATTTATAATAATATGGTTGATTTAAATTGGAATCATTTTTTTTACTAAACCTGTCTGTGATATAACACGTTATCAGGAAGGAAAAATTTTTAAACATCAGTTTAACAGTAACTTAAGAAAATTTTCTTTTACTAACAGAATAATTAACGATTGGAATAACCTCCCTGAAGAAATTAAAACTAAACCATGCACTGACTCTTTTAAAAATTACTTGGATACTTCACCTAAACTTAAGTTAAAGAACGGTTTTACTATTTTGATGAATAATGATTAGGCAAAATTGTTATGCATGCGACAGACCAATAAGATTTACATTTTAAAAAGATGGGACATACCAAAAGGCCTCACAGCCAATTATTGTCCCTACTACTACTACTACTACTACTACTACTACTACTACTACTACTACAAAATGTGATGTACCAATTTCGAGGGAATATATTTGTCAAATTGACTTAATTACCTAAACAAATTATTTAGCTATTAATTAATATTATTATTCTATAGTTTTAGCATTAACTATGATGTGTAATTTAAGAGAATATTATCATTTTCTTGTAGGTTGAGCGACGACAGATACACTTTTGGCATGTTATTGTTAGTACAGGACTCACAGTAGCCAGTATGCCTACGTACATGCGTCGTCTGCAATCAGCCTTGATATGAAAGTTGGCGGAGGTGACAATTTGACAAACTTTAATCTGATGCTAATAAATCGAAATGCTAATAAATATTTATTTTAAAACTTTTTTTTACATCATCCAAATTATCCAACCAGTCTCATAGCAAAAGGTTTACAAAACAGAGCACAGCAGCTGTTGTTCGGACGGCTACAATCGGAGCGTACACTCGATTCACATTTTACGGAAAGATTTAGAACTTATTTAAGAATTCGAAAATCTGTTCGTGTGTAAATTTTGATTATTTGAGTGATTTTGAATCAATCTGCTTATCTAAAGGGTTATTTTGTCATTAATCAAACGAAAATTCCTCAAAATTTTTTTTTTCTGTCTTTCGATTTCTAGCCTCCAAACTACAGTGACCGCCATTAAGAAGAATCGTCGACAAAAGAGCGGAAGTGACACGTATCGTAATACCGTACCGGTTGTAGAACTTATATACTGACTAGGGCTTGTGCCTTGACTCTAGTTGGGAAAATAAATATCGCTGCCGGGTGGTCACTTGGGCTTCCTATGATGTTATTATTTAGCAATATAGGCTTTATATATATATATATATATGTTTTGTTGATAATTTATAATGATGTTTGCATTCTATTTTGTTTTTGTAACCGGGGGTTCGAGTAGTTGGGGTAAAGCCTCAGCCGTCCCCTGCGTGGGATGTCTTTATTGTAAAGTGACTGGCCGGTGGAGGGCTTTCAATTTTCCCACTAGGGTTGTTTCAGCAGATCTTTTATGCGGATCGGGGGTTGTTCGGTCCTGATTTTGCTCGGAAGAGTCCGCTGGACCTAAAGCAACAATTAATCAATCAATCAATACTCTGAAGTGTTTATCCATTGATCCACCTGTCCAGCTCTAGTGTTACTTCCTATCCTATCCTATCCCGTAACTCAAAAGTCGTTGGGGCACCACAGATGATCGTTTAACCAGCGCACCCCTTCTTTCTCTGTCCTCAGCAACCCTCATGGCTTCGCTCAGTGCAAAGCCAGTCCATTCTCGAATATTGTCTTCCCACCTCTTTTTCTGTCTCCATCTAAGCATTGTTGATAAAGAGTTCTCCTTTGAAGACCACAATAATGATTATCCAGAGGGCAAAGGGATGATAGCCTACGATGCCATCACTAAAAACAACTCGGACAAACAACAGTTGTAAATCAGGCAAACAACAGTCGTAACTCAGACAAACAACAGTCGTAACTCAGACAAACAACAGTCGTAACTCAGACAAACAACAGTCGTAACTCAGACAACAGTCGTAACTCAGACAAACAACAGTTGTAATTCAGACAAACAACAGTTGTAACTCAGACAAACAACAGTCGTAAATCAGACAAACAACAGTCGTAACTCAGACAAACAACAGTCGTAACTCATACAAACAACAGTCGTAACTCATACAAACAACAGTCGTAACTCAGACAAACAACACTCGTAACTCAAACAACAGTCGTAAGTCAGACAAACAACAGTTGCAATTCAGACAAACTCACGAACGCTATAAACCTTTACTGATCTGTCAACCTCTAAGCCGACAGAGGTTTTGATTTGGGGTGGGGCGATAGAGACTTCCAGTCCTTGGCTTCATTGACTTGGAAGTCACAGCACTCCTCTTCCGTCTTCATCCTCTTACGGCTTCTCAAAGGGTCTTTAATCCTTTATTATTCCCTACGAAGAGAGTGACTTTTGTGAAGTATTGGTGACTGGGTGAACTGAAAGAACTGATCTGTGATCGGGAAGACAGTATTTGAAAGTAGAATCAATCTTCTGTCCCCACCCTCATTTTCCCCAAATACGCACTGTCGCTTTTCCCCTCATCTTTCTTTCTGTTCCTTTCCTTCTTTGTTATACAATGCTGTGTGCAAACTAGGATACTGTGTGCAAACTAGGATGCTGTGTGCAAACTATGATGCGGTCCTCACTGCCCATCCCCACTTAAACCTCTAGTCTCCCCTTGTCAACCTGCCATCCATCTTTGACTTTGTCTTCCGCAACTCTGGATTAATACAATACAATACAATACGATACAATACAATACAATACAATACGATACAATACAATACAATACAATACAATACAACCAGACCCTGGGTACACAACACGACACAACATAACTTTATTGTCCGATAAAAACCTGGAATTTGCCTTTAGCACACATACAATACAATACAATACAATACAATACAATACAATACAATACAATACAATACAATATAATACGATTTCATTTGTCTCACACCGTGCAACTACAAAGGATTCAATAACATAATTAAATTCTAAAACAATAACAACAAGAAAGTGCGAGATCTGTTTACAAGTGACCATCATATAATTAATTATCTATGTATATACACTAACATCAAGTACCAGTACCGTACTTGTTGATTAAAGGCCAATGTAATATAGCCTAGCGTGTATACGTGTATCAACTCCTCAACCCGTCAGTGTTAAAGATTTCTTCTTCCATCTTTCTTCTGCAGGCACCTTCTCCTCTGCTCTCCATCTGCACTTCCATCGTCTTTAGTAATGGTATAGGATGCAATCTCATCTCTCTAACATTTTCAAAGTAACATTCGACTTAACTTTCCGTCTTCTAATGGCGACGTGCCTTCACACCACAGGTTTGAGTGGTGAATGTGTTTGTTGTGTATGTGGAAGTGTCTGTAATACTTGAACCTGTATGTTGGTATTGCGCACTTTGAGTCTGATTTAGGATTTAGGCACGTACAACATCCATTATTATTATTATTATTATTATTATTATTATTATTATTATTATTATTATTATTATTATTATTATTATTATTAGTATTATTAGTATTAGTATTAGTATTATTAATTTATTTATTTATTTAGGTATTTATTTGTTTATTTATTTATTTAAGTTTTATTATTGATTTTTTTTCTTAACTTAAAAAAAAAGTCTTGTTGTCTAGATTTATCCTCGTCTACCTTTTCTATATATCTTCAGAAATTGTGCTTGGATCAATTTTTTTTCCAGCAAAAGCCGCGACGTTGTACTGGTGTGACGAAAGGGGATTAAGGACGTCGCTGTAATAATAATGCAGTCAATTGAAGCCTGCCAAGAGGATGCCGACTCACGCTGTTTGATTTTCCAAGTGGGAGGAGTGAAGAGAAGGAGAAGGGGTGAGAGAGAGAGAGGGGGAGAGAGAGAGATGGGGAAGGCTGGAAGTTGAGGAAGAGGGTAAAGGGTGTGGGTGTGTGTGTCTGAAGGGAAGAAACCCTGGTGGTTCATAAAGACAATCTGAGATTGATGTTAAATGTTCGGTGTGTTTGATCTTTGATGTCGTCATCATCATTTAAAATGCTTTGATGCCTTTGGTGAAGTGGCGGTTTTAAATAGGAGTAAACATCAATTGTTCTTAAATGGGAGAGGAGTATTTCTGGCAGAAAGAGAGGGAGAGAGAGAGAGAGAGAGAGAGAGAGAGAGAGAGAGAGAGAGAGAGAGAGAGAGAGAGAGAGAGAAAGAGGGAGAGCGTGCAAAATGAGTGTGTGGATGTAAAGACAGAGAGAAAGAGAAGAGGGCGATGACATTAAAAGAAAAGGGATCTTAATTAACTGGACTGGTCTTTAATTCATGGATTGCGCGCACAAAGAGACGTGTAACTACGGATTTTGTTACTCCATTCCGCTCTTTTGTTGCACGTTTTCCTTCGTAGTTGTCCATGATGCCCTCTCCCCCAAACCACCCCCCCTCTCTCTCTCCTATCTTCTTAAATACGTATGGTCACATAGAGCGTATAGGGGACTCACCCCTCCCTGTTTGTATGTAGATTATAGTCACACGACACTTTCGCATATAGGTGACTACTGGACCGATTTATACTGACACCAGCGGGCCAGTTGTTGGTAAAGGGGAAAATAATATGGTCACACGTTGACCAATCCGGGATTCGAACCAGCGACCTTTCGGTTACTAGCAAGACGCTCTTACCAACTGAGCTACCCGGCCCCTCTACCCCTCCCTCTCCCTCCTATCTTCTTAAATACCCATGGTCCTTCCCAACAGCAACTGCCAACCCCTGTCTCGCATCTGTTCTAGCTTGCATTCGTGTATGTTTCCTTTGCCTTTCGTTTTGTTAACATTGTTTCGCATCCCGCTTCCCAGCCTTTGTGTTTCACACCATTCACTGCACCGCCTTTCTTCAACTTTTGTGTTGAATTCTAGGATACCTATCTCTCTCTCTCTCTCTCTCTCTCTCTCTCTCTCTCTCTCTCTCTCTCTCTGTCTCTCTCCGTCCCTCTCTCTCTCTCTCTCTCTCTCTCTCTCTCTCTCTCTCTTAAGAATGTATGATCTCCCTCTTTCTATGTATATTTTTCATTACCTCCATTCACTCGTGGTCTAAAATTACACACACAGACACACACACACACACACACACACACACACACACTTTATTCCATCCCCCTACTACTACCCCCCTCACTCCCTTCACCTCCCCACCTTGTACATGTTCGGATTTTGCTTGCCAATTGCCTTTTTGGATTTGGCGACCATTTACTATTTTAATAAGAGTGGATTGAACAACGTCTGGGCTTGGTCTGATATTCGATACTGACGCTTGGTTTTTCATACTCTCTCCGCTACCTGCACCACTGCAACGTACACAGTTCTTCGTCTTCTCCTTCTTTTGCTCTTTTGCCTTCCTCTCTTCCTTCAAACTTCTTCATTAACCCTTTGTCACCACTTTCTTTCACCACAATAAATTTAACCCGTTTAGCGCATAGGCTGAAATCAAGAGTGAAATCGCCAGCTGCCTTAGCAAGCAAATTAACCCTTGCTGATCTTGAATGCATAGGCGAGCATGAAATCTTTTATGCAAATGTGGCCTTGCAGTCTATTATGCAAATGCGGCAAGCAGTCTTTTATGCAGATGTGGCAAGCAGGCTTTTCATGCAAATGTGACAATGTTGTCTTGTAATGAAAATGTGTGATCATGCAGTTAGTCTTTTTTAATGACAGTCGCTGGAATAATAATATTATTATGTCTTTTAAAAAATTTATAGGCAATAACGTTGAGTGCTATACCTTGCGGATTGCAACCATTATATAATTTCTCTTTGTGTTTTGGTTTGACTGTGTTTCTCTGTGTGTGTTTTGTGTGTGTGAGAGAGAGAGAGTTGTGTGTCTGTGTTTTTGTGTGTGGATCTCAGTCTTAAATACGTGTTAACGGATGTGTGATAGACGTGTGTGTGTGTGTGTGCGCGTGTGTGTGTGTAGACTATATTTGTATGTGTGTTTGTTTGTTATTGTTTATAGGGTCCAGCAGACTGCTAAGAGCCAAATCGGGACCCCAATTGGTTGAAAGAGGGACTCGCCCCCCGATCCGTTAAAAAAAAAATTTGCTAAAACAACCCTGATGGCAACACTGAAGGCACTCCACAAGCCGGCCACTTTACAATAAAGTCATCCCATGCAGAGGAACCTGAGGCAGTACTCTAATTTATCGAACCCCCGTTTACAAAAATAACATAGAATATAAATATAAAATATTAACAAAACACATAAATATATAAAATGCCTACATTGCTAAATAATACTATAGGAAGTCCTAGTGACCATTTGGCAGGAAACGTCCACTATTTCCAAGCTGACCCAAAAGACCTCGTACACAAATGAGAAGTTTTGGAAGAGTTTTTAAGAAAAAAGGTAGGTGACTGGTCTAGCGAAGAAGTAAGTAGATTGATAGAACAAAGTAGGAATGAGAAAGAACAAAGGAGAAAGACAGCGACAGTGGGAATTGAAAGCACTAAATTTTCAGAAAGTGGGCATACTATTTATACAGAATAATAATAATAATGATAATAATAATAATAATAATAATAATAATAATAATAATAATAATAATAATACAGTACATTTATATCGCGCGGTACCTCGCAAACTGTAAGGAAAGTGAGCTCGCCGCGCTTGACAACACACGTGCAATCACACACACACACACACACACACACGCACACAGAACACGTATACACTTATCAAATGGTTAAATAATTACAGTTAACAACAGATAATATGAATACCAAGAACCGAGAAAGAAACCCAAGGCACCCCCACAAGGGTAGGAGTTTTGGGAGAGTTTTCAAGAAAAAAAATGTAGGTGACTGGTCTAGCGAAGAAGATAGTAGATTGATAGAACAGAGTAGGAATGGGAAAGAAAAAAGGCGAAAGACTAAACTTCCAGAAAGTGGGGGTACTATTTATACAGAAACCTTCGGCACCCCCATGGAATGTATGTGCGTGAGTGTGTATGTTTGAAAGGAAGAGAGAGGGGGGGAGGGAGAGAGAGGGGGGGGGGAGATAGGAGGCGGGGAAGAGAGATAGAGAGCCTGTATAGTGTCTGGTTATGTTAATGACACGGCGGTACAAGTTTCATGGAGTGAACTGACGTTTTGACGGTGGCCTGGCCTTTTTGTTATGATCGCCGCTATTAAAAAGAAAGGGTACCGGCGTAAAGCGATCGCCACTGAGGAAGAAGAGAATGAAGAAGAACAGGAGGAAGAAGAGGAAGTAAAGGAAGAGGAAGAGGAAGGGAAGACACCGGGGCGGAGAGAAAAAAAAACTACTACAATAATAATAACGATAGAAGAGTAGACAACAACAACAACAATATAATAATAATAATAATAATAATAATAATAATAATAATAATAATAATAATAATAATAATAATAATAATAATAATAATAATAATAGGAGAGTAGAAGAAGAAGAACGATAGCATAGTGATGACGATGAAAAAGAAGATGAAAAGGAACACACAAAGAACAACAGAAGAAAGGAAAGAAATATATTGCGAGGCACACATACAGAAGAGCAACCCAGATTTATTATTGTGTAGGGGTCCAAATTTGCCGTCAGCTCCATTGTGTTAGTAATCCTGCTAGGTGAAAAGACCTAAAGAGAACTTACACCTTGATTTAATAACCTCTTTCACAAAAACCTTCGCCCCAAACATTTTACTCGGCATCTGTAAAGTAACACGTCATTCCGACAGCACTATTTTAATTTCGTTCTAGACGTTGACTAAATAAACAGGACATGTGAAAACAGTGGTAGTGGACGTTAACAGGACATGTGGAAACAGAGTGGTAGTGGACGTTAACAGGACATGTGGAAACAGAGTGTACGTAGTGGACGTTAACAGGACATGTGGAAACAGTGGTAGTGGACGTTAACAGGACATGTGGAAACAGAGTGTACGTAGTGGACGTTAACAGGACATGTGGAAACAGTGGTAGTGGACGTTAACAAGACATGTGGAAACAGAGTGGTAGTGGACGTTAACAGGACATGTGGAAACAGTGGTAGTGGACGTTAACAGGACATGTGGAAACAGAGTGGTAGTGGACGTTAACAGGACATGTGGAAACAGTGGTAGTGGACGTTAACAGGACATGTGGAAACAGAGTGGTAGTGGACGTTAACAGGACATGTGAAAACAGTGGTAGTGGATGTTGATTAAATAAATAGGACATGTGGAAACAGAGTGGTAGGTGTTGCTAAGCGCAATATTTCATGGAACTTTAAGTGTGCCTAAAGTACCAACACATTAAAAGGTCTCCTTGATATATTCAGGATTATTTTGGAACCTTTGATGAGTAAAAGTAGGAAACTGGCAGGGTCAGTCACTAGACCTGTCATGAATACAATGTGAAGGGGTCGTACATGGCTTCAACTATTATTATTATTAGTTCTTATTTGGAACTATTAACATTATTACTGTTTTTATAGAGAACTATTATCATTATTACTGTTCTTATATTGAAAGTACTATCATTATTACTGTTCTTATAAAGAACTATTATCATTATTAATGTTCCTATATGGAACTACTATCATTATTAGTGTTCTTATGTGGAACTATTTGCACTCTTATTACTACTACGACGAAATCACACTTGTCGCCACGAAAACAACAGAGTTGCAACTCGCTGAATACCCCCAAGACGAAGAGACTCCAAGACGGACTTTCCACCCACGCAAAAATAGCAAAAACAACCAAAAACTAAGGGCAGTAACATAACAGCAATAACAACTAAAAACAATAATGATAATAACAACAACAAAAAAGTAAATAACAACTTTACTCGCACTTACCTTGACTGCATGCCAAATGTCACAAAACAAAATGGTCGATTTCCTTGTTTTGCATTGCGCAGAATCATGTCTAGGTATAACCTGTCGGTGAAGGCACAGCTCACTTGATCGCTCCGTTGTTTGTTTGTGGAAAGAGTGGCACAACAAGCATAGACACTCTATACAAGGAACTAGCGTAAAGGACTAGTGTGAATAGTTTTATTTTATGTTATGTAAGCCTTTATATTTGTATTATACACGTCAAGCTAGCGGGTCAGTTTTCTCATAGCTGTTTTCTGTAAAGACTTACTCAGCACCTCGTTTAAGCTTTCGAGATTTGTTCACAAATAACAAACAACGATAAAGAAATAAATAAACATAAATAAATACATAAATACAAAATAAATATAAGCACAGCTTTAAAGTATCTAAAGTAAAATATTGAATGAGTAAATTAATTTAATATTTAAAACTACGTTTTGTGCACATACACAAACACACACACACACACACACACACACACACACACACACACACACACACACACTCTCTATCTCTCTCTCTCCCTCTTTTTCTTTCTCTCTGTATCGGTAGCAAATGTATAGGGTGTACCGCATAGAGTGTGGAATTGGCAATTAAACACTACAATCAGACATGGTGGCATTGAACATGATGTAGTTAGCATAGCTATACCTTCATTGTATTACAAGATCCCCCACACCCCTTACTCCCACTCCCAACCACACACACACCTCCACTAGGTCTCCCCATTCATCTCCCCAATCATATTCCGCAATTGTTATTGTTCCACAATGCATCGAATTTCATAGGGCAATCGGCTATGTTTCGCGTTCACGGTATTATCATCCGACCTGTAGTGTCCCTTAAGCTATCCCTGATACTCTGCACGGGAGGAAGTCAATTAGACACAAGCTGGTCAGTGGTCACTATTGGTCACCTCGTTCTCTGGTCATTTAGTGCTCCGTCCCTAGAGGTCAAAGTTTAGAGGTCACCGCCAGGACTTCCTGCTAGCCAGCCTTGCTGGACGACCCCCAAAGGACGGGCTTGAAGTACACAGTGGTCTCGGGTGTCCACAGACGTCACCCTTGCCGTCTTCCCCGCCCTTTAGTAACAGACCAATATCTTTGTCTGTCTCTCGGTTTGGCTACACATCTTCCTCTGCTTGTCTTTACCTCTGTCTATCCTTCTCTCTCTGCTTGCTTTCTATGACTTTACCTATCTTTCTCATGTCAAACTCATTGGAGTTTTGAATTTGCGACAGAATGGTTTTGTAAAAACAACACGAATAGAAAGGCACCTTTTTCAAACTGCCGAGTAGTGACTCGCCAATCCTTGGTAGTTTTTCTTTGCACCACTCGCTTTCCCCGGTGTGTGGACACAACGATTAATAAACAATAAAAACTTAACAAAGTTTGTCTTTCATTAAATGACAATCAGAAACAAATGGATCAATAAAATATAAAAAAATGCTTTTGTAGACTAAACAAGATAATAACATTTTTTTAGTATATTTATTGATGTGTTTCTCTGCCGTGTTCAATTTCAATACTTTAAATGTTCTTGTAATGAAAACGGATATTTCAACAATTTGTTTGCGTGTATGCGTGAAAATTGCGTGTTCTCCTGTCTTACAACCAATCTAACTCATATCCTATCCTATCCTATCCTATCCCGTAACTCGGAGGTCGTAGGGGCACCAAAGATTTTCGTTTGACCAGCGTACTCCATCTTTCCCTGTCCTCAGCAACCCTGATGGTTTCGCTCAGTGTCGAACCAGTCCATTCTCGAATGTTGTCCTTCCACCTCTTTTCGGTCTTCCTCTTCTTCTACCTCCTTACACTGTGCCTTGCAGGATGGTCTTTGCAAGACCTGATGATCTGGTGACGTGGCCATACCATCGGAGTTTCCGTTTTTTCACCACTGTGAGCAGGTCATCGTGTTGTCCAATGGCTTGTGTGATGGTTTGTCGGACTTCGTCGTTGATGATGTGCTGGGTATAGGAAATGCCCAGAAGTCTTCCGTAGCACCTCATCTCCATGCTTTGTATTCTTCGTTTGAGATCTGCTGTGAGGGTCCATGTTTCGCAAGCATATAGGAAGATGGAGATGACAAGGGAGCGCAGCAGCCTTACCTTGGAATGTAGACTGATGATCATGTCTTTCCAAATTGACTTCAACCTCGCCAGGGCAGCAGAACAGTGAACTAATCGTCATACCGTCTATTAAACGATTTACATAAATTAAATTATTTGCAAGAATCAAATGGAATAAATACGAGTGCTTCTACTCACGTCAAGTGTCGCAGATTAAATCCGTTGAATTTATAAAATAACTCACAAATAATAATAATAATAATACACTCCTTATCACCGTGGCCATTGGAAGGGCCATGTATGTCTAGTCACCGCAGTCCCGTTCCCATTCGACCTTTTATTGTTAGTCGCTTATGCCTCTACTGTTTAAATCTTCTTCATCTGCCTCCTTAATCTCCCTCCCTTTCCCATCTTTCTCTCTTCCTCGTCATCCTCTACGTCTTTCTTTCTCGTCCTTGTCCTCGTCATCCTCTCCGTCTCTCTTTCTCGTCCTCATCATCCTCGCCGTCTCTCTTTCTCGTCCTCATCATCCTCGCCGTCTCTCTTTCTCGTCCTCGTCATCCTCTCCGTCTCCCTTTCTCGTCCTCATCATACTCGCCGTTTCTCTTTCTCGTCCTCGTCATCCTCGCCGTCTCTCTTTCTCGTCCTCTTCTCCTCAATCTCCTTCTCTCTTCCTTGTTCTCTGCCGGCGCCTCTTCTTTCGCCTTCTTCTGCGTCTTTTTCTTCGTCCTATTCCGTCTTTCGAATCCTTGTCTTAATTCTTCTTCTTCTTCTTCTTCTTCTTCTTCTTCTTCTTCTTCTTCTTCTTCTTCTTCTTCTTCTTCTTCTTCTTCTTCTTCTTCTTCTTCTTCTTCTTCTCTTCTTCTTCTTCTTCTTCTTCTTCTTCTTCTTCTTCTTCTTCTTCTTCTTCTTCTTCTTCTTCTTCTTCTTGTTCGTCTTCATCGTCTTCTCCTTAATCTTAGTTTCAACTTCAAATCAGTTAATCATCCGAATTCAATTCGTTATTCAAAATTACAGTGAACCACCATGTTCGTCTCCTCGCCACTCCATACTTTCACACTAATATCAAAAATTATTTATAAATATTTTAATTACATAACCAATACAATATCTTCGTTTAATAAAACTGTTACATTTATAATACAACAATTTCAAATAATAAAACAATGTATATATGCAGACAGAGCTGCGAGAAATCCGCACAATCTACCTCTAGTCGAGGCAACAAAAGAATGACTAGACTTTTGAAAGTACATTAGTGAACTGTCATGTGATCAGCTCCACCAATCAAACTTTAGCTCTTACAGCAGATACCAATATTTTCTTACAAGAATACAGACTAATAATAATAAAATGTCATCGGACCCGATTAACTATAAAACCGGTCCCAGACATTTCTGTTTGATTCAGTTTGTTAAATAACTGGTGGCACAACTGATGTTTATCAATAACTGAGCAAATCCATAGAATTATTAAACCATAATAATGTATATTAAAAAATTATGATAATTCATCGGCTGCACGTCAGAATTCAAACTTCAATATAAAATATATGAACGGAAAAAGAGCGATGACGTTTAACGTAAAAAGAGAAAGTCTTAGAGTAAGATTAACAAGTGGCTAAAATGAAGAGGACATCGCTAACCCCCGGCAAAGCCCATGTGACCCTAATGCACCGTCATCTTTATTCCCTGAAGATGTCCACGAAAGCTGGTGCCGATCGAACAAAGGGCAGTAACCAACCAGAATTTCAGCCAAGAGTCATTCTTTGCAAGTCTCCAATTTATCATCAAAACAAAGCCTGGACCGGGCAAGTTTTCGATACTCCGCTTAAGGGGTACAATGGTTGAGATGGTTATGGTTTCAGATTGGCCTTAACCTTACCCTACCTCCTGTATCCTAATCCTCTTACTAGATTTGTGGGTCATTCTTTTGGTCAGCGAAAAATCAAACGTCCGGGTGGTCAGCTGCTGTCCTGTTGACCAGAGACAAAGATAGACGGGCACAACGTAAAGCCAAGGGTGGACACACACGGACTTCACTTTGTCTTCCCAACCAGGGAC
Source organism: Oncomelania hupensis (assembly GCA_036898135.1). Lineage (NCBI taxonomy): Eukaryota > Metazoa > Mollusca > Gastropoda > Littorinimorpha > Pomatiopsidae > Oncomelania > Oncomelania hupensis. The sequence continues at coordinate 4,449,376 of CM072511.1, read as the reverse complement.
ACCTGTTGTGCTGTCCGCATTTAGAACGATATCTAATATGTGTGCATCAAAAACCTTTCGGAGACTGGTGATCCACATCCACTCTTTGCTATTGTAACGGTTTCAACGCCCGTGCGTTGCCGCGTCTGATTCAACCATAAATGTGTCCGGGGTCATGGTGGTCAGGGATTTGGTTATCATTAATTCTGGTCAGCGGTTGACCAGTGATAATTGGACTAATGGTTTCCACATCACACACGCGATATGACATTTCACGCCTGTAATCTTCACCGAGAGATATAATCAGCGCTGGTGAAGTGAGTTGTCAGAACTTGTATTTGTGGTACTAGAATGTGGACCCTAGCTAACAAGGGTTAACTAATAACTACAATCCTGGTCTTCGTGTCTGCATTATCTGTTCTTTGGTAACTTTGAACTGACCTAATAAGACCTGATACTTATTGCTCAACCGGTTAGTGTTTTTTTTTTAAATAAAAAAAAAAGAACGGAAACAATTAGTTTTTTTCTTTATTGTAGTTGTTGTTGTTCTTCTTCGTCTTCTTTTTTCTTCTTCTTTTTCCCACATTGTTTGTGGGCGCATTTTTGTGGCCAAGCAGCCCAATGGGAATACTTTGGCACGTAGGCTGACAGGCAATATTAAATGCTTGTTGTTAGCTAGAGTCTACTCCTTGAGATGGGAGTGTAAACCGAAGTCTTGCCTGTGTCTTCCTACGCACGCACTACATGGCACGGCCAGCGCCTTGAGCAGCTCTTGACTTTTTGAGGAAGTGCTAAACGCTGTTTGGCTGTACCTCCTTTCTTATTCGCTGAGACGTAATGTGCTGTATGAATTCTTTGCTGTGGATTTGACTTGACTATACAACAACGATTAAATAAATAGTTGCGTAAATACATAAATAGAAAATGCACCTTTCTCTCTTTCTCTCTATAATAATAATAATAATAATAATAATAATAATAATAATAATAATAATAATAATAATAATAATAATAATAATAATAATAATAATAATAATAATAATAATAATAAATAATAGTGATGATAATGGTGGTGGTGATGGTGGTGTTAGTAGTAATAATAATAATAATTATTATTATTGTAATTGGTATTATTATTATTGTTATTATTGTTATTATTATTATCATGAATAAGCCTATTATTATTTTTATTATAATTATAAGGTGGAAGATAGGGAGGGTGGTTGCCTATAATTGTTTAAATCTGATGATGAAGATGTTGGTGTGATTGTTTGTGCATGTGTGTGTGTGATTTATATGATTTCCTAGTTAATGTAAAAGGTTCTTTACTGTGTTAATTTGTTAAGGGACTGATTGGAAGGTTAAACTTATTAATTAGTCTAAAATCTGTATCCCTAATAAAAAAAATAGTTTTAAAGTTTCAAAGCTTCTCTCAATATTCATCAATATTTTCTCAATTCTCTCAATATAAATCAATATTCTACCTCTTACCGACAGATTAAAATTTAATAAAAGTATTTTCATGCACAAGGTCCTTTCTGGCAATGCACCTTCCTATCTTTCTTCTCTTTAAAAAAAAACACAAAAAACTGCCAGATCGTCCACAAAATTCAATGTTCCAATTCCAAGAATTGATCTCTTCAAAACTAGTCTAGCTTATTCCGTTTCCACTTTGTGGAATACGTTTCCTGAAGATCTCCGCACTCCAGCATCTAAATTTACATCATTAAGAACACGTCTCCTAAAACACATTAAAAATTAAATACACATTAATTGTTAATGTTGTTGATTGATATTAACAGCATTAATTTGATTTCAGTTGTTTGAACATGATTTTATCTAATGATGACTTTGTTTATTTGTTATTGTTCCATGATGTGAATGTTATAACCTTGAGTTGTATTTAATAGGTATTGTTAAAGCCCCAAGGGCAAGATGTAAAAAAAGCGAATCCAGCGCTTACTCTTTTACCCTTGCGAAATAAAATTGTTATCTTATCTTATCTTATCTTATCTTATCTTATCTTATCTTATCTTATCTTATCTTATCTTATCTTCTCTCTCTCTCTCTCTCTCTCTCTCGATCTCATCTCATCCATCTACAGCTGAGCTGTTACGATTTCGATTTCCGCCTTGTAATTGAGATTTGCTTTTAAACCACATGTTTTGAGTGTAGAATGTGTGTTTGTTGTGCGTGTATGAGTGTTTCTGTAGTATGTGAGGGTGTATGTTGGGGATAGATCGCCGCGCTTTGATTGCTTTAGGAATAAGGCGCGTATGGCATTTAATACTACAACTACTACTAGACAAGGTCTTATCTGTGTCTGAAGTTGGAGAAGGCGTTGTTTAGTCTCCGCTATGCTTGTTGTTTGTAGATTATAGTCACACGACACTTTCGCATATAGGTGACTACTGGACCGATTTATACTGACACCAGCGGGCCAGTTGTTGGTAAAGGGGAAAATAATATGATCACACGTTGACCAATCCGGGATTCGAACCAGCGACCTTTCGGTTACTAGCAAGACGCTCTTACCAACTGAGCTACCCGGGCCCTTAGGTACATCTATGTTTGTTTGTAGATTATAGTCACACGACACTTTCGCATATAGGTGACTACTGGACCGATTTATACTGACACCAGCGGGCCAGTTGTTGGTAAAGGGGAAAATAATATGATCACACGTTGACCAATCCGGGATTCGAACCAGCGACCTTTCGGTTACTAGCAAGACGCTCTTACCAACTGAGCTACCCGGCCCCACGAGGTACATCTATATTTGCTTCCAACCTTTTATACTCCCCGACCCCAAACATCTATGTTCTCTCTCTCCTCGCCTCTCTCTCTCTCTCTCTCTCTCTCTCTCTCTCTCTCTCTCTCTCTCTCTCTTTTCTTCCTCCCCTCCCTGTTCGTCTGTTGATGGTGACAGAAGGACTTGCCTGCCACCAGCGGTGCGGCAGTGCTGAAAAGGGACCATAGCTCTCCAGGGAATGGCCAATTACGGCTGATGGAGATGGGGAGATACCCGCTAACCCTGGACACGTTGAATGAGAGAGAAGAAGATAAAGAGGACGCCAAGGGAAGGACTATTATTTGGACTGGGTGGGTGGGGGGAGGACACACAGAGAGAGAGAGAGAGAGAGAGAGAGAGAGAGGAAATGACAAATTATTTCAAAAGAGCGGGTGCAGTTTACTTGTAGTAAATACAAGTCAACTCAATTCAACAAATCTTGCTTACCAACAAAGAAATTACATCTAGAAATTTAGAAGTCTACATTTATTTATTTATTTATTTATTTATTTATTTATTTATTTATTTATTTATTTATTTATTTATTATTATTATTATTATTATTATTATTATTATTATTATTATTATTATTATTATTATTATTATTATTATTATTATGTCAGTAGTATCCTGTATTCTTGCATTATTATTGCATTGTAGTGTAGTGTAATGTAGTGTAGAGTAGTGTATCGTACTGTAGTGTAGTACTGAAATGTAGTACTGTCATGTAGTACTGAAGTGTAGTACTGTAGTGTTGTACTGAAGTGTAGTACTGTGACGGTGGGTGTATTGTTGCTGGGCCGTGCACAATGGAATGCTATTACTCACTCGTCTTTCGTCTGCGGAGATCGGCTAGTTAGATCGCCCTATGATTAATCTTAATACACTTATATGTTTGGCCCGGTCTGTGTGAGGATAGGATTACAGAGATAGGGAGAAAAGTGTAAAGATTCACTGACACACTAGCTCTCGCACGACTATGAAACATAGGTAGTCCAGCCACTTGTTAACAGTAAATATCACACATTTATTTCCTCTACTCTATCTAATTATCTAATCACTACATTAACTTAAATGTCCAAAACGTAATATAACTAGGATTAACTTAACAGTCCAAAATTCACTTCGAGTGGTTCGTAGAATGGGTAGATCTTTGATGGATCATTCTATTCTGCTACTGTTCTCGATGCTTGCTACTTAGTCATCCTTGGGCTTTGTTCTGTTTTTGCCTAATGTTCGTTTTCAGGAAGATTGGACTACCGCACAGTCCTTATAGATCAGTGTTCGTGCACGTGTTCTATGGACTTAGCTTAAGCTTCGAGGTGCGGTGCTGTTGTCTCCTCGTCTTGTTTGTTGACTACTGAGCGATTGGAGCTCAGTGATCTCTGCTCAGTTTTGCAGGCCGCCTCTCTGGGATGACTCTCTGTGGGGTCTATCTCCTGCCGCGGACCAAGCCTGCTCGTCTGCAAAACATAAGACGAGTTTCTGCAATGCCTTGTTTACAAAAGGAGTGCAGAGCACCTCACTGATGGCTGAAACAGCCCTCAGTTTAGATCATCTCCACTTATACAGATAAGAGACGAACAATCTTCTAATTCCGTGGTCCACTGGAATCTCCAACAGAATTCCTATATATATACATCATGGCTAAATTAAACACAGGGAGAAGTAATTAATAATAAACACATTCTCCGGTACAGCCACTGGTCTGCAATAATACAAATAGGAGAAACAACAGTTGGTCAGTGGGGCTACCTCGTGATCTCGAAAACCGGTCGCGTGGGTCAGCCACGTGGTCAAGCAAAGTTTTACTAACATTCACAATTATAAAACATGGCAAGACCTCAAAAGCATAATATAATAATAATATCAATAAATCGCGGTGAAACAAAAGTTCGATCATTTACTTTTTGGACAATGACAGGCTATGGCTATACTGCGATGAATGGATTTCACCCATCACCTGCGTAGTCTTCTGAGAGAGATCTTTCAGCGTGTGCCTCTCGGGTGAGGTTTTAACAAAGACTGACGTATCTTAACGCTGTGGTCAGCTAAAGCGCGCGATCTCCCAAGATTTTTAGCGCCGGCGCGAGGGATGACAGATATAGGTCAGCGGGATTATGCTACGGCTTACCTAGTGAAGATTTCCCTACCTATGCTTAGAACAATCTCAACTTTTGTCGTCTGCTAGGCAGTGACTTTAAATTACAAAGGCCAAAGAAGGATGAATGTTTAAGGCCAGAAGACTTAGCGTTGGGTTCAAACTAGCCTCTCGTGACAAGTACTGTAGTGTAGTACTGAAGTGTAGTACTGTAGTGTAGTACTGTAGTGTAGTACAGAGTAGTGTAGGGTAGCGTAGAAGCGGTAGCATAGTGTAGTGTATCCTTTTGTATTGTATTACATTACAGTACATTGCATTGAATTGTATAGTAGCTTATCGTATTGTATCGTGTCACTTCGTGTCGTATCGTATTGCATAGTATATTGTATTGTATTGTATTGTATTGTATTGTATTGTATTGTACTGTATTGAGAGTCAGCTAATGCCCTCGCCCACTGTCGGTGCTAGTGCCCTAGGGATCTGCGTTAAGCTTCTTGCTGCGTCAAAACATCAGGACAGATAGGTCCAGCCATTCGCTGAAAGCGTACAAGGATGACTAAGGATGGTTTCACACGAGCCAACGATCTTGCATGTAGAGCTTCTCTAGCGAGGAGTCTCGTGATCGGTTTCTTCACCACTTTTGAAGTGCAGTGCATTACTATAGAACGTCGCATCCTCCTCCTCCCTACTTATTCTTCTGCTCCTCCTCATCATCGTCGTTGTCATCATCATCATCGTCAACAACAACAACAACAGCAACAATAAAACAAAATCATCATCATCATCATCATCATCATCATCATCATCATCATCATCATCATCATCATCATCATCATCATCATCATCATCATCATCCTCCTCCTCATCATCATCATCATCATCATCATTATCATCATCATCATCAAGAACAATAGCAACAACAACGTCGTCGATGAAGCGCAGATAAAGCGAGGGGCGCTCCTGTGGGGCGACCGGCAGCCATGGAATAAAGAAGTTTTTATTGGTAGCGCATGCGTGGTGCGTCATTGAAATGGAATGTTCTGTACTTTAGTATTATGTTGGTGTATGTGTTGGTAGTGACAAACCTGGACAAAACTGAAGTCTGTGTTCGTACATATGTTCAAATATAATTGAAAGTATAATACACAACTGTCGTGGAAATGTGGGTTTAGTAGTTGCTAGTTTGTGATTTTAGGTATTACTTTTATTGTTATTTGTTTACAACCAAAAACCAATTTCTTTATACGATGTGATGCAATGTGCTCTATTGTGGGCAATAAGGTTTAGTTGATATTGACAGTATGGTTTTCCCTACCATTGACCAGTAATACAGTTAATAATGAAAGTAGTAGCGAGAATCAAAGAATTTCAGAAACCTTGACACTGATTAAGGCCACACAAAACCATTGTCATCTCACCTCCTCCTCATCCCCTCCCCCTCCTCCGTGGGTGTGCTGGGGGGGATTCTGTATAAATAGTATACCCACGTTGTGGAAATGTCTGTATAAATAGTATACCCACGTTGTGGAAATTTCTGTATAAATAGTACACCCACGTTGTGGGAATTTCGTGCTTTAAATTATAACTGTTTTTGTCATTCTCATTTGTTCTTTATCGCTCCTGCTCTGTTCTATCAATCTACTATCTTCTTCGCTAGACCAGGCGCCAATCGTTTTTCTGGAAAACTCTCCCCAAACTCCTCATTTGTGCATGGGTCTGTTGGGTCAAATTATTTAATTAATTGATTAATTATAAAACATGGCAAGACCTCATAAGCATAATCCAATAATAATATCAATAAATCGCGACAAAATAAAGTAAATGATCGAACTTTTGTTTTACCGCGATTTATTGATATTATTATTGGATTATGCTTATGAGGTCTTGCCATGTTTTATAATTAATTAATTTTATAATTAATCAATGCAATACGATACGACACGAAGAAGATAAAATTTTGTCTAATCTCACAGATGTGAATAGACGTTAAATTAAATAAATAAATAAATCTGTTGGGTCAGCTTGGGGATTTTGGACACTTTCTAGGGCTTTATATGGTATTATGATTAAATCATTAGCAATGTAGGCATTTTATATTTATGTGTTTTGTTAATATTTTAGAATGACGTTTATATTTTATTTTGTTTTTGTAAACGGGGGTTCGATAAATTAGAGTACAGTCTCAGCGTCCCCTGCATGGGGTGCCTTTATTGTAAAGTAGCATCCATGGTTACCATTAGGGCCGGGTTGTTTCACCTTACACGTATCAAGGATTCGTCCTCTTTCAACGAAGTTGTGGTCCTGATTTGGTTGTTAGCAGTCCGCTGGACCCTATAAGCAATGACTAACTAACTAACTTAGCAGTCCGCTGGACCCTATAAGCAATGACTAACTACCTTAGCAGTCCGCTGGACCCTATAAGCAATGACTAACTACCTTAGCAGTCCGCTGGACCCTGTAAGCAATGACTAACTAACTTAGCAGTCCGCTGGACCCTATAAGCAATGACTAACTACCTTAGCAGTCCGCTGGACCCTGTAAGCAATGACTAACTACCTTAGCAGTCCGCTGGACCCTGTAAGCAATGACTAACTACCTTAGCAGTCCGCTGGACCCTATAAGCAATGACTAACTACCTTAGCAGTCCGCTGGACCCTGTAAGCAATGACTAACTACCTTAGCAGTCCGCTGGACCCTATAAGCAATGACTAACTAACTTTGCAGTCCGCTGGACCCTATAAGCAATGACTAACTAACTCAAAGTTATGGTCCTGATTTGGTTGTTAGCAGTCCGCTGGACCCTATAAGCCATGACTAACTAACTAACATAGCAGTCCGCTGGACCCTATACGCAATGACTAACTAACATAGCAGTCCGCTGGACCCTATACGCAATGACTAACTAACATAGCAGTCCGCTGGACCCTATACGCAATGACTAACTAACATAGCAGTCCGCTGGACCCTATACGCAATAACTAACTAACATAGCAGTCCGCTGGACCCTATACGCAATGACTAACTAACTAACTGCCCCCACCAGATTCTTTTCTCCTTTCTATTCTGACTCCCACATCGCAACGCAACTACCCCCCCCCCTGCTTCCCCGCCTGCCCAGCTTCATACCTCTTCTCTGATCATCCCATCCGTACTCTCGCAGTCCGCCCCTCTCCCTAGAACACCTCCGCCGACCACCCCACACTACCCCACTCCGGTTGGTGGTCAGCAATCTTGTGTCCAGCACAGTGGTCATTTGTACCTCTCCTTTCTTGGGAGACACTGACTACAGTGACTCAGTCAACTAACTCGGGACTATTCCGATTATGCCTGCAAACCCCTTTGATCCGAAGATAAGCTAAGAAGATAAGATAAGATAAGATGAGATAAGATAAGATAACTTTATTATCTGAAGTCGCAAAAAAATGTACCCGCGGAACTTCATACAATTGAAGGCTTTTTTCCCGGCCGTTCAGGTTTTATGTCCATTGTTCATGGCACTTTTACTTCAGATTCTTTTGTGTTTTTTGTTTAACGTCGCATACTTGTTTTTCCGTCAAAAAACCCCCAACTATTTATTTTACATTATGTAAGTTGGTGATAATAGGCCAAGGGAGAGACAGACCGACAGAGACAGACAAACATGGACAGACAGACAGACACAGAGTCAGAGACAGAGACACACACAGAGATACAGAAACACAGAGAGACAGATCATGACTAAATTGACAACGATTCCTACCGTCAGTAACCATGTCAACAATAATACAGAAAGGATACACAACAGATGATCAAGAATAAGAAACGTCAATGGGTTGGGGAGAACATAGCAGAAACCAGAAAGTATTACGCCGGCTGAAGCTGTCTGTTGGAGTGGAGAAAAGGGCTACCAATGGGACAATGGGATGACGGGGCGGGAAGAAAGGAGGGAGGGAAGAGAGAGAGAGAGAGAGAGAGAGAGAGAGAGAGAGAGAGAGAGAGACAGACAGACAGACAGAGAGACAGACAGAGAGACAGAGAGAGAGAGACTTTCCGACTTTAGAATGTTTCAGTAAATAAAGAAATTTGCTCATTTCAAGGGAATGGGGGATACAATAGGGATATTAAGAATAAATAGATCAATCAAATTAATAAAAAAACATCTGTTTTGCATGCAAAAGAAATGGTTTTATTGTTTATTAATTTGTTTTAAATAAAGTCTGATTTTCACGCATTTGCCAAACCCACGCTCACATATTGAGTCATCCACTCACGACGGCTTCCCGACACAACAAAATATTTAGTGTGTACAGCCTCTTGCCTAATGCTCGTTGTTGTCTCTCATTTGGAAACATTTGTAAATAAACCATGATCATTTTTTCATCCATGCGGGCACTCATCTGAGAAAAATGTCTTTCCTGATTGAAAACATTCACCTATTGAGATGTATATGGACGAAATCTGTTAAACTTGTGACAAACATACAACATGTGCAGCTCCGTTTCTTCTGCGCCTGGGCAGAAAAGACACTCATTGGACACACTTTGTGTAACGTATCTATTCTTGTGTACTTACCTAACCAATCTCTAAAACACTTCTGCTTAATACAGTCCAAGTAAATTTCTGTTTTGACATTGATGGGAGAGAGAGAGAGAGAGAGAGAGAGAGAGAGAGAGAGAGTTGTGATGAAGGTGGGTCGGCCGTTACTCTTCTCTCCTCTCTCGCTTTAACCATGTCGGATGTGGCTGTCTGATGAAGAGCGACTAACAGCAAACTAATGGAAATGGAGTTAGCGGGATGGAGGCTGTAGGCTGGATGGACGGTGGACTAGGCCACAGAGTTGTTAATTAATACTAAGAAGGGGAATGGGGAGTGTGTGGAAGGCGCGGAGAGGGGAGAGGGAGATAGTATTAGAGGACAATGATTGATGATTAATTTGATAGAAATTGAGCTGATGCGAAAGAGATGAGCTGGTGATCACAATTAAATGTGTCCTCCCCTGGATCATGGAGGGAAGAAGTGAAGGTTAACGATGAAATATAAGTAATATTTATTATGTAGAAACAAAACATACACATACACACAAGCATACACACACATACACACACCCATGCACACACACACACGCACACACATAAAGACGCACACACATACAACCCAAAACCACAACGTTTCTCGATATCTAGTTGCAAACACTTCAGACGTGGACAGAGGGACAGGAAGGACTAAACAAGATAAATGCAGGATGTCACAGTCATCAACTACGGACGAAGTACTCTAATCACTATCCTATCAGTTTGGGCAGCCCCGTCCCACCCAGCAACCGTGCCCAGTCTTCAGCTTGCCAAAATGTCAACTTTGGCTACACATGTAATAGGCTACGTGCCTCGTTTGTCACATCGTCGCACCATCTCTACCCACCCTTAGGCTTCGGTGGTGATAGGTCTAACAGGCCCTTAACAGTCCTCTCCACCGCTCTCCTCCTAACCCTACGGCACATATTATAATGATCTCCTTTCATGCCCGTTTATCATCATCATCATCATCATCATCATCATCATCATCATCATCATCATCATCATCGTCGTCATCATCATCATCATCATCATCATCATCATCATCATCATCATCATCATCATCATCATCATCATCATCATCATCATCATCATCATCATCATCATCATCATCATCATCACCATCGTCGTCGTCGTCGTCATCATCATCATCATCAATATTGTTGTTATATTGTGCTTTTCTAGCTCAAGAGCTGCTCAAGGCACTGGCCGATACAGGATCTTACTCAAGCCACCCGAATCGTCCGCCTGTTTGCTAACTAAGCACAATGGGGAGAAGAGACCCATACATTAAAGTATACCATGGAAAAATAAGAACCCCCCCCCCTCCTCTCTCTCTCTCTCTCTCTCTCTCACACACACACACAATGCATAAGCATACTGTATCAAAACTCAACCCCATACACGTGCACACGCACTCTCAAGTATACTCAATACATTTTATATTATTAAACATAAATTCAACATTAAAACTATAGTGAAGTTCTAAGACTGAATGGAAGGTAAGAATGGAAGGACTGAATGGGAATTGCAAGGTAAGGCTGCTGCGCTCCCTTGTCATCTCCATCTTCCTATAGGCTTGCGAAACATGGACACTCAAAGCAGATCTCCAACGAAGAATACAAAGCATGGAGATGAGGTGCTACAGAAGACTTCTGGGCATTTGCTACACCCAGCTCATCACCAACGACGAAATCCGACAGACCATCAATACACAAGCCATTGGACAACACGATGATATGCTCACTGTGGTGAAGAAACGGAAACTCCGATGGTATGGCCACATCACCAGGGGCGCAAAGATCATCCACCAAGACACGGTGCAAGGAGGCAGAAGAAGAGGGAGACAGAAAAAGAGGTTTGAGGACAACATTCAAAAATATACTGGCTTGACACTTAGCGAAGCCATGGGGGGTTTTGAGGCAAAGATGGAGTACGCTGGTTAAACGATCATCTGTGGTGCCCCAACGGGATAGATAGATAGATAGATAGATAGATAGATAGATAGATAGATAGATAGATAGATAGATAGATAGATAGATAGATAGATAGATAGATAGATAGATAGATAGATAGATAGATAGATAGATAGATAGATAGATAGATAGATAGATAGATAGATAGATAGATAGATAGATAGATAGATAGATTAGATTAAATTAGATTAGATTAGATTAGATAGATGGGTGGATGGATGGATAGATAGACGAATGTAGTTGCATAAAAATCTATGGAATCACGAGAAGACAGACGGGCGGCATTTAATGTGTGTGTGTGTGTGGGGGGGGGGGGGACAGTCAAGAAAGGCCAGCGCGGTTTAGAGCAACCACAGCCTGGGGATAGAAGCTGTTGCTGAAGCGCTGCGTGGAGGCGCACAGTTGACGGTAGCTTCGCTTGGAGGGCATCAGCTAGAAGAACACATTGGCCGGATGAGATGTTTCAAACTCAATTTTTCCGTCCTTACTGGCAGTACACTTGGTGTAGATGGAGGCCAGAGAGGGCAGCTCACATCCCACGACCTTGCTGGCAGTGCGCACACAGCTCCAACCTATCCTTCTGCTGTTGGGTGGTGTTCTCGAACCAGACGGAGATCGAGAATGTCAAACACTCTCGATGGCGGCTCGGTAGAACTGATCAAGGATGTCATTGCTGAGACCGAACTTCTTGAGCTGACGCAGGAAAAAGAGACGCTGTTGTGCTCTCTTCACGATGGAGTAACGTTGTCGTCTCACTTGAGGTCGCTGGAGAACTGACTGGATTGCCTCACCATTGATGACGAGAGGATCCACAGGGCCCGTCTGCCTGCGGAAACCTACCACCATCTCCAACGTCTTGGAGGCATTCAGCTGGAGGTTGATGCCATGGCACCACGACACCAGATGGTCGATCTGCTGTCAGTAAGCGGTATAATCGCACTTAAAGATGAGGCCTTCGGTCGTGGTGTCGTCTGCAAACTTCACCAGCCGAACGGAGTCGTGGAAGGAGATGCAGTCATTGGTGAAGATGCAGTAGAAGAGAGGGGAGAGGACACAGCCTTGAGGGGCACCAGTGTTTATTGTCAGAGTCTTGGAGAGGTGGTTGTTGATCTTCACTGTGGTGGTGGGAGGGGGGGGGGGAGGAGGAGCGTTGTAACAAAAAGTTGAGCAGATGGAGGCGGACAGGTCAAAGATGAGTTTGAGGTACAGTTTCTGGGAGATGATGGTGTTGAAGTCGGAGGAAAACTCAACAAAGAGGATGCGGGTGTAGCCGCCGGGCGACTGGAGGTGTTGCAGGACGAGGTGGATGGCCATGGCGATAGCGTCGTCAACGGACCGGTTGGCCTGATAAGGAAACTGGAGTGGATCCAGCCTGCCTGTGGTGATGGACTGAAGGTGCTTGCATGAGGACTAGACGCTCAAGCACTTTTATCAAAAGGGAGGTCAAGGACACCGGTCTGTAGTCGCTGAGCGACGAAACACTGGACTTCTTGGGGGAAGGGAATGATGGTAAAGACATAAGACATAAGACATAAGACATAAGACAATTTATTTCGCTTCAACTTTTACATCGAAGAAATCTTGGTGCGCATGGGGTACTCAGATGTGTATAATTATATGTAATTCGCTTATGTTTAAATACAGAAGAAAAGCACACAATAAAATTTTTTAAAAAAGCAATACTGAATGACAAACGCAATCATACATACACATTCTACCTGCATACAGCCTTTGACACTAGGGTGGTTAAATCAATTATAGATTAACACAATGTTCATCAGGAATGACTAGAATTGACAAATTTGTGTGTATTAAAAATTAGGCCTACATTGCTCATGTTTGCACACTTTATCGCGCGCACTCACGCTTACACGAAAAATAACATTATATATAACATAAATATTATATGTATTATTTGTCACTAGACTGACTGTCTCTTTTTCTTTCTCTCTCACTCTCTCTCTCTCACACACACACATACACACGGCACATATTACACATCATTGTCCGACTCGGAAAGCGCGTACATTACTAACACTGCTACCGATATTTAAGAGGGGGGCCGAAATACTACGAGGCTGCTAAGTCAGCAGTAAAAGGGGGGGGGGGGGAGGCGATGAAGCGTAGCTGGCCTGGGGTGATTACACAACGCTTCGTTACGATACTTGGGAGGCCCGGCAGCAAACTTGTTTTTTCCAACCTAGTTCCAGTCATTCGCCCAAAAAGGCAATCACCGAAGTCGAACGAAGCTCTCCGATGTGTTACGAAATGATGCTTGCATGACTACGACTAGTTGACATTAAAACTGATCGCTGTTGCTTCTAGTTCTGTTCGATTTATACAGATTAGCATTTCGCAACGGTATACTTTGTTATTATCGACCATATTTAATAGTTGCGTTCCTTGATTTGCATTTTGTTAGTTCTCAGCAGAATAGCATTCCCCATGTCCTGCCTAGAACCAAGTAGACACTGTTATACAGTATACATAGGCTTAATCTACATTATATATTATAAGTCAGTCTTCGCGCAGCGAAGAAGCTCACTAGCTGAATATAATTATTAGACCTGTATTGTTTGTTTTATACGTAAATAAATGTATAAACTATATATATTCTAATTAATAATATTTAGGCCTATACTTTATAATATTTGAATCTTTAAATTTCCGGAGAAGGACGAGTAGGCTAAGCGAATTTTTTTTAAATAACTCGAGATCACAGTTAAATTAATAGTTAGTTAGTTATCCATTGCCTACAGTGTCCAGCGGACTGCAAAGAGCCGAATCAGGACCACAAAATCAAGACAACTCGAGATCAGAGTTAAATTATTAGCTAATTAGTTATTCATTGCTTACAGGGTCCAGCGGATTGCAAAGAGCCGAATCAGGACCACAAAATCAAGACCACAACTTCGCTAGTAGTAGTAGTAGTAGTAGTAGTAGTAGTAGTAGTAGTAGTAGTAGTAGTAGTAGTAGTAGTAGTAGTAGTAGTAGTAGTAAAGTTATTTAGTTAAATCTTTAATTTATTTATTTGCTTTGTTTGTTGTTCTTGTTATTATTATTATTATTATTATTATTATTATTATTATTATTATTATTATTATTATTATTATTATTATTTGTTTGTTTGTTGTTATTATTATTACTATTATTACTATTATTATTATTATTATTATTATTATTATTATTATTATTATTATTATTATTCCTACTTTAAAAAAAAGAAAAGAATAGTGCGCTGCTGTGCGTGCTCAATGGTGTAAATATGGTCAGTGACGTTTTGTTTGTTTTTGCTGAAGTTGGGTGTAGCCTGAAATATTCAGATGGTGTTACTGGTTATTTTTTCTTATAGATTTACCAAAGTTTTCAGATGATTTATGGAAATTTCCGCCTGCCACGCACCATTTTTTTATACGTGTTTCTCATTAAAATACATATCATTGAAATACATATAACAAATTTACTGTATCAGTTAAAAAGAATAATATTAGTTAAATAAATAATTGCTTTGGTGCTTGCAATAAAGATGTCACTGTTTTTTGAGACCATTATAAACTTACTTTGCCTTGTGGTGCTGAAGGGACATCAACGTATCCATAGCGCTTTGAAGTTTTGTCATGGTTTTATTGTTGATATAGATGTGAAATCGTTGTATGTGTGCATTATGTGTTATGTATTACTTTTCCTCTTTATTACTAATTGTATCAGTATATTAATCATAAAATAATAATAATGCTAACTGCTTCAAAATGCGAATCTCGACTTGACTTACAGCTTGAAGCTGTGCAGATCGAAATAGAATTAGATCTAGAAGCAACAGCGGCTATTTTTATGCACGAATGTTTCACCACAGGCTCTAAAGTCTTTTCTTTCGTCTTTGTAAACTCGTGGGCCTCCTACATACGTACGTAGTATAGTATGTAATTGAGGCCTACGAAAGACGAGACTTCCCAGCCTGTGGTTTCACGCAGTCCAGCCAGCATTCGTTCGTAAAACATCGGATAGCTTCACTCGACTCGGAGAGCTTCGTTCGACTTCGGTAATTGTCTTTTTCGGCGAATGACTGGAACTAGGTTGGAAAAAACAAGTTCGCGGCCCGGCAAGCAAAGAAGGTTGGAGAGGGGGGTAACGTAGTAGTGAAGGGCGGAAAGTGAGAGGGAGAATTAGGTGGTGATGGGAGGTATAGGGCTTTTGTGCAGAAAGGGAGGGGTGGTTGGGGAAGTTAGTGCGTTTAGGGTTGGGGGTTGCTAGTGGAGTGCAGCTATGGTCGCAGTGTGTGTGTGTGGGGTGGGGGGGGGGGGGTGGGGGTGGTATGGTAGGGGGGTGATTTTCAGTCATGTTTACTATTGAGTACAGTGATAGCAGAGGGCACGAAGGTCCGCTTCATCCTCTCAGTCCTGCACTTGGCAGCGCGGTACCTCCGTCCCGATGGTAGGAGGCAGAAGCCTTGAAACAGTGCGGGACAATGGAAAGCTGAAGGGAGGAATTGAAGATGTCAGTCAGGACGGTTTATTTACCCGAACATTTTACGTTTACAACAGTCGTCTGTCGATCCATACAGAGTCTCTTTGCAGTCATACACAGCAGGTTTGTGTGATCTCTGAATGTCACTTAAGCCCAAACACGTAAGGACTCCTAACATCCGCTTTTACTAGGTTGTGCCCCTTCACCCTCTCCCCCTCCCACCTCCCCCTCCTCCCCGTGCGCTTATCGCTTCACCTTCCCGACCACCATTCCCTCTCTGTCACTACCACACCCCCACATATCCACATCCTCGTGTGTTGAAGAAGCACTTGAGACAGCGTCAATGGTGGCCCAAAGAGGTCATAAATATTACAAGCCCTCGCCGTCTGCTTACTATGAAAGCTATTGATTGGGTTCAGCTTCTACAGCTACACACACAGGTACTACTACTACAATATAGATACAGGAAGATGAAGAGGAACAATGAGTAAAGTAGAAGGAGAGGAACAATGAGTAAAGTAGAAGGAGAGGAACAATGAGTAAAGTAGAAGAAGAGGAACAATGAGTAAAGTAGAAGGAGAGGAACAATGAGTAAAGTAGAACGAGAGGAACAATGAGTAAAGTAGAACGAGAGGAACAATGAGTAAAGTAGAAGGAGTAAAAGGTATGGAGAGAAAGGGGAAGAGATAGAGAGAGAGTAAAAACCGGCAAATTCCTCAATCTGCTGAAACTTTTAAACTTTTTTTGAAACATTTTTATTACGATAAAGATTTTAGACTAATTAATAAGTTAAATCTTCCAACCTTTCCCTAAAACAAATTAGAATAATAAAGAAAATGCGACATTAACTCGGAAATCATACAATTCACACGCACATGCACTCACACCATCATCTTCGTCATTATCTTTAAACAATTTTAGACAACCACCCCACTACCCAACCCTCAATCCTATAATAATAATAATAATAATAATAATAATAATAATAATAATAATAATAATAATAATAATAATAATAATAATAATAAGATAATAAGAAGAAGAAGAAGAAGAAGAAGAAGAAGAAGAAGAAATAAGGACATAAATAAATAATCAGTTATTATACATCGCTTTTATAATGAATTTTGCAGATGCCTACATATGTTATATTTGAAACAAAACAGTGTTTCGCAATGTTTACACTCCAGAGGAAGAGAGTTCTATACAGCATCTGCATTACATGATAGGCTAGTTTTGTATAAAACAGTGCAAAGGAATGGTAGTTTCTAATTATAAAGAAAGAGAAAACGAGCGATAGAGGGCAATAATAAATGTTTGGTAAATACCTGAGCCATTCACAAAAGAGATGGACACTGGCGGAGAGAGTAGGTAGCGAAGAAGAAGAAGAAGAAGAAGAAGAAGAAGAAGAAGAAGAAGAAGAAGAAGAAGAGAGAGAGAGAGAGAGAGAGAGAGAGAGAGAGAGGGGGGGGGGGGAGTTAAATAACACAAAAAGCTTCACAAGTGTCGCCTTTGATTTTTGGTGCTAGAAAGAGAGCGAGAGATAAAAAGGAAAGAGATGGGATTTGTAGGGACCATGAGAGAAGGGGGAGTAACTGCATGATATCTGCGTGGATAATGAGCGTTGGTGAGGTGGGGGAGGAGAACAAGGTGACTAGAGAGGAGGAGGGGGAGGGGGAAGGGGGGGCGAATAGGGTGGGGGCAAGAGGTTGACAGAGGAGAGAGCTGTTTTGGCAAATGGAATGTGGATTTGAGATTAGCGTGTGAAGTTTGCATTACCATCCTGCACGCAAGTCACCTTTCAACCAGCACGTGGTTTCCGATTTGTGCGGGGCAGAAAACGTCAGAGCACCCGGTTGAAGTTTGCACAGACCGCGAAGAGCGTTGAGTAGGGGTTGTTGAGTATACAGAGAGCAAATTGTTCCTTGCCCGCCGTTGTCAAATTCATAACACAAACATACGCCCCTCCCTTACCCCTGCCGTCTGAAATTTATATAGCCAAACTATACCCCCCCCCCTACCCTACTCTCCACCCCCCGATCATCTTATAAGCGCATTGAGTTGTTATTCTAATGAAAACTGCGCTGTATAAATGCAAATTATTATTATTATTATTATTATTATTATTATTATTATTATTATTATTATTATTATTATTATTATCTCCTTCCCGCATCGGGTGAAATGAGAGTGTGAAGGCTCGCAGAGTGTGGAGGAGAGACACAGACATCAAAAAGAAGAGGGAAAGGGTGAGAGATTGAAAGAAGAAGAAGAAGTGGAAGAAGAAGAAGTAGAAGAAGAAGTAGAAGAAGAAGTAGAAGCAGAAGAAGAAGTTAAATGGGTGTCCCAGGGTTGACTTGGATGGTACAAAACCTTAGACTACATTTAAATGACAACGTTGCCTGGTTTTGTACAAACACAGCTTAAAAGGAGCTCCATCAAACTCCCCCCCCCTATCCCCCCATAGAGTGAAACTTAAAGAAGAGAGATCAAGAGAACTAGAGAGAGAGGTGTGGGGTGGGCAGGAGGTGGAGTGGTGGGTGGGGGGAGGAGGCACATTGAAAAGAGATAGTGGGGAAAGAGGACATAAAACAGAGATAGTTGAGAGTGGGACTGTTGTCTCCTATACGCTATGTGTCCGGAGACGTTAAAACCCAAGAAGAACAAGAAGAGAGTGGGGCATGACACACGAGAGAACCGTGGGAGATTTATTCGTGCAATGGAAATTGCTGCTTTAAAAAAAAAATTTCAAGCTTTTAGAATTGACACTATTATTGCAGTAGCGTGGCCATTTGGTCTGTTTTCAGTGGGCAATGATGATGATAGTGGTGGGCTAATGTGCGTGCCTATGTGGGTATTATTTACATGCTTAGGGCAAGGGGCGATACAGCACGAAAGAAGAAAGGGGGGATCGCTTGCCAAGCTCAAGTTGGGTCAGTGTGAATGACGGAGAGTCGTGTTGCGGTGAAGTGCCTGGTTTTACTGAACGACTCCAGTTCAATTCAATTCATGACTATTCATTTTCCATCTGTTCACTACAAAGTGATGTTAGATTACTAAAAGCTTAAACAGATTAATAAAATACAAACATGAAATAAAGATCAAAACAATGTTTACAACTCGGTATTCCTAATTATACTAACAAGGTCAACTATATGACAAGACCATGCAAAATATTTTTACGGCCATAATCATCTTCTCAAATTATAATTCCATTGTCCCTGTATGTTGCTGTTAAAACTGGACTATGATGGTGGAGGTGGAGCTGGTGTTAGTGGTGGAGCTGGTGGTGGTGGAAAAACCCATAATATTGTATTATATTTACATGATTAGGGCAAAAAGGGATAAGAAGAGAAAGAGAGGGAGAAAAATCCACACTGCCGCTGCCTCAGAGGAAGGGGAATAGTTTATAGCCTGAAAGAAGCGTGTAATAAGAAAAAGCGCTGGAGAAATCAGAACTGATTGTGAGGCAGGCATGGAAAGCGGTGTCCATAATTCCTTGGTAGCATCGATCACAAAGCTCTTTAGATGCTTGCAGACGAATGATACCCCTCCCCCAGACGAATAATACCCCTCCCCCACCCATCTCCTCCATCTGTCTTCTTTCTTTCCTACCGTGAAGAACGATCTTCTTGCTCTGAGTTGCAAGCGTTTTACGTTTGCTTTTTTGCTCATCATCATGATCGTGACTGTCATCTATTTATTATGTTAAATCTTTTTCTTGCTCTTCTTGTTCTTCTTGATCTTGATCTTGTTGTTGTTGTTGTTGTTGTTGTTGTTGTTGTTGTTGTTGTTGTTGTTGTTGTTGTTGTTCTTCTTCTTCTTCTTCTTCTTCTTCTTCTTCTTCTTCTTCTTCTTCTTCTTCTTCTTCTTCTTTCTTTCTTTCTTTCTTTCTTTCTTTCTTCGCGCCCTCTTATTGTTGTTGTTGTTGTTGTTGTTGTTGTTGTTGCTGTTCTTCTTCTTCTTCTTCTTCTTCTTCTTCTTCTTCTTCTTCTTCTTCTTCTTTCTTTATTTCTTTCTCCGCGCCCTCTTATTGTTGTTGTTCTTCGTCTTCGTCTTCTTCTTCTTCTGCTGCTGCTGCTAATATTTCTCATTCCAGCTGTTGCCCGTTTCTGGTGTTGAATTCTTTGCACTTTACCGGCTTCCTTCAATCCAGAAATTCAATAAAACGTTCTGTTTTTAATTTTTGTTTTATAGTGTTAGGTTATCAATTTTCTCCTTCTTTTCCCTGCTGTTGTGGTTGGTTTTGGTGTTGGTAATGGTGCTGGTGATGGTGTTGGTAGAGATGGTGGTGGTGTTGGTAATGGTTGTGGTGATGTCGCTATTCTTCTCATCTCCTTTCATTTGGCAGACTTGCTTGGATCACTCCACACCTTTCCAAGCAATCACCAATTAATTTGCCGTGGTCTCGTATTTTTCCTTGCTTCGCCCTTCTTCTCTGATCTGCTTCCTTACCCGAATGTAATTTATTTTTTTATTTTTTTTTACATTCAACGATCTATAGTTTTCTGATGGAAAATAAACAATAAATAAATAAACGATACCAACAAATAACTAAAGTACCCTGAAT
Source organism: Oncomelania hupensis (assembly GCA_036898135.1). Classification (NCBI taxonomy): domain Eukaryota; kingdom Metazoa; phylum Mollusca; class Gastropoda; order Littorinimorpha; family Pomatiopsidae; genus Oncomelania; species Oncomelania hupensis. Next base: position 4,428,948 of record CM072511.1, on the reverse strand, counting down.
AAAATATTATAAAATTTAAATAAATTAGTACAATAAAAATAAAAAAACTAATAAATAAATTTTTAAAAAATAAATAAATAAAATAATAAATACATAAATTAATTAATGAATTAATTAGAGCGGTAATTCAGTCCAGTCCGGTTGCACGCGTCTCTTGGATTAAAAAAAAAAGTTCTACGTTTTTCTAATGGGTGTTCAAGTCTGCTTACTTTCCAGCCTCAAGCCATGCGAACCACTTGAATCAATGTCTGTTTTCTTCTCTATTGTTCAGGTTTTAGTTTTATAACTTGAATTGCTCATGTATCCTCTGCCTCGATCAACTCAAGATGCTAAAGAGCTGGCTTGTTGCAGCCGACTCACTGAAAGTAAAACAACATTTGCTTCAATTCGTCACATCTTACTACTTCAGTATATCGTTGCAGTTTTCCTCTTAATTCATGTGCGTTTTCTGTCGACTCTCGACCCCTCAATCCCACTACCACTTGCTACCCCTAAAAGAGCTGGCCCAGAAAAAAAAGCAATTGTTTTATTATTATTTTATTCTTGGTCATAAACTCTGCCAGCTTTCCTAGATCAGTCCTCAAAAAGCAAAATTAGGTCAATCCACCCCCCCCCCCCTACCTACACCCTGTTTCATCTTTTTCCTTCGCACCTTCTTCTTCTTCTTCTTCCCCTCTCACCCCACAAACCGAATATGATTTTTAGTCCATCATCATCATCATCATCATCATCATCATCATCATCATCATCATCATCATCATCATCATCATCATCATTATCATCATCATCATCATCATCATCATCACCATAATCACCATAATCATCATCATAAATAGTATCCCCACTTTCTGGAAATTTAGTGCTTTAAATTCCCACTGTCGCTGTCTTCCTCATTTTGCTCTTTCCCATTCCTGCTCTGTCCTATTACTCTGCTATACTATCTTCTTCTTCGCTAGATCAATGACCTACCTTTCTTTCTTGAAAACTCTTCCTGGACAAGACTCCTTGTTTGTGCATGAGGTCTGTTGGATCAGCTTGGGAGTATTGGACGCTTTCTGCCGGGTGGTCACTAGGGCTTCCTATGATGTTATTATTTAGCAATATAGGCATTTTATATGTATGTGTTTTGTTGATAATTTATAATGATGTTTGTATTCTATTTTGTTTTTGTAACCGGGGGGTTCGATTAGTTGGGGTAAAGCCTCAGCCGTCCCCTGCGTGGGATGTCTTTATTGTAAAGTGACTGGCCGGTGGAGGGCATTCAGTTTTCCCACTAGGGTTGTTTCAGCAGATCTTTTATGCGGATCGGGGGTTGTCCGGTCCTGATTTGGCTCAGAAGAGTCCGCTGGACCTAAAGCAACAATCAATCAATCAATCAGTCATCACCATCATCATCATCACTATCATCACCATCATCATCATCATCATCATCATCATCACCACCATGACTTCTTCAGCTTAATTCATCGCCATCTGTGCTCTTTGGATTTTTTCACATTATAATTTTGCCAAACAATAAAGTGTTTGTTTTTCTTCTGAAATGTTTGTTGCGGAGTCTAAAGTAATTCCAGCGATTTTCTGATTTGGTCTGCCTGCCTAAGCTCCAGCGCACCATTGAGGGCGCTGTGAGATTAATTTTCTCAACGTGCTCACAAGGTTTTCATTGTTACCGCGTTAAGAAGAATGGAAAACAACGACACGCGGGTAAGGGTCCATAATTAGGGAAATACATTCTCTCTGACAGTGTGAAGAAGTATATTCAGAGTGAATTATCGTTAATGAGAAACGCTTGTGTACAAACGCTAACATAATGTGTGAATGGTGTTGTTGGTTAGATTAACGTCCCCGGACACAATAGCATCTCAATGATGTGAATGTTGAATCTCAAATGCCTTTTTATTCCGAGATTACAAGTTACGAATATCAAATATGAAATAGCCTGTTCTCGTAGACTACGTAACACCATGTATCATTCCACGAAGAGATATCTTCAACACCAGGCGGTAAGATATCGTTCTCTTTTCTCTCTCTCTCTCTCTCTCTCTCTCTCTCTCTCTCTCTCTCTCTCTCTCTCTCTCTCGCCCTGCTACCTGTAATCAAGGAGCAAAGTAACAGGAAACGTAGAGCTATCAAAGTACACCCGAGACGCTTGAAGGTCTCCTATCTCTGAACAAAGGCACTGTGAAGTGGACAGGTGGGAATATTGCCTTATCAAAGAGTCCTTTCTCGTATCAAACGCCATGAATCATTCCAACTGATATTGGCATCATAAGCCACTCTCTAATCGCTCCTACTCATAGCTGTCCTCTCAGTGTTGCCGAATTGAAGCTTTATCCAAATAACCTGATCAAATGTTTGGCTTGGATTTGTTCAGACTGTCCCACTGATGCAGCATATTGTATCTAGTGCTAACCCTAATTTTATCAAACGGTGTAGGTTGGACTGCCTTTTGGGTCCTGCAGAGAAAGAGCTTCTCAACACCAACCATCAGACAATTAACTCCAAAGTATCAAACGGAGTAGGCTACTATAGACGAGGATGCCAGCTTCTTTTGCATCCTCCTCCTCTCCACCCCCCCCACCCCCCTCTCTTTGTTACGTTGAAACGCGAATGGTAGTATGTCTGAAACGCGCACGATAGATCTAATCGTTTCGATTTGCAAAGTATTCAATGATGGAGTTTATTTACCTTTGATTTGAGTTTGCATTGTTGTTAGAAGAAGCTTTGTATAACGTTGATAATTTTGTTGGTCGATATTGTTGGAGAATTCTCTATATCTGCTTATTTACTGTCGATGGAAATTTTCCGATAAATGTCGAAGCTTGTGAACGTTCCCGGAAGGAGAAGAAATATGTATGACGTCAAACGAGATCGTTCCACCTTGTTCTGGACTAGAGAAAAAATTATATATTCGATGCTCTGTGTGTTGTTGTGGATAGTTGTTGATAGTGAGTTGGAAAGTAAAAAGTTGAGTTGAGAATTGTATGCAGATGTTGATGTGTGCTGAATAAAAGTGGAAAACTTCATACGTCGACTCCGTGTCTTGTTGCTGAGTGAGCAGGCTGCGTGGATAAACGAATCTGAGTTACACCTTATCAGGAATTCAGCATTGGGGCTGAATCAGATACTGATAAAGAAAAACACCAACATCATATCGAGTGTAACACTCTTCCAGCCACCTCTGTGCCCCTTCCCCAGAACACCAGAGAGAAACTTTGTCCTAAAATGCAATTTCACATGACCACACTGGGATAGGGACAAGTGGTCAATTTAATGTGGCGATTTGTTTCAACTCTCCACAGTTTATTTTGATGTAACCAGTCTTATTTAGCGTTTTTATAGCTCATGAGCTGCTCAAGGTGACGGTCCATAAAGGACCTCATTTAAGCCGCGTCCCACCGAGGGGCCGGGTAGCTCAGATGGTAGAGCGTCTTACTAGTAACCGAAAGGTACCTGGTTCGAATCCCGGATTGGCCAATGTGTGACCATAATATTTCCCCCTTACCATCAACTGGTTCGCTGGTGTCAGAATAATGTGACCAGTAGTCGCCGATACGCTTCGGTGTCGTGTGACTATAATCTACAGTTACGCGTCCCATCGCCATAGCTCAAGTGGTAGAGCGTTCGCCTGACACCCCGATTATCCAGGTTCGAATACCGTGATTGGCAATATATAAGTGGCCATTTTTACTGTCCATTTTAGCAGTATGATAAATAAAATTTAATGTGTGTGTGTGTGTGTTTTAAGGGAGGGGCAGAGGATAATTTTTGTACCCCAGAGTTTGTCAGTTCAATTGTTCAAAAAGCTCAAAGTCCCAGACCATCACAGATGGCTTTTTCAAGGTTCAGATTGCACCATTTTGCATCCTTGAGGACAGAAAAAGATGGAGTATGCTGGTTAAACGATCATCTGTGGTGCCCCTACGACCTTCGGGTTACGGGACAGGATAGGATAGGATAGGATTGTTCTAGTGGTTCAGTGTTAATTTGGGTCCCTACTCCTAGTTCCCTGGGATGATTGTCCCAGTGTGCCATATCGCCAATGGTGTGTGTAGACGTTAAAACTCAATGTTCATTCATTTAAAGCCGCCCGAAGCGCCCACGAGTGTCACAAAGAAAGGGGTTGGGGGGATGAGGATAAGCACTTAATCCCTCGCACTGTGTCGCCTCCCTTGTTTAGGCCGACGTTGCGATGACATTCAAGGAATTAAGGCTGGGAGTTACTACAGAATGAGAGACAGTCAAAAGGGCAGACGAGAAGGATGGTAGGCTAAACTAGTCAAGAAATTCAAACAAAGGGGAGTCCAGGTGGTACAGTTTCTAACTAGTCAGTTTTATTAAATGGAATTAGGTCGTCTGTGTTGGATAATCTAAGGGTGAGTCACTGAATATTGTCAATAATAGTTGGGAGTATCTTGGAGATATTCTGGGTGGGCGCCTCAGGGAATGCTAGGGCGACTGAGGACTGATCTCGTCACTGAGCAGGAGGATATCTGGATTGTTCAGGGTGCTTGGCCAGAGTATCTGCGAATTGTGGTGCTCGTGGGATGGTAACTTAGCTTCGGTTTGCGAAGGGCGGTGGTTGGTCCAGGATATTCTGGACAGTCGGCGGATCAAGGGCCGGGAGTTAGCTTGGATTGCCAATGCGGGTCGGTCGGTCACCGTCTTGAGTAACGGCTTGATGGTGCAACTTCTGGTGGCGATACAGGGTGCGGTTTTCAACCTTCGTGGCTGGCTGAGTGAGTGACGAAACTTGGGAGGTACGCTTCACATTGACGCCCTGGGTTGTCAGGGTCGCCTGCAGCGGGTCTGGCGTCTTATAGCTGGTACAGGGCCGGTAAAGTCGCCCTGACAGGAGCCGTCTGTAAGGGAGTACAGACTCTGAATCAGCTGTGTACATATATCCTGGGTGCAGCGCCTGTTTGCGCGCGTGCCCATCAGATTTTCAAACTTGGTCGGACCGGTCAAGAGTGGACCGGTCCGTACCAACAGTCCGACAATTGCAACCAGGGTTATGGGGCTATTGTGGAGTTTACCGGCAGCCGCTAATATATAATAACTTCGGCGCCTTAAGATGGGGTGGCGGACAACAGGGGCAGATATTTATACAGTGGGAACATGGGAGAAGCAAATGGGGTAAATACAGGACAATGGGGGTGGCAGGCAAGGGGCTGTACTGGGGGACTTTAATCTATGTGGAGGAACAACATGGCAATGGATATTTATACATGGGGCTAACAGGGAGCATACAAGTATAAATTCAAACATGGCATGTGTCATAAACAAGGCAGATAATATATACAAGGAATAAATACATATCACAGCAACACATCAGGACAAAACCACAAACACGAACGTACATATCTACAGGACATACGAACATGTTGGGCGATCGACGGGTGATGGGTATGCTAAATGACATGAAGTAAATTTCCTCTCTTACCTTGACTAAGACGGGTCGAATCACAAGAGTACTGCCGCAGCTCAGGGGTCACCGGGTGATGGGACGTGTCCGGGCAGGCAGTTGCGTATTCGAAGATTAGGGGCTCGCGTCTGACAGTGAGACTGGGTTAGGCAGAGGTTTTAAGGGTGATTCCCGAGGGGCGGGGCTTAATCGGCTTAGTCTGCTGAGCCAGCCAGCAGTGGAGGGGTGACTGGTCAATCTCAGACTCAGAGGTGTATCGCCCGCTTGTCACAACGAGCAACGTTTGGATGTAAAATCAGTTCAGCTAAACTCTCAAGGGAGACGTTTAAATATTTACCAAGTATCTCTTAACTATTCAATTAATTATCACGATGTTTAAACCCTTAGACATAAGAGGGTGTGAATTTTGTGTGGTAAAATGGTTGGCCATTCATCCTCAAGCCGGAGGCTATTTCGCTTCTTTGCAACTGTCCTATGACACTGTTACTGTTTTGCAAAGCATTCCATAACAGAGTGTATTTACCTTCGATTTGATTTTGCGTTGTAGTTGGAAGAAGCTTTATATAATGCAGATAATTTTCGTTGGTCAATATTATTGGAGAATTTTCTAGGGTTGCTTGTTTACGATCGATCGAAACGTGTACATAAATCTACGAGATGCTTCTAACCTAAATAAAGTTATATGACGTAAGAAAGTGCATAGTTCTGATGACGAATTTTATTCCGATTGGCTGTAATTGCGTCACGCTGGAATGTTCGAACGTTCTCTAGATTACAGAAAAACTATATAAATGATGCACTGTGTCTGAAAAGAGTTATAAAAGTGAAAAAAAAACGATTGAGCGATTGTAAATCGGGGCTTGAATCAACTACTGATTAAAAAAATCCAACAACAATGTAACAGACACCTACTCCCGTTGTGACGATCAGAGTCCGAGGTTTAATCTAAAGTAGGCCTATCATCACGTCACTGCTGCCGTTGTAATGTGGGTACCAGTAACCGAGCACTTCAGACTGATTATACCAACTGATAGTTCCGATAACAGGTGTTCTTGCTTCCACTTTGGAAGCAAGATCCGGAAGAGTTTTGATGGTGATGGCTGGTTTGGATGGCTATTGATATGCTGAATATAAACGGAGCGCCCTGTCCAATTTAAGTGGTGATGTTTGTGCGTGTTTTTGTGTGTGTGTCGATGCTCATTGTTTTAATATCTTTCTTCAAATCATCCCTCCTTGTTATTGTAACCAAGACAGCAGAATGAAAAAATGTATAAGGTATACAATGAAGAGCGGAAGTTTTAGAAATAACAAATCAACTTTGCGCGTCACTCCCGTACCTGTATGTCCTGTCCCAAGCAAATGTTTGACCTGAGTCGTCCCACGTGCACGGCGGAGTATTAAAGCCATATAGTGTTGATTCATGTGACACTGACAGTTTGTATAATCAATGTTGGTTTTAATGCTTGTATTTAGAATTTGTAATGTTGTGTATTTGTTGTATTAACTGGAGTACAGCAAGGTGATAATAATGAATGAAGAGGTATGTTTATTGGGATAGTATATTGTTTTAATGTAGTTATTGTGCATACTGTCATATGTAGAAACAACCTTTATAATGGTGAATGCTTTGATTTCATTCTTTAAAGAGAGTGGATTTCTGCCCAGGTGTTGGATCTAGGTTTGGGTTTCCCCTGTCTGTGGGGGCAGATAAGTGAGGAATTGAAATAAGAGAGTTGGTGGGAAGCATTCGCTTGTGTTTTGTGTCGGCTGGTGCTGTCAACAGGCAGTGTCAAAGTTTAAAATAATGTAGATGTATATTTTTCACGGAAGAGGATGTCAGCACGAAGGGGACCATTGTTTTGTAGGAATTAAGGTGTTGGTTGAGAGGAAGAAGAGGGAATGACTAGGGAGAGGACAATGGTCGAGTTTTGGAGCGGAATTACGTATGGGATGCTGACAATAAAATAAGTGCAGGACAAGGATTCGTGGTAGTTAGAGACAGAAAGAAATAGAAAGAGGGACGAGGACAGTCCAGAGAGAAGACGGGTTAGTTTAGTTAGAGAAGATAGCATTGGGGGAAATTAAGTTGGGTTGGATGTAACAAGGAAAATTTTGTGTCTTCGCCGGAGGATGCTGTGCTCAGGACAGTTTTTGTAAACGTTCACTGCTGTGTCTTTGATTCACTTCTCTTTTTTGGTATTTTGGACATGATGTGTTTTGTGGATCCTGAAACCAGTCTGCGCGGTTTTTGACCATCCATTGGGATTGAGCCAGAGGGTTAGTAAAATGTGCTTTTTTGATATCCTATCCTATCCTGTCCCATAACCCGAAGGTCGTAGGGGCACCACAGATGATCGCTTAACCAGCATACTCCATCTTTCTCTGTCCTCAGCAGCCCTCATGGCTTCGCTCAGTGTCAAACCAGTCCATTCTCGAATGTTGTCCTCCCACCTCTTTTTCGGTCTCCCCCTTCTACTACCTCCTTGCACTGTGCCTTGCAGAATGGTCTTTGCAAGGCCTGATGATCTGGTGACGTGGCCATACCATCGGAGTTTCCGTTTCTTCACCACTGTGAGCAGGTCATCGTGTTGTCCAATGGCTTGTGTGATGGTCTGTCGGACTTCAATGTTGGTGATGTGTTGGGTATAGGAAATGCACAGAAGTCTTCTGTAGCACCTCATCTCCATGCTTTGTATTCTTCGTTGGAGATCTGCTGTGAGGGTCCATGCTTCGCAAGCATATAGGAAGATGGATATTTTTTTTGATATGTTGTACCGAATACTTTATTTTGTGTGTCATTCTCTTTATTTTGTGTCTTATGATTTTTGAAATATTTGGTTGTCTTTTGTCAAGCTTATTTAAATATTGTTCTGATAACTTGTTCTATTTGTATTCTGCTGCTAAACCTTTAATTGATAATCTAGTATTTTGTGTTGGTAATTCTATTTACATGTGGCGCTTGTTTTCTGAAAATGAGTTGTTTGTTTTTTCAATAGTCCTTTTTTTGAAGTTGCAAAGCATAAAGTACTATTGATCATAGTGTGTATAAAAAGGAATAATGCGCACTATCTAACGTTCTTATTTTTGAAGAATTTTGTTTTAGAAATTAGTTGTGTAGGTTTGTGAGCTAAATCTGTTTGAGTGGGACATGATTGTAGACTTGCCTTTGTTGTTTTTTGTGTTTACAGTTTCATCGCTCTCTTTTACGCGACTTCACGCCTTCTTCAATTCTTTAGTTGTTGTCACCCACTATTAGTTAGGTTAAAATCAATATTTTCAATTTGTTTTTAATTTGGATTTTAATTAGTTAGTTAACACTGTTTTTTAATGCAAAAATAAATTTTCATTTTTTACTTTCTATCTGCGTGTGTCGTCGTACTTTATTGAGCGCATGTGAAATCGTGGCCTTACCCCCTTGACTCGATATTTTCCCAAATTCCGTCAGACGGGTGCAGGAACAATGAAACCTATGGCGTAAATGAGTTAAGAGGCCGATTTTGCATAAACATTAACAGAAAAGAACGTTATATTCCATCAACCTTCCTGTGAAAACAAAACGTCCTTCGTAGCTAAGGTGCAGCGAACTGTGACTTAGTGTGCTATTTTAAATCATTATTTGAGAACTGTTAATCATGTTTTCAACTAGCTCTGGAAATCCAGAAAAGGATAGTCAGAACCTCCCCACGTCGGGAGCAAAGGAAGAAGACAATAATATTATGGTATCGGACGCTCGTAGTGACAAATCCGCAATCCAACAATCTGAGAGAGCCCTCTCCGTAGCCAGTAGAACAAGAACTCAGGAGGCCATTAGAGCACAACAGTTAGTCAAAGATTACTGGATCGCTTCCGAGAACTGCGGCGAAGTCTTGCAGTCGTTTATCCTATCTTTAGAAGCAAGGAATCCCAGTAGAAAGATCCAAAAGGCAATCAAGCACGAGCTGTCCGCAGAACTTTTCAAATTAGTTCAAGTATACCAGTTCTTGGCTCCCTTGGCAACAGTTTCTGACATAGAGGAAAATTTAGAAGAATTGAAAGAAAGGGTAACTGCGGCTGAAGATGCCTACTACACCATCTACCCAAAGACCTCGCCTTATGCCCCAACCTCGGTCACTTCGAACCTCACCCAGTCCTCCATTTCGGCAGCCGAATCCGTTGACCTAGCTGTGCAGTTCGGTGCAGTTAGGGAAGAAATCACGGAAAGAAATAGGGCCATTATCCAACAAGAGCACAACACCCTGGCTAGGATCGATGAAGCGAAGTCCGAAATCTTAGTGCAGCTATCTGTCGATGCTGAAGCCCTTCAGGCCAGTAAAAGACTCCTAGAAGAAAAGGAAAGGGCGAGGATAGAGGCGGACAGAGCAGAGAAAGAGTTAGCCGAAGAAATAGTACAGGCCACTAAAAGACTAGCACAAAGGGAATTGCAGGCAAAAATAGACACTGAGAATCTAGAAGCAACCGAGTGGAAAGTAAAAGCTGAGGCAGAAACCCAAAGAGAACAGCTGCACACATTAGAGAATAAGGCCCTTGTGCAAATAGTTAATAGGGTACTGCAACCGGAAGTCGACGTCCCCGATCTTGATGATCATTCTCAAATAGCTAGAATGTTGAGAGAAACGCATGGTATCCCTAAACACAAAATAGATGTGGGTGACAACATGATAGGTAGGCTTTTCAAGGGAGATCAGGACGAGAGGGAACCAAGGCGAACAGCAGAAGAAGTCATCGCCAGCGGCGTCGAGAAAGGACACCACCTGCCTGCGGCAGCCTACGACCACCGCCCCACCATCACCAAGGGCGGAGCTGTTCTCGGCCCATCACAGCCTCTTACGACGTGGGTAGGAGCCACACCCTACGAAAGACTAGCGTCGATGGCGACAGTGAAAACTGAAGCACCTCCCTACCCACCTTCCTGGGAACCCCAACTCCCTCAGCTTCTTTCCTTACGCCTCCCCAATACCTCAACACCCCAGCATAAGGAAGAGCACACCCTGCGCCATCAAGCCCCTTCCTTTGTCCCTCGCAACCAGCAAGCCGAAGTCCCGCTCAAGCAAAAAGGCCAACAAGAAATCCACAACGGCTCTACACTCGAGCAACTACAGCAGAGACTCAACCTGATGGAGCGGGAGCTCACTCTACAGAAGGAGAGAGCATTGAAGAAAGAAACAAGCGATCAAGAGGCGCTGGGATCTGCGTTGCAAGACAGCCTTAACCTAACCATGACGCAGCGAATGGCGGACGTCATGACCCTCAATCGTCTACCGGTCCAGGAACCCTCTATCTTTCAAGGGGATCCGCTGTCCTACCCGAGTTGGCGCTCGTCCTTCGCACTCCTTATCGAGAACCGTCAGATTCCCTCCACTCAGAAGCTGTATTACCTACAGAAGTACGTCGGAGGCGCAGCCCAAGAAGCCATCAAGGGATTCTTCATGCTGAGGGAAGAGACTTCATTTGACAATGCCCTCTCCCTACTGGAAAAAAGATATGGAAGCTCCTTCATTGTATCCAGAGCCTTCCGGGAGAAGCTAGATGCCTGGCCCACAATCAAATCCAAAGATGGAAACGGACTGAGAGACCTGGCAGACTTCCTGCAACAATGCCTCGTCGCCAGCAAAGTCGTCGGCCAGCTAGGAATCCTGGACGACTCGCAGTACCAGAAGAGACTCGTTGACAAACTGCCAGAATGGATCGGCCACAAGTGGGCTCGGCTGGTCGACATGACAAAGGAACGGAACCAGAGGTATCCCAACTTTGAAGAGCTGACCAAATTTGTGGAGAAGGAAGCCGACATTGCCTGCGAACCGGTCTTCGGCTCCGTGCAGAGAGCCACAGCGATGCCAACATCAAGGTCAGAGCCGCACTATGGCAACCAGAGGAAACTGACGATGCTGACTCAGCCTAGCCAAGTACCTCAAGCAACAAGAGGAACCATCGCTAAAGAAGAACAACGCCCAGCACCATACCAAAATAGATACAATCCAAGCACTTTAAACAAGAAGTGTCTGTTCTGCAAGACTACCACACATACTACCATGGAGTGCAGAACGCTGGCTAGCAAACCACTCCAGGAGAGAAGAAGTTTCCTACTGAAGTCAGGACTTTGTTTCGGGTGCGGCAAGACTTCTCTACACTTCAGAGCACGATGCCCGGACAAGCAGAACTGTACAAAATGCGGCGAAGCTCACTTGACACTGTTACATGGGTGGACCAACCAGAGTCGTCAGTTCAAGCCATCTTCTGAAAACCCCGGTGCCGGAAATTTTCCGTCAGTTGGTACCGTCTTAAACACTAACATGATCAAGCGCACCATTCCCACCAGCAACCTGCTCAGCGGTACGTCTAGTGAGGCGAGCGCATCCGGACTTCACTACTCAGCCGAAGCACAGCCGGAATTTACAAGTATGATCGTGCCGGTGTACCTTTCTTCGCTGGAGGAGCCAGACCAAGAAGTTCTGACCTACGCGCTTCTCGACACGATGTCGGCTGTCACATTCGTCGCCAACAATGTGGTCAAGTGCCTGAAGACGACACCAAGGAGAACGACGCTAAGACTGCATACCATCACCTCACGCGACAAGACCGTGCCGTGCCAGAAGATCACAGGATTGCGGGTAAGAGCCATGGACTCCAGTACGTATGTTGACCTACCACCTGCCTTTTCCACGGATGCACTCGGTGCGAGCTCCGAAACCGTCCCTACGAGAGAGACTGCTATGAAATACGAACATTTAAAGCGTATCGCAATTGAGATGCCCACGTTCCAGCCCCAGTGCGAGGCAGGTCTGCTCATCGGCTACAACTGCCCTAAAGCCCTGATGCCGCTCGAGACCATAGTGGGAGATCCCTACGCCATTCGAACAGCTCTGGGATGGACGATCGTCGGCAGCTTGACCCCCAGAACCTTTTCCGGTGATGCAGCCTCCTGCCATCTGGTGAAGGGTGGAAACGAGGAGGCGGTCCACACGAATGTGAATCACGTTTTTCGTACAAAGATCACCGAGGCGTCGACGACCGATGTTTTGCATCTGATGGAGAGAGACTTCACTGATGTCGAGCAAGGAACTCTTTCCCAAGACGATCAGAGATTCCTGTCCATCGCCAACAGCGGGATTAAGGTGAATGCCAAGGGTCATTATGAGATGCCGTTACCCTTCCGTGACGAAAACCCCGTGATGCCAGACAACAGAGACGCAGTGCTGAAGAAGACGCTGGGCCTGAAGCGTCAATTCGAGAAACGGTCAAGCTACCACTCGAACTACTCCAAGTTTATGATCGACATCATCACCCAAGGGCACACGGAGAAAATCCCAGATTCGGAGCTCAGCGTTCTGACAAAATGGTATATCCCTCATCACGGTGTCTACAACGAATACAAGCCAGAGAAGAAAATCCTGAACACAAAGGCAGTGTACGAGCCGTCGTCGTCCCAGTTTTGCCGACAGTTCGTGCACTCCCGCCGATGGGCCATCGCCATCTTGGTAGCCATGGCGGCCATTCTCATCCTGGTGGCCCTCGTCGCGGCCTTTGCCCGGTTGGGATCCGTGCTTTGCACCACGTTTGGAGGGGGAAGCGAGATCAGCGACGCGTCGGCCGCTGGTCACGGTCAGGGGGAGAAAACTCCAAAATACATTTCCACTGACGGCAGGCCGTTTCCTTGGCGCAGTGCTCGGCTTTACCGCAAGGTTCTTCCCGATTCGTACAAACTGATCCAGCATCCCAACATCAGTCACTCGCTGTTCTACGAGGTCATGGCCATAGTCAACTCTCATCCATTGTCCGTCGAGTCCTTGCAATATCCCACAGGCCCTCTCCCTCTAACTCCCAACCACATTCTGACGATGAAGACAACTGGCATCCTGCCTCCACCGGGCGCGTTCGACGACGCAGACATCTACGCCAGGAAGCAGTGGAAGAAAGTCCAGTGCCTCGCCGATGATTTCCGGCGTCTATGGAGGCGCGACTACCTCGCTACGCTGCAGAGAAGACGCAAGTGGCACGCTGTCCAGCCCAATGTTGCTATAGGTGACGTCGTCGTCCTGAGGGAGGAATCCGCCTTCCGCAACGACTGGAGACTGGGGAGGGTGAAGGAGACCTTCCCAGGCAGTGACGGCCTCGTCAGAAGCTGTAGATTGTTGGTGCCGTCTCCTTCTGCAGACAGAGATCTGACGTCATCAAAGACTGGGCACCTCATCGAGATCATCAGACCAGTGACTAAAATGACAGTGCTAGTTAAGGCCTAGTAAGGCGTACAGAGCGCAATGACAATAACTGTCTACAAATAACTTGAAGTAACTCCGGACAATCAAATAGAGCATCTGAACAAATGTCAGTGTATGTGTGAATCCTTTTGCTGCGATCGTTTTAACATTGACTTTTTTACCTTTTGCTAGCGCTGTTTGGTTAACGCAATGTTTTGCGCATTATTGTTGTTTAATGTTTGTATCGGCAATCTATTTTAACGGTTTTTGTGTGTAATGAGAACTGTAGAATCGTTTGTATTGATTCGGATGTCTTTTTTACATGTAGGTGGATTTGAGTGGACATGACGAGTTTGTTGTAAATGGCTGGTATTTTGATAACATTTGTTTTGTTTGCCGCGGTTCGCTGGATGTAGACGCATCCTTTGGTACAGTGCTATAGTAGAGATACGTAAACATTGCTATGAATGCATACAGAAGATCCAAAACTGAACTGTGAACTGTTTGTGCTCCGAATACGATTTTGAACTGAACTGTGAAAACCCACAGTTTGTGCTCCGAAGAAGATTTTGAATTGAACTGTGAGAACATATGTTTGTGCTCCAGACTGTGGCATGGTGCCAGAACAGTCTAAAGGTGTTGGAGAATAAGGGGATTTTATTTTCCAATGAAATGTAATTAATGTCGGAAATTGTGCTTGCAACCAAAATAGGTGTGGTTGCTTTCTTGAAGAAAATCAGAGTGATTTTCGGGGTGGGAGTGTTCTTGCTTCCACTTTGGAAGCAAGATCCGGAAGAGTTTTGATGGTGATGGCTGGTTTGGATGGCTATTGATATGCTGAATATAAACGGAGCGCCCTGTCCAATTTAAGTGGTGATGTTTGTGCGTGTTTTTGTGTGTGTGTCGATGCTCATTGTTTTAATATCTTTCTTCAAATCATCCCTCCTTGTTATTGTAACCAAGACAGCAGAAAAAATGTATAAGGTATACAATGAAGAGCGGAAGTTTTAGAAATAACAAATCAACTTTGCGCGTCACTCCCGTACCTGTATGTCCTGTCCCAAGCAAATGTTTGACCTGAGTCGTCCCACGTGCACGGCGGAGTATTAAAGCCATATAGTGTTGATTCATGTGACACTGACAGTTTGTATAATCAATGTTGGTTTTAATGCTTGTATTTAGAATTTGTAATGTTGTGTATTTGTTGTATTAACTGGAGTACAGCAAGGTGATAATAATGAATGAAGAGGTATGTTTATTGGGATAGTATATTGTTTTAATGTAGTTATTGTGCATACTGTCATATGTAGAAACAACCTTTATAATGGTGAATGCTTTGATTTCATTCTTTAAAGAGAGTGGATTTCTGCCCAGGTGTTGGATCTAGGTTTGGGTTTCCCCTGTCTGTGGGGGCAGATAAGTGAGGAATTGAAATAAGAGAGTTGGTGGGAAGCATTCGCTTGTGTTTTGTGTCGGCTGGTGCTGTCAACAGGCAGTGTCAAAGTTTAAAATAATGTAGATGTATATTTTTCACGGAAGAGGATGTCAGCACGAAGGGGACCATTGTTTTGTAGGAATTAAGGTGTTGGTTGAGAGGAAGAAGAGGGAATGACTAGGGAGAGGACAATGGTCGAGTTTTGGAGCGGAATTACGTATGGGATGCTGACAATAAAATAAGTGCAGGACAAGGATTCGTGGTAGTTAGAGACAGAAAGAAATAGAAAGAGGGACGAGGACAGTCCAGAGAGAAGACGGGTTAGTTTAGTTAGAGAAGATAGCATTGGGGGAAATTAAGTTGGGTTGGATGTAACAAGGAAAATTTTGTGTCTTCGCCGGAGGATGCTGTGCTCAGGACAGTTTTTGTAAACGTTCACTGCTGTGTCTTTGATTCACTTCTCTTTTTTGGTATTTTGGACATGATGTGTTTTGTGGATCCTGAAACCAGTCTGCGCGGTTTTTGACCATCCATTGGGATTGAGCCAGAGGGTTAGTAAAATGTGCTTTTTTGATATGTTGTACCGAATACTTTATTTTGTGTGTCATTCTCTTTATTTTGTGTCTTATGATTTTTGAAATATTTGGTTGTCTTTTGTCAAGCTTATTTAAATATTGTTCTGATAACTTGTTCTATTTGTATTCTGCTGCTAAACCTTTAATTGATAATCTAGTATTTTGTGTTGGTAATTCTATTTACATGTGGCGCTTGTTTTCTGAAAATGAGTTGTTTGTTTTTTCAATAGTCCTTTTTTTGAAGTTGCAAAGCATAAAGTACTATTGATCATAGTGTGTATAAAAAGGAATAATGCGCACTATCTAACGTTCTTATTTTTGAAGAATTTTGTTTTAGAAATTAGTTGTGTAGGTTTGTGAGCTAAATCTGTTTGAGTGGGACATGATTGTAGACTTGCCTTTGTTGTTTTTTGTGTTTACAGTTTCATCGCTCTCTTTTACGCGACTTCACGCCTTCTTCAATTCTTTAGTTGTTGTCACCCACTATTAGTTAGGTTAAAATCAATATTTTCAATTTGTTTTTAATTTGGATTTTAATTAGTTAGTTAACACTGTTTTTTAATGCAAAAATAAATTTTCATTTTTTACTTTCTATCTGCGTGTGTCGTCGTACTTTATTGAGCGCATGTGAAATCGTGGCCTTACCCCCTTGACTCGATATTTTCCCAAATTCCGTCAGACGGGTGCAGGAACAACAGGTACTTAGCCACTGATAAACATATCCTATCCTATCCTATCCCGTAACTCGGAGGTAGTAGGGGCACCGCAGATGATCGTTTAACCAGCGTACTCCATTTTTCCCTGTCCTCAGCAACCCTGATTGTTTTGCTCAGTGTCAAACCAGTCCATTCTCGAATGTTGTCCTCCCACCTCTTTTTCGGTCTCCCTCTTCTTCTACCTCCTTGCACTGTGCCTTGCAGGATGGTCTTTGCAAGACCCGATGATCTGGAGACGTGGCCATACCATCGGAGTTTCCGTTTTTTCACCACTTTGAGCCACTGATAACACCAAATCGTAACTGATATAAAAGGCCCTTTAATACTGAAACTACAGGTCTCACCGCCGTAGCTCACATGGTAGAGTGTCCGCCTGGCACACCGATGACCCAGGTTCGAATCCCGTGATGGGCGATATAAAATGTGGCCATTTTCACTGTTCATTTTAGCAGTATGATTGCTTTGGTGGTTCAGTGTTGATTCAGGTCCCTACCCTTCTTTCCCTGGGATGGTCCCTGTCTGCCAAATCGCCAATGGTGGGTGTAGACGTTAAACCTCAATGTTCATTCATACTATAGAGAGTCCGGGTAGCTCACTTGGTAGAGCGGGCTTACTAGTAACCGAAAGGCACCTGATTCGAATCCCGGATTGGCCAATGTGTGACCATATTATTTTCCCCTTACCATCAACTGGTTCGCTGGTGCATGGCAGTATGATGCCCAGTAGTCGGCTATATGCTCCAGTGTCGTGTGACTATAATTTAATCTCCTATGTGCGAAAGTGTCCGGGGATGTTAATCTACACATGCTAACAAAGAAACACATTATTTATTAAATATTGAGCTCTTTTCAGTTTAATTGCAGGAGAAAAATTAACTCTAATTCAGTTTTTTTCCAAATGAAGGTTTCATCGAGTTCCTTCCCTGCATGATTATTCAGTATTGGGAAACTAACCTTTTCTTGTTTTTGTTATGTTTCCTTATGCTAAGAACTCCTTATTGAAAATTGCCGAGAACCTGTGTAAATAATACTCCCTGTGCATGAAACAAATTGTATTGTCTACTATAGATCTGATAAACGCTCCAATCAACATAACACCGGGGAAATACTGTGAAAATCAGACAAAAGATCTGATGAGTATATCTTTCTATGGCAGTCCAACGGTTAAGTATGATTGAGATAACTGCCCGGTGTATCCGATAAAGTCATATTCAGTTATCTGATAAACAGTTTAGTCATGCTTAATCTAATAACTACAGTTAATCAAATAAACTGCAAGATAAATCGATTTCTATCGTATTTTCACGGTGTTTTTTTTTTGTTAAGTAGACTACTGGTGTGTATAGGATAAACGGCATGATAAGGCTATTACCATTATTATTATTATTATTATTATCGATAATTACATTGCGTATGACAGTTAAGGGTCCACAAGATCACACACACAGAACCTTCTCAAATTCACAAGCGAGTGTTGCTCGAAATAAAAGAGATTAAATCATGCACTCTTTCAAAACTACGGTGTTGATAAACATCCACAATTGCTTGTTTTATTTGCGTATTATTAGCACCTCAGCAAAAGTGTGTGTAGTAGTTTGTTTACAATATTATATTACAAAGCATAGCGGTGGAGGATATAATAATAATAATTTAAACAAAATAAATAAATAAATAAATAATAATAATAATAATAATAATAATAATAATAATAATAATAATAATAATAACAATAATACAGGATGCTATCACGCGTTTGTTTTCAATCGAACTCAAAGCGCGGTGATCTGAAGAGATTGCTATTACAGAAGAGAAATAAGTGGTTACTTTCTAATTTAGATTGACCGCATTCAATACCATTATTTAAGGGAGAGAGAAAACCGTAGTACCCGAAGAAAACCCCTGAAATGCCTCGTACCTAAGTCACGTAAGTTCGGCCCAAACGTTTGTGAGACGATTGCCGTTGTATTATATTTTAATGTGAGCAATGTCATTGCCCAAGTAAGTTTATTGCCACAAAACACAACAACAACAACAAAAAGACACAACAACAACAAAAATACACACATCATCATCAACAAAATACACAAATTTTTCGATACCCTTGCCCATTCAATACTGCAGTCCAAAGATCAGTAGCTCCAGGTCATGGACATGGACAGAAATAGTCACACAGGAATACTTCAATCTAAGCCTCCACGGTAGTACGATAGTCAACCCCTTATCACCATAGATTAGAGCTTTTTACAAGTTCGGTACACACTTTGAACCGATTAGAGAATCAGGCATTGGCAGCTATTCTGATTGACCAGACAAAGTAACCTCGCTTTAAGTTCTAGAAAATGTGTGGTGACATCTTCAAAATGAGAAACGAGATGATGGCAGTTAGCTCAGTGGTGTACACAGTGTACTCCAATGTCAGACGATAACATTGCAGCCTACACAGGCAGTGTACTCCAATGTCAGACGATAACATTGCAGCCTGTACAGGCAGTGTACTCCAATGTCAGACGATAACATTGCAGCCTACACAGGCAGTGTACTCCAATGTCAGACGATAACATTGCATCCTACACAGGCAGTGTACACCAATGTCAGACGATAACAGTGCAGCCTACACAGGCAATGTACACCAATGTCAGACGATAACATTGCAGCCTACACAGGCAGTGTACTCCAATGTCAGACGATAACAGTGCAGCCTACACAGGCAGTGTACTCCAATGTCAGACGATAACATTACAGCCTACACAGGCAGTGTACTCCAATGTCAGACGATAACATTACAGCCTGTACAGGCAGTGTACTCCAATGTCAGACGATAACATTGCAACCTACACAGGCAGTGTACTCCAATGTCAGACGATAACATTGCAGCCTACACAGGCAGTGTACTCCAATGTCAGACGATAACATTACAGCCTGTACAGGCAGTGTACTCCAATGTCAGACGATAACATTGCAACCTACACAGGCAGTGTACTCCAATGTCAGACGATAACATTACAGCCTACACAGGCAGTGTACTCCAATGTCAGACGATAACATTACAGCCTACACAGACAGTGTACTCCAATGTCAGACGATAACATTACAGCCTACACAGGCAGTGTACTCCAATGTCAGACGATAACATTACAGCCTACACAGACAGTGTACTCCAATGTCAGACGATAACATTACAGCCTACACAGGCAGTGTACTCCAATGTCAGACGATAACATTACAGTCTACACAGGCAGTGTACTCCAATTTCAGGCCATAACATTACAGCACCTACACAGGCAGTGTACTCCAATGTCAGGCCATAACATTACAGCCTACACAGGCAGTGTACTCCAATGTCAGACGATAACATTACAGCCTACACAGGCAGTGGGTCAAACCCCGTTGACGGCCTGCAGTAAACCAAGAAAAAAAAGGAGAAGAAATTGGAGAAATTGCGCGGCTACTCTTTTGGATGAGAGTATAAACCGAGGTACGCATTCCATAGACTTTAAAGATCCGGACGCTCAGGTCCTAGATGGGTGAATGCCGGCTACACAAATACCTCCAGCACGCACCAGGTTCCTTCTCCCCGTCTCCGGCCGCCCAGGATTGTGCTCAGTTGTCTGGGCGTCAGACTATGCGCTCAGAGGTTTTTATTATTATTATTACCGAGGATTTTTATAGCGCACATATCTCACACCGTACTTGGAGAATCAAGGCGTCGGCCGATACAGGATCTAACTCAAGCCGCCCGAGGCGCCAACTTGCAGTCTTTGGGCGCATCGTAATAACGCTCCAGACAACTGAGCACACTCCTGGGCAGCCAGGGATGGGGGAGAAGGACCAAGTGCATGCTGGGTGTGTTCTTGTTACCGGCACTCACCCGTCTAGGACATGAGCGTCAGGATCTTTAAAGTCCGTTATGATGGAATGTATGCGACACACAGACTAGACCTCGGTTTTTACTCTCATTCGAAGGAGTAGGAAACGGGAGTAAAGTGTCCTTCCCAAGGACACAACACAATGCCCCGGTCTGGGCTCGTAACCCGGGACCTTCAGATCCGCAAGCCAAAGCTCTACCATTAGCCCACCGTGCCGCAGACTATGCGCTCAAAGGTTGCAAGTGGGCGCCTCCTGACGCCATGAGTTAGATTCTGTATCGGCCAGCGCCTTGAGCAGCTCTTGAGCTGGATAAACGCTATATAAAAGCGATTAAATAAATGAATTAAAATAAAATCAAACTAACTGTAAAGGCATGAGGCCCTTACACCAACACGGCCTTATAGCAAAGAATTACCTTTCAAAACCAAAGGGAACTGCTGAATATATTTAATAAAGGAACACACTGAACGGAAAACAAAGGCTACATGTTAAGTTTGTAAAGTGTAATATTGTACTGCGAGAAACAAATGACATTGATATTCGTAAAAGACCTATAATAACTTCTGTTTTTTTTTGTTTTGGTTTGTGAATCTTCACCGAACTTTTATTTAAAACAAAGCCATTAAACTCGAATTGAAATATCTTTAAAATACTTACAAAATAACTCAGCTTAAATTATCTTCTGTAAAAAAATCAGTTGCTGCAAAATTGTTTTAGCACAAAATATACATGTATATCAACATTTGTTTAAAAGCTTCAGCGCCTTAAAATAAGAG
>CM072511.1:4275407-4407460 GCA_036898135.1 Oncomelania hupensis | reverse complement strand
TGAGAAAATCGTCTTGATAATAACTGTAGTCCATCAAGGAGGGAAATGACACGGCATTAAATTTGTCAGCCCGTCAAACAGCAGGGTTTGTGTCACTGATACTTGCAAACGAGGGAGGGAACGCAAATGAGGAGCTCTTCCCTCCTCTTCTTAACACCCCCCCCCCCTCCGTCTTTCCCTCTGCCACATCCCTTGTTATCTCCTCACCGCCCTCCATCTTACCATCGCCATCATCTTCTCTTCTTTCCTTATCTGTCCTTTCCCCCTTCACCTTCTTCAAACCCCTTTTTATTTCTGATGCCCATCAAGGAGAGAATTTGTAATTTTTTTTAAAAAGTACATAATTCTTTTTCTCTTCTTTTTTAAATTCTAAAAACTGTCTTTGTGCCGATGGAAACAACAATTTCCTTTCTACGTGGAATAAAGATTTATTGACTTGACTTGACTGAACGTTCCAGAATCTTCCAGCTTTCGCCTCTGGGAATCTCTTTTCCCTCCCCTTCTCTTCCTTCCCCCCTCTCTCTCCTCCTTCTCCATCCCTCCACAAGAAACTGCCCACGCGCATTCTTTTGTCATCTGTTTTGGGGGTATGTCATCCAAGAAATGTTCTCATACCAAGTCGTCTTATGTCAGCCAGCTAATGTCTTTTTATTCTCTCCTCCATTTGCCATTATCCTCGCTCGCTGTCAACCATTTCTGCATTCTCTAATGCTTACATCTTTCTTCTTCTTCCTTTTCTTCTTCTTCTTCTTCCTTTTCTTCTTCTTTCTCTGGAATAAAAGTCCTACCTTAAAAAGGCTTTGATGAGGTACACTCTGCTTGAAGAAAATAGCTAAAACCTGGCCTGCGGAGAC
Source organism: Oncomelania hupensis (assembly GCA_036898135.1). NCBI lineage: Eukaryota > Metazoa > Mollusca > Gastropoda > Littorinimorpha > Pomatiopsidae > Oncomelania > Oncomelania hupensis. Next base: position 4,406,606 of record CM072511.1, on the reverse strand, counting down.
AACGTCTTCAATGGGCTAACATGGTGACAAGTAAAAACAACTGCAGGCGAATTTTATTTTTGGTAATATGAGAAATCCGTTTCTAGATCATATTTAACATGTTTCGGGGCATCACAGAAAGGAGCGCCACATCGGGAGAAAGAAAGAAGTCTGCTGGAGCACTACTGGAGAATTACTGGTTCTACAAAGGTCTACTGGAGAATTACTGGTTCTACAAAGGTCTACTGGAGAACTACTGGTTCTACAAAGATCTTATGGAGGACTACTGGTTCTACATAGGTCTACTGGATAACTACTGGTTCTACAAAGGTTTGTTGGTGATTGTGAGCACACAGCAAAATTTCTTTCGTACAGATTAACTTTTTTTCTACCTTTCTTTACTCACAGACCTCTTTTTTCCCCCACACTCACACACACACACACACTCAACCACTCACTCAAATCTATCCCTCACACACCCATATTACGGGTATTGACTTTTTCCCTCTCGAATGGCACTTGTCACAATCACATAATCACAGTCACCCAGACGCACAATGTAATACCGTCACTCTCCACCAGGACTACAACAAAAGAAGAAAGAGACTTCCCTACCTTCTCCCACGGGCTATCTTCTCTTTTATCTAGTCTTTCTGTACTCAATAGAAGAAGGAATAGGACCTAAGCACGCCCACTACAGGCTGAAATAACCACGTGACTGATTGCTTTAGGTGGTGGGGAGGGGGTTCTTCTCATATTCGACACAGCATCTTTTCTCCTCTTGCATACAGTTCAGTTCAGTCCCCCAGCCGGACAGGCCGTTGGGGAAACATTAGGGATGCTGATGAAGAGAGTTGTCGCCACTTCGATCTGCCTGCTGCTATTGTCAGGGTTGCCTCCCCTGGCATGTCTAACGCCGTCCATGTGTTGACATCATCTGTCCAGCTCTTTCTGTGTCTGCCTCCTTCCACTGTTCCTTGCAGGATAGTTTTGGCAAGGGTGCCATGCCGCGTGACATGGCCAAACCACGCCAGCTTCTTGCTCTTCACAATGGCAAGGAGTGGTTCTCGAGGGCTAGCATGCGACGTGACTAGGTGTTTGACGTGGTTATTCGTCTTGCGTTCATGCCAGACGATTTACATCAGTCTGCGATAGCAATTCATTTCAACTGCTTGGAGGCCTATTTGCAATGCTGCTGTTACTGCCCAGTTTTCGCAGCCGTACAGCAGAACGGCCAAGAACAGAGACCTGAAGAGTTTCACCATGGTGCAGAAATGAATATCTCTACTGTTCCAGATCTTATTCAAGCCTACCAATGTTGACATGGCCACTGCCAGTCTGCTCTTGACCTCTGTGGAGAGGATCTGCCGTCGTTTGTTATGAAGGAGCAAAGATACTAAAATGATTCCACCTCATCCAGATTCTCCCCGTTCATGTGATGTTGGTGCTGATATTGCTGTGACAGTTCTCCAGCACCTTGCTCTTTTTTTTTATTTTATTTTTTATTTTATTAGTTTTATTTTCCTGTTTTCATAGGGAAATTCTGAGCCACCTCCCCCTGGGAAAAGCGTAGTCGCAGCCTGTGGCGCGCCCAAACCCAATCTACTTAACATTAGTTACGATTTTTGAAATTTTGCTGGGGGAGCAAACCGGAGTACCCGGAGAAAACCCCCGAGACGTTGCTCGATTCGAAAGTAAATAATATTCGGAGAAACATAACGCCCAGATGCTGGATCGAACCCACACCTGTCAGGCGTCATTGGTTTCTGGCCTGTGGACAAGGCAAGTTAATCCCGCTTTAGCCCACTTGGCCACAACGCTTGCTAACCTCCATGCCATAAACACCTGCCCGGTCAACAAGCCTGTCTGTCAGGTCTTGGAATTCCTGATCGCTGCCTCCCATTAGGTCAATGTCACCAGCGAAGCGCAGGTTGCACAATGGTCCTCCTCCAATGGAGATGGTAGTTTGGAAGTTCTGGTGGGTTTCTTCCATGATGTTTTCAAGAATAAGTTGAAGAGGAGAGGAGACAGTATGCAACCTTGGCAAACACCAACTGTGGTCTGGGAGGCTTCTCCAGTCTGTCTATTAAGCAGGATTGCACCGCGCGCATTGTTGTAAAGTGCTTCGATTATTTGGACCAAGCCTTCTTTAATACTGAAACGCCGTGGCCACAAACATTTGTGCTAAACTCTGTTTAAAGGTCAACATCATTGAAATATAAAATTGAGCACAAAATATCTACATAATAAAAGAAGTCACATGCCAAACAACTTTTTTCCGAAAAATACTGCCTTTTTTAAATATTTAATAAAATCTACTTCGAATAAACTTTTGCACCTTCGAAAAGCCCGCTCACGTGACCACATGGCTCGTGACGTCAACTGCTGTAGACAATATAGAGTCCGATAGTGCCCCTTCTATACCAGGGGCCGGGTAGCTCAGTTGGTAAGAGCGTCTTGCTAGTAACCGAAAGGTCGTGGTTCGAATCCCGGATTGGTCAACGTGTGATCATATTATATTTTCCCTTTACCAACAACTGGTGTCAGTATAAATCGGTCCAGTAGTCACCTATATGCGAAAGTGTCGTGTGACTATAATCTACATACAAACAAAAAACTTCTCTACCAAAACGCAGGAAAACGAAGAGCAGTGGCCTATATTGTGCCGTTGGAGGTTGTACAAACAAACAAGCGGATGGGATAACATTGCATAGGTTTCCAAAAAACGAAGAAGTGCGAAATAAGTGGGTGAGATTTGTGCGTCGTCAGCAATTTGCGCAAAACACTTCGCTGAAGACTGCTACCCCCCAAGTGCCACTTTTATGCGGAGCTTTGGGATGAAAACAATACAGACATTAAAGCCTATCTCTGTTCCAACGATCCAAAGCTCAACAACAGCAACAGTGATTCAAGTTACTAGTAGTAGGCCTACTAGTACTGCTTCAACTTCAACTACAGTCACAGTGGCTACTACACATCCATCGTCTGCTATCACTTGCCGGGTGTCAGGAAAGTCAGAGGAGCTTTTCAGAAAAGGGAACGCAAGAGGTTAGGTATTCACGGGTCTAGCTCGTATAATTATTTGTTTATTATACAATTAGTACTTGGGGGTCGAATTCGTTTCTAACAGAAGAGAGCACTGCTGTACACGACAGATAGAGTGAAGAAAACACTGCCTTTGTAAACTTCTTCGCAGTCAGCCATTGTCTACAGCTGCTGACGTCACTGCGAGGGGAGATCACGATAGCTGCGTTTTAGAGTATTACTTCCCTTACCTTAAATTACAGGTAGGAAATCCCACTTCAGTGATCGATATATCTATTAAACGATAGAGCTTTGCTTACCGAATTTTTTGCATCTGGTATTATTTAGTAAAGTTCTTTCAGCAGAAACTTTTTGACCGAGCACTGTGGTTGACCTTTAAGGCCTTTTTTGTCAACAATGAGGTTGTAGTATAGGACCTTTTAGTGTTGAAGGTGTTTTTCGATTATGATACGGCAGTTGCAGATTTGTTAATCTGTGCTCCTTCCTGGTCTGAAACCTGCCTGCTCTTCTGCGGGTATCTCTTCTGTCTGGTTCTTCAGTCTGTTCAAAATAACTTTCAGCATGGTCTTGCTGGGAAGGCTAATAAGGTTGATTATTCTGTAATTCTTTCACTTCTTCATGTTTCCTTTGGGGGGAGTGGAATTATCAGTGATCGAGTCCAGCGAGGGGCCACTCTTTCTTTTCCCAGATTTTTTGGCAGATGGCCAAGAAGACTCTCGTCATCTCCTCCCAGCCATGCTTCAGCAATTCTGCTGCAATGTTGTTAGGACCTGGAGCTTTTCCTTCCTCATACTGTGGACTGCCTGCTCTATTTTTTGCTTCAATATTGTCAGCGGCTCAGTTCTGTCGAGGTTTTGTCAGCTTTTTGAGGGTGTTGAATGCCTGTTTGCTGTTTCCCTCTTCATGTTTTGCCGTATTGACTCACACTGCATGCTTATTCAGTTGAATATTTTTTTTGCCAGGCGCTCGTGCGCGTCTGTGGGTGCGTATATTGTTAATAATGTACATAATTACAAACTGCTGAATCTGTGTATGTGTGTCGGTGTGTATACTGTTAATAATGCACATAAGTACACACTGCTGAGTCTGCAGTTTTTAACTGAGAGCATGTTTTTACTTGAAATTTAATAGAATGGACATTTGTAAAAGCGTGGGGAGCCTGTTCTTATTGGGGGTACCGCGCTAGGTATAAATGTAGTAATAATAATAATAATAATAATAATAATAATAATAATAATAATAATAGGTTAAAAAAAATAGTAAAGGTAGTCCCATAGCCTTGTGGCCGTAGGGGAGCATGATGTTGGAGATCACACTTATCTTGGGCCAACGTCATGAGGGTGATGACCATCTCTCTCCCTCGCTGCTTTACCTTCCCCACCCTTAAGAGAGTAGGTACTCAGTCACAGTTGAGTCAACTGGGGGCGTTGTTATTTTTGTCGCTTCACGTTTTGCGGTCACCCATCCAAGTGCTAACCGCACTGGACGGTGCTTAACTTGCGACACAGTAGCGAGCGCTCCAACCACTGCGCTATCCGACACCCCAATAATAATAATAATAATAATAATAATAATAATAATAATAATAATAATAATAATAATAATAATAATAATAATAATAATAATAATAATAATATAATTCTTCTTCTTCTTCTTCTTCTTCTTCTTCTTCTTCTTCTTCTTCTCCTTTTTCTTCTTCTTCTTCTTCTTCTTCTTCTTCTTCTTCTTCTTCTTCTTCTTCTTCTTCTTCTTCTTCTTCTTCTTCTAGTTGTCAAGAGCAGCAGCCTATGGCTGTAAGGGGCCGCATCGAGATACGTCCATTTGGCCAGCGCCACCAGCAAAAGCGCTATATTAGAATTAAAAAAAAAAGTATAATCAAGATAATAAATACATCCATGCACCATAATTATATGTCGTCTGTCCATTCCTTTCCTGCCTCTCTCTCTCTCTCTCTCTCTCTCTCTCTCTCTCTCTCTCTCTCTCTCTCTCTCTCTCTCTCTCTCTCTCTCTCTCTTCTTTTAGTCTGGCTGATGTCTGGGAGGTCTGACCGGAGTCACTGCAATGATGTTAAAACCCAGACACGTGTCCGCCTCAGTGCCCTGAGCGATTGATCAATCCTGTCAATCATTCATCGCCTCTACTCAAAGCCCTCTGGAATGGAATATCACTGTCAACTCCTGCCTGGCTGTCGTCCTTTCTAGATGTAGCCACCAATGAAAATCACAATCCACCCTTGCGCACCCTAAAGTTTGTTCAGTTGTTTCCTCGGCCAGTCGAAGTATTCACAGTAACCTGAAGGAGATGCAACGAGGGCGACAGTATCAAGGATGTTTGTTTATTGTTGGTGACAGTTAGTTTACTTGATACTTTGTATTGCTTTCATATTAAAAGATAAAATAATGGGTAACCGCTGCTCAAAGCTTTGAATTTCAGGTTTCTCTTCCTTGTTATTGTATTTATTCATTCATTTATATATGTATTTATTTTTTTTAATGAGAAGAAGAACGAAGATGATAAAAGGGAAAGTAGGGTGACAGGAATTTGAGTTACAAAACGTGTGTTTAAAATTAAAAAACCCCTGATAATTTACAAATATTTTGAAATGTTCAAATGTTCAACGCTTTTAAAAAAAAGTCAAATGATTAACAATATCCATGTAATCATAAAGAAGTTACAAGGTTCTACAACCAAGAAGTTCAGACACTTTACCTAAAGTTCTTGGTCGTTTATAACGAGGACCATCTTTCACGTAAAGCGGAAGGTAGACCATTTTTCACCTCAAGCATCTGAAGAGTCTCTCGGAAGGGTTTCTTTCCAAAAGAACGACTTTGTCATTTCGTCTGCCTATCTCTATTTCGTTGCTTGGAGTAGTAGGCTTATTCCCATTCAAATTCTTTTATTTATTCCTCTCTATTAACTTTCTAATTAGTTTTCTTCCCTTTCCCCCTCACTTTGTCTTTGTCTCAATCCCCACCCCTCGGGTGTTCTTTGTTCTTCTTACCACACCCCATCTAATCTCTGTAATTATTCCTTTAATTTTAAATCGAAGTTTGTATTTGCATGAATGCGGATATATGACTAAACTAATAATAATAATAATAATACAGGATGCTATACGCGCCTTACCCCAAATCATTCAGGCTCAAAGCGCGGCGACCTATACCAACATACACGCTCACCTGTCTCATCCACCCTCACACATACCAAACACACATCCATCACTCAAACAGGTGGTGTAAAGGCAGGGAGATCGCTATTAGAAGACGGAAAGAAAATCGAATTTTTATTTTTTGAAATTTTTATATTGACTGCGTCCTGTACCATTATTGAAGGGATTAAACTAAATGTGTGAGTGATTGAAAGAAGGACTGATTGTAAGTAGCAATTTTTTCTTGTAATAAAATATTGAATATGAATCTGAATCTGAATCAAATGTCCACAGTGCTTGAAATTAGTTAGTCAGCGGACTGAGTGCTTGAAATGAACGGGTAAATTTATTTAAGACTTAGTTTAAGCTGATTACATGTTCGCACTAAATTCCTACAATGATTGCGACTTGAAGATGTTTAAATGAATGGAGTTTGAAGCACACGGCGTCTACACTCACCATTGGCGAAACGGCAGAAAGAGATAAACATCACAGAAAAGAGGGGGCAGGGGCCTGCATTAACACTGAACCACCAGTGTGATCCAGGTGTTTTTGTACATATGTAACTAGGCGACCTACAGTCTGTTACCTGTTATCAGAACAATTGCACTGCTAAGGTGGACAGTGAGAAGTGGCCACTTCAATCTTACCCATCAAGAGATTCGAACCTGTTTCATCGGTGATGCCAGGCGAACCCCCCCTGGGATAGGACAAGGAGAAGACCCACACGGTCCGAACTGTCATTTACTTCACTTGTGCCACTGATGGGTCCTTACAGTACAGTGGAGATCGCTGTTGTGAGAGACGGGAGGGGGTGGGTGGGCGGTACTTGGAATGCGGAATTGGACGGAAGGTTGTGAGTGATTGGGGAGATGGAGAAAGCAGATTTTAAAAAATAGCATCGGGGGTTGAAGGGTGTTGTTGGGGGAAGGGCAGTAGGGAGGGGGGGGGAAATAGAAAGCATCGATCGAAGAGGAGACGAGTGAAGTCAGAAGCACTAGAGGGGCTCTCAACACGTCTGGAAGCGACTCATCTCTTAAGTGAGGGGGTAGGTGTACACAATCTTTCCAATAATGCTCTTCCCTCTTCTAAGGCTGCATTCTTTCTCTAACTATCTTACAGAGATGAATGGGAGGGGAGAGAGGGACAGAGAGAGAGAGGGAGAGAGAGAGTAGTGTGCACAGAGAGAGAGAGGGAGAGAGAGAGTAGTGTGCACAGAGAGAGAGAGAGAGGGAGAGAGAGAGAGTAGTGTGCACAGAATCTTTACGATAATGGACTTCCTTCTTTTTTACGTTACATGCTTTCTCTAACTTTTTTTTCAAGAGTTTCACTGGAGCCTTGTTCAAAACTGCAACCAAGACTGGACCGTTAACCTAGATTTTTAAAAATATTTGTGGCTTAAAAATTTCTTTCTAAACAGATAGGTTCTTTTTTAATTTCTGTTGCCAGCCAGCCTTCCAAAGAATAATTTACTCTCCTCTCGTTCAAACTGCATTACAGAGAAAAGCGGGATTAAATGTGATTGTGTGCTTCACTGGTATAAACATTCAATTCACACACATTGCTTTAGGACAAACCAATTGAGCGAAGTTATTACGGCTGTAACGGACACGGTACTTAGCTTACATTTCTGGCCAAAGTACTTTTTAAATATACATGGTAGTATAAAGGTATACATTATGTACTTTAGTAGTTTGAAAAATAAACATTACTACTTCAGTTAATTTTTTTAATAATTGGTTGTGATTTAGCATGAGTGTCACTGCTAGCGATAGATAGCTGCACTTACATAACTAAGACTTTTCAGTAAATTGATTTGGTACACGACATTCTTATGCTGGGACTCTCGTTTTGATTTATTGTCCCCTCACTTTATCTCTGTCTCAACCCCCACCCCTCAGGCTTTCTTTGTCCTTCTCACCACACCCCATCATTCCTACGTCTCTCTCCCTTTCAATCACCCACCCCAAACCTCTGTTTCCGTATCTCAATCTCACTCTCTCTCTCTCTCTCTCTCTCTCTCTCTCTCTCTCTCTCTCTCTCTCTCTCTCTCCACTCTGTATCCGATCTTGTTTCTAATTGTATCCACAGTGTATGACACTTTTCTCCAAGGGATGAGTGGCAAAAACGCCAACAGAAAACCAAAGGCATTTGTAACGGTCAGGAACCGATATAATCATATCTGCCTCCTGGATCCAAAGACTGTTCACACGCACAGACACTAGCCCTAATACTGCCAGACTGTTAACACGCACAGACACTAGCCCTGATACTGCCAGACTGTCAACACTCACAGACACTAGCCCTGATACTGCCAGACTGTTAACACGCACAGACACTAGCCCTGATACTGCCAGACTGTTCACACGCACAGACACTAGCCCTGATACTGTCAGACTGTTAACACTCAAAGACACTAGCCCTGATACTGCCGGACTGATAACATGCACAGACACTAGCCAGACACTAGCCCTGATACTGCAAGACTGTCAACACGCACAGACACTAGCCCTGATACTGCAAGACTGTCAACACGCACAGACACTAGCCCTGATACTGCAAGACTGTTAACACGCACAGACACTAGCCCTGATTCTGCCAGGCTGTTAACATGCACAGACACTAGCCCTGATACTGCCAGACTGTCAACACGCACAGACACTAGCCCTGATACTGCCAGACTGTTAACATGCACAGACACTAGCCCTGATACTGCCAGACTGTTAACACGCACAGACACTAGCCCTGATACTGCCAGACTGTCAACACGCACAGACACTAGCCCTGATACTGCCAGACTGTCAACACGCACAGACACTAGCCCTGATACTGCCAGACTGTCAACACGCACAGACACTAGCCCTGATACTGCCAGACTGTCAACACGCACAGACACTAGCCCTGATACTGCCAGACTGTTAACACGCACAGACACTAGCCCTGATACTGCCAGACTGTCAACACGCACAGACACTAGCCCTGATACTGCCAGACTGTTAACATGCACAGACACTAGCCCTGATACTGCCAGACTGTCAACACGCACAGACACTAGCCCTGATACTGCCAGACTGTCAACACGCACAGACACTAGCCCTGATACTGCCAGACTGTTAACACGCACAGACACTAGCCCTGATACTGCCAGACTGTTAACATGCACAGACACTAGCCCTGATACTGCCAGACTGTCAACACGCACAGACACTAGCCCCGATACTGACAGACTGATAACACTCACAGACACTAGCCCTAATACCGCCAGACTGATAACACTCACAGACACTAGCCCTGATACTGACAGACTGATAACACTCACAGACACTAGCCCTGATACTGACAGACTGTTAACACTCACAGACACTAGCCCTGATACTGACAGACTGTTAACACTCACAGACACTAGCCCTAATACTGCCAGACTGATAACACGCACAGACACTAGCCCTAATACCGCCAGACTGTTAACACTCACAGACACTAGCCCTAATACTGCCAGACTGTTAACACTCACAGACACTAGCCCTAATACTGCCAGACTGTTAACACTCACAGACACTAGCCCTAATACCGCCAGACTGATAACACGCACAGACACTAGCCCTGATACTGCCAGACTGTTAACACGCACAGACACTAGCCCTAATACCGCCAGACTGTTAACACTCACAGACACTAGCCCTAATACCGCCAGACTGTTAACACTCACAGACACTAGCCCTAATACCGCCAGACTGTTAACACTCACAGACACTAGCCCTAATACTGCCAGACTGTTAACACTCACAGACACTAGCCCTAATACCGCCAGACTGTTAACACGCACAGACACTAGCCCTAATACCGCCAGACTGTTAACACTCACAGACACTAGCCCTAATACTGCCAGACTGTTAACACTCACAGACACTAGCCCTAATACCGCCAGACTGATAACACGCACAGACACTAGCCCTGATACTGCCAGACTGTTAACACGCACAGACACTAGCCCTAATACCGCCAGACTGTTAACACGCACAGACACTAGCCCTAATACTGCCAGACTGATAACACGCACAGACACTAGCCCTAATACCGCCAGACTGTTAACACTCACAGACACTAGCCCTAATACTGCCAGACTGTTAACACTCACAGACACTAGCCCTAATACTGCCAGACTGTTAACACTCACAGACACTAGCCCTAATACCGCCAGACTGATAACACGCACAGACACTAGCCCTGATACTACCAGACTGATAACACGCACAGACACTAGCCCTAATACCGCCAGACTGTTAACACTCACAGACACTAGCCCTAATACCGCCAGACTGATAACACGCACAGACACTAGCCCTGATACTACCAGACTGATAACACGCACAGACACTAGCCCTGATACTGCCAGACTGTTAACACGCACAGACACTAGCCCTGATACTACCAGACTGTTAACACGCACAGACACTAGCCCTGATACTACCAGACTGTTAACACGCACAGACACTAGCCCTGATACTACCAGACTGATAACACTCACAGACACTAGCCCTGATACTGCCAGACTGTCAACACGCACAGACACTAGCCCTGATACTGCCAGACTGTTAACACTCACAGACACTAGCCCTAATACCGCCAGACTGATAACACGCACAGACACTAGCCCTGATACTGCCAGACTGTCAACACTCACAGACACTAGCCCTGATACTGCCAGACTGATAACACGCACAGACACTAGCCCCGATACTTCCATTTAACATCATCATAACCAGGAAGTCAGTGTTTTACAAATAATGGACCCCCAGCGACCTTGACCTCTGAGATAGCTGAATACCCAAAATATCAACAAAATGGATCCAGCCGTTTTTGTTTTTTGGTTGTGGGTTTTTTTTAGGGGGGTGAGGGGTGGGGGTGGGATGGGGTGTGTAGAAATATTATGCAAAACGTGTTTAAAAATAAAGTGGCCCCACCGAACTTGACCTTTGCGATAGAGCGAATTACAATGACACAGGAGGCTAGCCACTAATCCAGGTAATGATCTTAATAAATGTGGTTAAAATCTGACCAGTGGTTTTGAGATACTCCCCACCTACCCACAGATAGAACGACCGACCGACTGAACGGAGATAAAAAGTGCTGGTTGTGACTAGTTCCAAATGATACCAAAGAGGGCCAGGAATGGGAGATCAAAAGTGCTGGTTGTGACTAGTTCCAAATGATACCAAAGAGAGCCAGGAATTGGAGATCAATAGTGATGGTTCTGACTAGTTCCAATAATACCAAAGAGAGCCAGGAATGGGAGATAAAAAGTGCTGGTTCTGACTAGTTCCAAATGATACCAAAGAGAGCCATGAATGGGAGATAAAAAGTGCTGGTTATGACTAGTTCCAAATGATAACAAAGAGAGCCAGGAATGGGAGATCAAAAGTGCTGGTTGTGACCAAAGAAAGCCAGGAATGGGAGATAAAAAGTGCTGGTTCTGACTAGTTCCAAATGATACCAAAGAGGGCCAGGAATGGGAGATCAAAAGTGCTGGTTGTGACTAGTTCCAAATGATATCAAAGACAGCCATGAATGGGAGATAAAAAGTGCTGGTTCTGACTAGTTCCAAATGATACCAAAGAGAGCCATGAATGGGAGATCAAAAGTGCTGGTTATGACTAGTTCCAAATGACACCAAAGAGTGCCATGAATGGGAGATCAAAAGTGCTGGTTCCGACTAGTTCCAAATGATAACAAAGAGAGCCAGGAATGGGAGATCAAAAGTGCTGGTTGTGACTAGTTCCAAATGATACCAAAGAGGGCCAGGAATGGGAGATCAAAAGTGCTGGTTGTGACTAGTTCCAAATGATATCAAAGAGAGCCAGGAATGGGAGATACAAAGTGCTGGTTGTGACTAGTTCCAAATGATATCAAAGAGAGCCAGGAATGGGAGATACAAAGTGATGGTTGTGACTAGTTCCAAATGATACCAAAGAGGGCCAGGAATGGGAGATCAAAAGTGCTGGTTGTGACTAGTTCCAAATGATATCAAAGAGAGCCAGGAATGGGAGATACAAAGTGCTGGTTGTGATAAGTTCCAAATGATACCAAAGAGAGCCAGGAATGGGAGATAAAAAGTGCTGGTTGTGACTAGTTCCAAATGATATCAAAGAGAGCCAGGAATGGGAGATCAAAAGTGCTGGTTGTGACTAGTTCCAAATGATATCAAAGAGAGCCAGGAATGGGAGATCAAAAGTGCTGGTTGTGACTAGTTCCAAATGATATCAAAAAGAACCAGGAATGGGAGATCAAAAGTGCTGGTTGTGACTAGTTCCAAATGATATCAAAAAGAACCAGGAATGGGGGATCAAAAGTACTGGTTGTGACTAGTTCCAAATGATATCAAAGAGAGCCAGGAATGGGAGATACAAAGTGCTGGTTGTGACTAGTTCCAAATGATATCAAAGAGAGCCAGGAATGGGAGATACAAAGTGATGGTTGTGACTAGTTCCAAATGATACCAAAGAGGGCCAGGAATGGGAGATCAAAAGTGCTGGTTGTGACTAGTTCCAAATGATATCAAAGAGAGCCAGGAATGGGAGATACAAAGTGCTGGTTGTGATAAGTTCCAAATGATACCAAAGAGAGCCAGGAATGGGAGATAAAAAGTGCTGGTTGTGACTAGTTCCAAATGATATCAAAGAGAGCCAGGAATGGGAGATCAAAAGTGCTGGTTGTGACTAGTTCCAAATGATATCAAAGAGAGCCAGGAATGGGAGATCAAAAGTGCTGGTTGTGACTAGTTCCAAATGATATCAAAAAGAACCAGGAATGGGAGATCAAAAGTGCTGGTTGTGACTAGTTCCAAATGATATAAAAAAGAACCAGGAATGGGAGATCAAAAGTGCTGGTTGTGACTAGTTCCAAATGATATCAAAGAGATCCAGGAATGGGAGATCAAAAGTGCTGGTTGTGACTAGTTCCAAATGATATCAAAGAGAGCCAGGAATGGGAGATACAAAGTGCTGGTTGTGACTAGTTCCAAATGATATCAAAGAGAGCCAGGAATGGGAGATACAAAGTGATGGTTGTGACTAGTTCCAAATGATACCAAAGAGGGCCAGGAATGGGAGATCAAAAGTGCTGGTTGTGACTAGTTCCAAATGATATCAAAGAGAGCCAGGAATGGGAGATACAAAGTGCTGGTTGTGATAAGTTCCAAATGATACCAAAGAGAGCCAGGAATGGGAGATCAAAAGTGCTGGTTGTGACTAGTTCCAAATGATATCAAAGAGAGCCAGGAATGGGAGATCAAAAGTGCTGGTTGTGACTAGTTCCAAATGATATCAAAGAGAGCCAGGAATGGGAGATCAAAAGTGCTGGTTGTGACTAGTTCCAAATGATATCAAAAAGAACCAGGAATGGGAGATCAAAAGTACTGGTTGTGACTAGTTCCAAATGATATCAAAGAGAGCCAGGAATGGGAGATACAAAGTGCTGGTTGTGACTAGTTCCAAATGATATCAAAGAGAGCCAGGAATGGGAGATACAAAGTGATGGTTGTGACTAGTTCCAAATGATACCAAAGAGGGCCAGGAATGGGAGATCAAAAGTGCTGGTTGTGACTAGTTCCAAATGATATCAAAAAGAACCAGGAATGGGAGATCAAAAGTACTGGTTGTGACTAGTTCCAAATGATATCAAAGAGAGCCAGGAATGGGAGATACAAAGTGCTGGTTGTGACTAGTTCCAAATGATATCAAAGAGAGCCAGGAATGGGAGATACAAAGTGATGGTTGTGACTAGTTCCAAATGATACCAAAGAGGGCCAGGAATGGGAGATCAAAAGTGCTGGTTGTGACTAGTTCCAAATGATATCAAAGAGAGCCAGGAATGGGAGATACAAAGTGCTGGTTGTGATAAGTTCCAAATGATACCAAAGAGAGCCAGGAATGGGAGATAAAAAGTGCTGGTTGTGACTAGTTCCAAATGATATCAAAGAGAGCCAGGAATGGGAGATCAAAAGTGCTGGTTGTGACTAGTTCCAAATGATATCAAAGAGAGCCAGGAATGGGAGATCAAAAGTGCTGGTTGTGACTAGTTCCAAATGATATCAAAAAGAACCAGGAATGGGAGATCAAAAGTGCTGGTTGTGACTAGTTCCAAATGATATAAAAAAGAACCAGGAATGGGAGATCAAAAGTGCTGGTTGTGACTAGTTCCAAATGATATCAAAGAGATCCAGGAATGGGAGATCAAAAGTGCTGGTTGTGACTAGTTCCAAATGATATCAAAGAGAGCCAGGAATGGGAGATCAAAAGTGCTGGTTGTGACTAGTTCCAAATGATATCAAAGAGAGCCAGGAATGGGAGATACAAAGTGCTGGTTGTGACTAGTTCCAAATGATATCAAAGAGAGCCAAGAATGGGAGATACAAAGTAGACTAGTTCCAAATGATATCAAAGAGAGCCAGGAATGGGAGATACAAAGTGCTGGTTGTGACTAGTTCCAAAAGATATCAAAGAGAACCAGGAATGGGAGATACAAAGTGGGTGTTAAACATAGGTGGAGGTTGGTTAGCCTAAGGAAATGGGACTGGAGTCAAAGACTGCATCTTGGATGTAATCGATTTTATCCTTCAATCACTTAAACAAGACAGGCCAAAAAGGTTTGTAGTAAGATTAAGAGACGATTACACTGTTGGTTTTTCGTCCAAAGTAAGCACTTTTCACAGCTTAGATGCAACAGCCCCAAATGTCACAAGTGAAATGTTCAGAGAAGACTAGATGAAATTACGCACACGGTCCAGACGGAAAGGACTATCACTCGGAAAGTGTAAAATCGATCAGTCCTTTTGTACAAGGTAAAAGGGTGTGAGACTGCTGGTGTTGTGTGTGTGTGTGTGTGTGTGTGTGTGCGTGTGTGTGTGAATACTTCTCTTTAAAATTGCATTTGTTATACTTAGACGTGATGTTTGTTATTATTTCTTACGATGGCATCGTGTTTTATCTTATAATATTGTATCATACTGTTTAAATATTTATTCTTGTCAGTTTATACGTGCGAGCACATAGAGCAAGCTTTGAGTTTGAGTTTGCGAATAATAATAATAATAATAATAATAATAATAATAATAATAATAATAATAATAATAATAATAATAATAATAATAATAATAATAATAATTATTATTATTATTATTATTATTTATTTATCAATAAAAATAATTTATTAATAATAATAATAATTTATTAATAATAATTATATATTATAATAATAATAATTATTATTATTATGGAAATGGAGGTGCCTGTTCATTTTTCCATTGGACCATTTTTCATCAAATCAACGATTCGACTATAGACCTTGTAGACTACTTATTCTATCTTAAAATCGAAAGCACGCGTAAAACGATTGTGAATGTCAGTATACTTTGCGAGCCGCTCAAATAATATGAGAGAGAGAGAGAGAGAGAGAGAGAGAGAGAGAGAGAGAGAGAGAGAGAGAGAGAGAGAGAGAGAGAGAGATAGACAGACAGATAGACAGACATAGACAGACAGACTCAGAATCAGACTCATACATTTTATTCACAACAAGCATACAGATTTTAGGCGAGAGCTAAGAACCTACAATCGTTTGTCGTATCATTGACACTCACATTCTGCGATATTCAGCCACACACGCCAACGGCAAAGCAAATATAATATTTATCATGCATAAGACTAAATACGACATATGACACTCAATACATGTTTTGCAATGAAACATAACAAAAAACAAGAGAGAGAGAGAGAGAGAGAGAGAGAGAGAGAGAGAGAGAGAGAGAGACAGACAGACAGACAGACAGACAGACAAACAGACAGAGAGAAAGGGAGATACAGAGCCCAGTTTCAATGTATGTATATTTGGTGCTTAAATTTAATGTTTACTGTAGTAATTATTTGATATTGGTTCAAATAAACTTGCGACACGGAACACTTGAGTACACTGACAAAGTTAGTCAATCAATATTAGTTCAAGGGAATGAAGTGTCGGTCTTGTTATGACATGGGGGAGTCTTGTGGCTAAGGCTGCTGGGCCATAGAACTTCACGCTACACGCTTCACGCTTCACGCTACACGCTTCACGCGTGAAGAGAAAAATGAACAGACATGGTTTCTCTTGGCGTGGGCCATACAACTACACACACGCTACACGCTTCACGCTGCACGCGTGAAGAGAAAAGTGAGCATGCCCACTTTTTTCGATGCGTGAAGTTCACGTTCTAGCTTACCATAGTGATCAAACACAAGAAATTAGATGAATGACTATAGAGTACATTTAATCGAGTTGGTCCGGGCAAGGCCCCTTCTCTGGGACCCACATGTGTCGGATTATAAAGACAAAGAGCAAAAAGCCCAGGTTTGGGATGAGTTGAAAAAACTTCTCAATACACCCAAAGGTAACTTTTATACGATTTATTTATTTATTTACTGTAATTCATAGCACAGTAATCCAAAAGGTGGCAGAATTGTGTGTGGTCAGTTGAGGAAACAGCAATGCTTGAAGCGTGCAGCGTGTAGCGTGAAGTCCTATGGCCCAGAGCATGAAACGTGAAGCGTGAAGCGTGTAGCGTGAAGCGTGTAGTGTGAAGTTCTATGGCCCAGCAGCCTAAACTGCAATTTGAAAAACGTGTAATCAGTAGTCTTTGTCGTTAGCAGTACCGAACGGAGTACAGCACTTATACACCAATCCGCCGAACTGTTGTCGTTTCACCTGAGATTGTTTGACCTAGCGGCCTGTGGAGAATTCCCCCAAAACAATGTTCTACCATTTCCGTTAGACATTGAAGATATTTATTTATTTATTGTAGTTAATGTTTTTTTTACACAGCGCACTTCCTGCTCAAGGCGCTGGCCAATACAGGATATAACTCAAGCCGCCCTACTGCCTATTGTGGGATTTGAACCTGGGCCATCGTTGTGCCAGACTATAACGTTCCACCGTTAGACCTACATAAGAATGAGAACACTAGGACAATATTACACTAAGAATCTGAAGGCTGGACCGAAATAATAGCTCTGTGCGGCAAATCTAAAGGCTTGAAGACGATGAATAGTCTGCATAACATTTTCTGTGATATTATTGTGAATAGCAGTGTCTAGACTGGAGCAGACTGTGGGCACAAGAGACAGAGCAGACAGCTATCAATAAGGTCACTGGGGAGGAAATAGAAATGTCTACCACACCGGGGACTCTTCCTTCCCTTATAACCCTGAGGGCTACAACGCCTGAGAGCCTGTGGCACCACCAACATGTGGGCAGATACCAATTTTATTTTTTTTTAAAAACAAGTCTCGGTAGGGTTGAAGAAGACAATGTCTAAATGGCTATTATTTTAAACGTCAAGAAATGTCATCATCATCATCATCATCATCATCATCATCATCATCATCATCATCATCATCATCATCATCATCATCATCATCATCATCATCATCATCATCATTCAATAATGGTACAGGATGCAGTCAATATAAAAATTTCAAAAATAAAAATTCGATTTTCTTCCGTCTTCTAATAGCGATCTCCCTGCCTTTACACCACCTGTTTGAGTGATGTATGTGTATTTGGTGTGTGTGAGGGTAAATGAGACAGGTGAGCGTGTATGTTGGTATAGATCGCCGCGCTTTGAGCCTTGGGGAAAGGCGCGTACATAGCATCCTGTATTATTATTATTATTTATTATTATCATCATCATCATCATCATCATCATCATCATCATCATCATCATCATCATCATCATCATCATCATCATCATCATCATCATTCAATAAAGACATGTACTGAATACTATACAGTATTCTTGTTGCATCAATTTTTCATACAGTATTCAATGGTTGTCATTACTATGGTCCCAGATTACCACTAATGGCCATGAACAGGCCTAAAACATGGCTCTGCTTTATGCCTTTGCAAGCCGTCAATCTAGTATTATATATCGATGCTGACGACCCGCGGGTAATAAACCCACTGTCTGTATATTGAGGCCATCAGTCTCATAGATGAAGAGATGATTTTATTTCCACGGTCACGACAAAGTGGGGTACGACTAGAATTTTGCAGTGAGGTGATAAAACAGCAAGTCCATCCATCCTCTAGCATGGAAGAGAATCAATGTCTTTGTGACCTTCTGTGTCTGTTTGTGTCTTGATGACTTACTCGTTTGGGTCTCCCAATCTGAGAACACTAGACTATCTAATTCTATCGTATCCTATCCCGTAACTCGAAAGTCGTTGGGGCACCACAGATTATCGTTTAACCAGAGTACTCCATCTTTCTCTGACTTCAGCAGCCCTCGTGGCTTTACTCAGTGTCAAGCCAGTCCATTCTTGAATGTCTTCTCACCCCTTTTTCTGTCTCCCTCTTCTTCTGCCTCCTTGCACCGTGTCTTGCAGGGTCGGATGCTCTGGTGATGGGGCTAAACCATTGGAGTTTCCGTTTCTCCTAGACATTCAATATTATTTGTCATGAAGACACTATTTCAACATTATTTTGTGTCATAAATAAATTTTAGTATGAATGAGGATTTGATGTGATGCGGTGATTTGACAGTGAAAGCGTGTATAGGTATAGTGATGATGTGATGATGGTTACGTACTCCTAATAGCCAGTACTGCGATCGTGGCGTGTTGTTTAAATGTGCTGCGCACAGTTTAGTTTAACGGAAAGTAAATCTTTCTGCGCAGGCACGTGTGAGTTATTTTCTCCTTTTTCAAAATATCGGCGAGCTCACTCATTCTTTGTAATCTCCAGTCTTAGAAGATTGATGGTCGCTGGTCGGTGTTGGTCTTGGACATCTATAGCCAAGGTCAAAGTATCTTGAAGGGGTATGGAACCCTCTAGCTATGAAAGGTATGATATGCATTGTCTTGTTATTGATGGCATTGAGGAATTTCTAGCGAAATCTCTGCGTTGGTGTTAGGATTGCGTGAACACGTTTTGGAAATAGTTTTAAGCTGTAATTTTTGTGTAAAAATACTATTTACTTGTGGGTAATTATATCCTTTACTGCTTACTGATATTGTATGTTATATCAGTTTGAATAAGTTATGGAAATGTATTGAGAGGTGAAGAGGAAAAATCTTACCTAAATTTTTCAAAGAAGCGTTGATCATGTTACTGTAAGAGTTTTTAAACATTAATTTTTTGTAATTGTAAGAACTTGTGTTTGTAACTGTACCGATGTTTTATTATTTTAACTGTTATTAGGATAAATTGGTGAGCATAGTATTATTGTATATATTTCTAGGAGCATAAAAAGGAATAAGTAAGGAAAGAGGAAAGAGTCAATGAGGACTATGAGTCGCTGGTTCGATTTATAATTTTTGATATAAATTCTCAGGTCTCCGCCAGAGTACGGTCGACTGACCTGTTTGTTGTTCTGTACGCTTCCTCTGCGGTGGAGGACTGCATCACAGCGGTGAGCTGTTGGATGGCTTTCTGGTGTGCCATTACTTCGTCACAAGGTAGCGGCTGTTCCGTGGGAGCCCACTTCGCCACCCTCGGGTGCAAGTAAATTGCAAGTATTGCCTTGGTGTGCAGCACTGTGTTGTGAGTATGAGATATTAAATGTTCTTTCCCTTTTGGACAGAGGACATTGACATTATTGTGCCACCGTACTACATTGTGCCCTCGTACTACAATGTGCTACCGTACTACCATCAAGGATGTATAAAGACCTCACCGGTAGTCTGAATTAGTTCCTCCCCTCAACCACCCCCTCCTCATCCCCCCGCGGGAGTTTCTGTATAAATAGTATCCCCACTTTCTGGAAATTTAGTGCTTTAAATTCCCACTGTCGCTGTCTTTCTCCTTTGTTCTTTCTCATTTCTATTCTGATCTATCAATCTACTATACAATACTATTTTCTTCATCGCTAGACCAGTCACCTTACCTTTTCTCTTGAAAACTCTTCGGAACAAAACTCCTCATTTGCATGTGAAGTCTGTTGGGAATATTGGACGCTTAATTCTGCCAAATGGTCACTAGAGCTTCCTATGATATTATTATTTAGCAATGTGGGCATTTTATATGTATGTGTTTTGTTGATATTTTATAATGATGTTTGTACTCTATTTTGTTTTTTGTAAACGGGAGTTCGATAAATTAGAGTATAGCCTCAGCGTCACCTGCGTGGGATGTCTTTATTGTACAGTGACTGGCTGGTGGAGAGCTTTCAGTGTTACCACTAGGGTTGTTTCAGCAGATCTTTTATGCGGATCAGAGTTGAATCCTCTTTCAGCCAAGTTGTGGTCTTGATTGGGCTCTTTGCAGTCCGCTGGACACTATTAGCAATGAATAACTAACTAACTAAATTAGTTGATATGTAGTGGGCTCACATGTAAAGTTAGTTTGAATATTACCGGATGATATTGTATTTTTCTTATTGTGTTATTTTGTCGCATTGGTTGCTTTCTCTCTCTCTCTCTCTCTCTCTCTCTCTCTCTCTCTCTCTCTCTCTCTCTCTCTCTCTCTCTCTCTCTCTCTCTCTCTCTCTCTGTGTGTGTGTGTGTGAATAGTGAACCGAGAGAGGTGCGAGAGCGTGGAAGACAGAGGAATGCCCTCTTTCTATTTGAGTTATGTTAGCGAAACAGAGATCCGTAGTGTAAAACCTCCTCTCGCGTACTCTCATCTTTATGAAAGTATTCACACCGAAGATGCGTTTCATTGGGGTTTCTATGAGGATGAAAAAACATTGATGCTTTCTCTTGTTTTCGTTGTTCTTTATTTCTTCGTTTGGAAACCGTCTAGCTCCGTGCCGTTTACGTCAAGAATTTTCTTGCTTTGATGTGGAATAAAGGTTGGTTGACATGGCTTTGATTCGAGACCCAACGTTGTCTTAAGTGGTCCCGAAGGTAGGATTTCATTTATTGATTTACCTTATACAACGTTAACTGTGCAACGCAAACTGTCCCATGGTTTCACAATTCTCCACTGAATTCTAAAGTCAATCTGTGGGACAGTGTCAAAAGAAAGGAGGAGGTCGCCCGCTGTTAGCACTATAGCGTACTTACAGCAGGGACTGCTAATTGCTCAACTGGACGGTATATTTATTAGGGGTCTTTCGGAACGGGTGAAAGTGAAAGTGATTGTGTGTTCGTTTCGTCCAACGAGAGGCACGCCGCCGATTCTTACGCCGCGTTACGAAACGAAACGAACGTGTTTCTGAGCGCTTTCGATTCCAACACCTAGTTTCGTTGTGATTTTGATGCCTACGTAAGGCTTCTTCTAACAAATCATACATTGACACGAATGTAACGATTAGGTTGAACTTTAAAGATGGATTAGTGCTCTAACATTGAAGATATTTTACATTCTAGCTTCGAGTTTCATTTTTGTCACATAAAACAGTTTTTGGACTGCTGATTGGTGATACAGAATAGATAGATTCTAGACAGCCATGACGGCATGAGGGTTTGGGCACTCTTTTCAGTAGCTCGTTTGAAAATACGTTTTAAGTCTGAGACCGAGTTTAGATCCCCATTATTACTTCTAAAATGGTTGAGTAATGTACCATATACAAATTCAAATCATTTTTGGACATTTTACAAACGATTTAATAACCAAAATGTACTCACGAACATTAGTTCGTGGAAAACCTGATTTCCACGAAGTTTTATTCGTTGTGGTAGGCAGACTTCGTGACCTTTCACCACGGGAAGTAAAAGCGTCACATAAATTGCTGACGTCACAACAATAAGTAGTCCCGATTCACATTCACTTTCACTTTCACCCGCTTCCGAAAGATCCCTAATATCTCTCAGTGTCAGCAAAGACCCCCTCCTTCTCCCTCCTCTTCAACTTGATTTCTTCGAGCGTATTGATCAGCTACCCGTGTCAATAATTATAGTCAAGTGTTCAGCCTCACTGGTTTATGTGACAGTACTAACTAATTACCAGGAGGCAGTTTAAAAGTCGGCTATAACGACGAATAGTAAACGTACACTATTTATAAACTTAGTTAGAGGTGTAACTCTCCTATTCCTTCATTATACACGGTAATAAAACTGGGCTCAGGTTGAACATTATACACTTTAAACACACACACACACACACGCACATACACACACATTGTTAAAGTGTGTAATAGTTAGTTTCGTAGTTCCTATCCTATCCCGTAACTCTGAGGTCGTTGGGGTACCACAGACGATAGTTTAACTAGCGTACTCCATCTTTCTCTGTCCTGAGCAACCCTCATGGCTTCACTCAGTGTCAAGCCAGTCCAATCTCGATTATTGTCATCTCACCTCTTTTTTGTCTCCATCTTCTTTTGCTTCCTTGCACCATGCCTTGCAGGATGGTCTTTGCAAGGCCTAATGCTCCGGTGACGCGGTCAAACCCTCGGAGTTTCCGTTTCTTCACCACTGTGAGCATGTCATTGAGTTGTCCAATAGCTTGTATGATGGTCTGTTGGGCTTTGTCGTTAGTGATGTGCTTGGTATAGGAAATGCCCAGAAGTCTTCTGTAGCACTTTATCTCTGTGCTTTGTATTCTTCGTTGTAGATCTGCTGTGAGGGTCCATGTTTCACAAGCGTTTAAGAAGATGGAGATGACAAGTGAGCGCAGCAGCCTTACATGTACCTTGGATTGTAGACTGATGGTCCTGTCTTTCCAAATGGGCTTCAACCTTGTCAGGGCATCAGTTGTTTGTGCGATCCTGGAGAGGACTTCCTGGTACAATGGCCCCTACATATTTGAAGCTATGCACCGTGTTGAGGGATTGACCCTGAAATTTGATGTCTGTGTTAATGCCATTGGTGGTGTTGGTCATCAATTTGGTCTTCTCTGCGCTTATTTCCATTCCAAAGGCTCTGGATGTGGTGTCAAGCCTCTGTACCAGCTGTGCAAGTACTTGTTCCTCTCCAGCCAATCCATCAATGTAATCCTCAAAACGGACGTTTTGAGATTGCTCTTCCCCCTATGCTGACTTTGCCTTCGTGATTTGCAAGGGAATCCGACATGATGTTTTTTCCAGGAAGATTTCGATGAGTGTGAGAGTAGGCATACTTGAGGCACGCCGATTGTTGTTCTGAACCATTTCCCGATGGCGCTGTTGTGGAGGACTGCACTGGTAGCATTGCCATACAGGCTTTTGATGACTTCAGTAATGTTAGGGCTGATGTTGTAAACTCTCATGGTTGCCCACAGAGCTGCATGCCAGACTCGGTCAAACGTTTTCTTGAAATCTATAAACACATGACGTAGATGTTGTTGGTGCTGCAGGTATTTCTCGCAGATTATTCTAAGGTTGAAAATCTGCTCAGTGATACTTCGCCCTGTTCTGATTCCTACTTGTTCTTCAGTTATTATTTGTACAGCTTGGGGTTTCAACCTGTAGGGTATTATTTTCAGGAGAACATTGCTGGGATGGCTGATGAGGCGGACAGACCTCGCGGCCTATTCAACACCTCTTCCTTAATAATTTCCAGTAAGGGTCACGCTAGGGCATTTTAAATAAAATGATATTTAATCGTCATAATTATTCTTTTAAGGTTTAATTTAAAGTTTAGATTTCCGTCCAGACGTTTCTTAAATGAGTTAAGTTTGTTTTGGCAAATTTTATATTGTCCCGTAGGGTGTTACAGCTTTCCACTGCCCTATTTTCATAGTTAGTTATTCATTCCTTACAGGGTCCAGCGGACTGCAAAGAGCCGAATCAGGACCACAAAATCAAGACCACAACTTCCCTGAAAGGGGACTCGCACCTGATCCGCATAAAATATCTGCCGAACCCAGAGGTAACACTGAAGGCACTCCACCAGCCGGTCACTTTACAATAAAGACATCCCACGTAGGGGACGCTGAGGCTATACGCTAATTTATCGAATCCCCGTTTACAAAAACATAATAGAATACAAACATCATTATAAAATATAAACAAAACACATACATATAAAATGCTTACTTTGCCAAATAATAACATAACAGGAAGTCCCAGTGACCATTGGGCAGAAAGCGTCCAATTTCCAAAGCTGATTCAACATACCTCACACACAAGTGAGAAATTTATTTCCAGGAAGAGTTTTCAAGAAAAAAGGTAGGTGACTGATCTAGCGAAGAAGAAGATAGTATAGTAGATTGATAGAACAGAGTAGGAATGAGAAAGAACAAAGGAGAAAGACAGCGACAATGGGAATTTAAAGCAGGAAATTTTTAGAAATTGGGGATACTATTTATACTGAAACCCCCGGTACCCCCACGGAGGTCTCCTATTTTCATGGGAATATTCTCAAATAATTAAGTTGGGTTTTAGATACGTTTGTGTGAGTGTAAGCAATTGTGAGGGTGTATGCGTGTGTGTCTGCAATCAATAGATAATAAATAAAACACTGAACTGAACAGATAGACAATGAGTTTAGACTCTCATTCTCAAAGCAAACGACAACATAGGCGTTTTGTTTTTCTCTCCCCAAGGACTAATTTGCATGATGAAGCGCTGTCAGATTGCCCTTTCATTCTGGAGCTCGTGCGTATTATTTTTCTCTAGTCTTCTTTGAACCTTTACTTGTGATATTTCAGTTATTGAATTTAGCTGTGGAAAAGATCGAATTTCAACTAAGAAAGTGTACTCGTTGTCGATCTCACGACAAACTCGTTAAATTATATATCTCTCTCTTTGTGACTATTTATTCTCTCTGTCTGTCTGTCTGTCTGTCTTCATTCTACATCACGGCGATGCTAGATAAACAACCTGCTTTATGCGCTAATAATGTTACAATTACAAAGTTCGTCTTTTGTAGTTAGTTTTCTGCACTTCCGCCTTTAACTAACTAACTAACTAACTAATAATAATAATAATAATAATAATAATAATAATAATAATAATAATAATAATAATAATAATAATAATAATAATAAGGATATTTATATAGCGCTTTTTCCCAATGAACAATATCAGTTCAAAGCGCAGTACTCACGCATTCATTCTAAACATCCGGCTTCATACAAAATAAAATCAGCGGTCTTTTAGTTTTCAAGCACCCAAGGTTTGGAATGCGCTGCCTGCCGGTTTAAGACATTGTACAGACCTTGTTTCCCTCAATAGCTGCTTAAAAACACACTTGTTCCGCACGACGTTTTCTGTGTAAATAGTAAGAACATTAATAATACTTTCTCAATGATGCTAGACTTGATGTAGTGCGAATGTTGTGATGATGCATACGAATGATAATTATGTGTAAGCATTGAGTTGCTATTCTAATGAAAAATGCGCTGTATAAATGCAAATTATTATTATTATTATTATTATTATTATTATTATTATTATTATTATTATTATTATTATTATTATTATTAAGGGTTAGGAAAATTATGTTAGGCCTACCCAGACTATGAAACTTTAGACTACTGGAAGCGCAAAGAACAAAACTACAGGCAAGAGGACGTCGGGTTCTGGAACGCTAAGCTGAAATTCCCAATACTAGCCTATCTACCTCTGTGCTCTTTCCGAATGGTTTCCACTCCTATAGGCAATCAGGACAAACATGCCAGTTGCGTGCAGATCGCCATCATAAAGCCTGCAATAAACTGACCTGACAAAGCCGGCCACTGAACCCGCATCGCCAAACCTTGCATGCTCATTGATCCCCGCCAATCAAACACAAGCCGGAATTAATTAGCCAATCATCGCGGTCGTCTATTTCCAATGCTCTTCGGCCTTACCTAATCGATATAATCCTGTTATGCCGGGCTCCGTTCTAGATTATTTTCTCCTCTATGTTCGTTAATGCTTTAGAGCATGGCACAATCTTGATTGAGCTGGAAGTGTTGGGGAGTGTGAAGGAGGGGGGGGGGGGGGGTAGTGTGAGGGGTGGGAAGGGAGGAAATAAGGGAGGGATAATCATTATGTGCATAGCCAGTTTCTTATATGTCTTGTGTTTACTTTGTTTATTTCTGTCTAGTCTTTTTCCTTTTCCGTTTGTTGAACGAACATCTGGTGGTTTACCAATGAAAGACTCCACATACTTGCAATGACTCCCTCTCTCTCTCTCTCTCTCTCTCTCTCTCTCTCTCTCTCTCTCTCTCTCTCTCTCTCTCTCTCTCTCTCTCGTAATTATTTAGTAAACGTATAATTATTAGCATGCGTGTGAGAGGGAATGGTGCGAATACAGATTGTAAGATAAGGTTTTAAGCCTCCATCTTCATCCTCGTTGTGAGGAACATGAATCTGATTCCCCTACACCCCACCCCCTCGCGCTCTCTCTCTCTCTTTCTCTGGCTGTCTCTATCTCTCGCTCTGTATGTCAGTCTGTCTCTGTATGCAGCAGTGAACATGGAGATTTAACGTCTGCATCCACCATTGGCGATATGGCAGACGGGGATAACCATCCCAGGGAACAAGGGGTAGGGACCAAAATCAACACCGCACCACCAGAGCAATCATACTGCTAAAATGGACAGTGAAAATGGCCACTTTTTATTTCGCCCACCACGCGGTGAAGCCGTGTGTCTCTTTATGCTTGGGAGCAGAGCCAAGGGATTGGCATAACGGGTCTACACAGTAGCGCCAGCACGGCCTGGTGGAACTACAAGCGATAGTATCGAAGACTCCCACGACCAGCCGCTACAAAAGCTCAGTGAACAAATAAATCGTCTACTGTATTCTGAACATCTGGTATGCTAGTACTCCATCTACTCACCATAAACCTAAATATTTATATTTGTTAACAATTTCAATACAATTACCATCGCATGTCCAGCGTTTTCTTGCGGAGACATAACCACATTTACGGTATATCATAATTTTTTTTAATCAAGATTTACGGCGAGACCTAATTGCTTTGATACTTTTCTAAATTATTTATTCGGTTTTGGAGACCACCCAAAGTGGATGCGATTAAGACAATATCGTCTGCAAAAAGTGAAGAATATATTTCCCCAAAGTCAGGCAAAATTTGTATACCATATCTGCCATACTTTCTGACAAAATCTACAACTTCTGAGATTAAAAGAGAGAAAATCACCGGACTAAGCAAGCAACCTTGCGTGACTCCTTTTGGACAATCAAAGAAATCCGTTAATTTGCCACAGCACCTAACACAATCTGGTACTGAGTTGTACATAGATTTGAGAATCGTCATGAGTGTTGTTGATGTTTTTGCTTTTTGCAGAGTTTGCCACAATTTGTCTCTATCAACTGTGTCAAAGGCTTTCTTGTAATCGACAAAAGCAGCATACACTTTACCTCCCCTTCTGCCATCAAGCTTATTTCGAATTATTGAAGTCAAAGTGAAAATATGATCTACTGTGGAGTAATTTCTACGGAAACCTGCTTTCTCAAAGCTAATCTTACTCTCTTTCTCTGCCCAATTAAATAATATCTTATTAAATATTGCAGTAACCAGCTTTCCTACAACATTCAACAATGAAATACCTCTATAATTATCAGAGTGGTCTTGATCATTTTTCTGAATAATAGTACTATGATGGATTTACACCAACTTAAAGGGAAGTAGCCTGTATCGTATATTTTATTAAACAAGATAGTTCAAAACGGCGTCACCTGATCTTCAGCTAATTTAGAAACTCGCCGTATACGTTGTCTAGACCCGCAGCCGCTCCAAGTTTTATTTTGTTAATAGCATCGCGTGCCTCCTTATCTGTAATAGGATTATTAAGCTCAGGGATAATAACTTTTTCTTCTGCAAACGGGGACGAGGATGCTGCACAGGACTGCATAATTGCAGTGCCTTCCCAGATCGCTTGTTTTCAGTGCCCTTTCTTTTACCAAGCACTACAAGCCCGTGATGTTGACGATGAGCGGAAAGTGCCAGAAAGAGCATAAATGTGAATCAATTATTGAAGATATTCAGGAGCTGATTTGTTTATACACTGATATGAAAATGAAAATGCAAACAAAACTTAAATAGAATGTATAACAATTTGTACAACTCAGTTTTTATAATATTACAAAACAATATTATACACAATGTTTTTAAGATCATGAACTTCTGATACTACGATAATTCCTTTATCTGCCTACATCTCTCTCTCTCTCTCTCTCTCTCTCTCTCTCTCTCTCTCTCTCTCTCTCTCTCTCTCTCTTTCAAAGCAGAGAAATTCTTAGGCGTATCTGAGATTTACCGAGGCTCTCGTTTGCCTGTCCTTTATTAGTGAAAGGTCCTGGGCGAAGTCTCAGACACTCTGTGTGCTTTTGACTACAACCTACCGCAAATATAAGCCAATGAAAAGTCGTGCCTCACGAAGTAAGACATTGATTTCCTTCACAACGACGCTTGACAAAAATCGAAACCCGGCGATGGACGTGAAAGTCATTTTGTACTTACATTTTACAACACATTTTACAACACACTCCATAGGAAGTCGAGCTGACATTTATTGGGAGAGAGGAGAAGGAGAGAGAGATTGGAGAGTAAGGGAGAGTAAGAGAGAGAAGGGAGAGTGACTG
The DNA here is from genome assembly GCA_036898135.1 of Oncomelania hupensis. Classification (NCBI taxonomy): domain Eukaryota; kingdom Metazoa; phylum Mollusca; class Gastropoda; order Littorinimorpha; family Pomatiopsidae; genus Oncomelania; species Oncomelania hupensis. The sequence continues at coordinate 4,378,008 of CM072511.1, read as the reverse complement.
AGTAAGGAAAGAGAGATTGGAGAGTGAGAGAGAGAAGGGAGAGTGACTGAGTAAGGAGAGAGATTGGAGAGTGAGAGAGAGAAGGGAGAGTGACTGAGTAAGGAGAGAGTTTGGAGAGTAAGAGAGAGAAGGGAGAGTGACTGAGTAAGGAGAGAGAGATTGGAGAGTAAGAGAGAGAAGGGAGAGTGACTGAGTAAGGAGAGAGACTGGAGAGTGAGAGAGAGAGAAGGGAGAGTGACTGAGTAAGGAGAGAGATTGGAGAGTGAGAGAGAGAAGGGAGAGTGACTGAGTAAGGAGAGAGATTGGAGAGTGAGAGAGAGAAGGGAGAGTGACTGAGTAAGGAGAGAGATTGGAGAGTGAGAGAGAGCAGGGAGAGTGACTAAGTAAGGAGAGAGATTGGAGAGTGAGAGAGAGAAGAGATAGTTGAGAGTGACTGAGTGAGAGAGAGGGAGGGAGAAAAAGAGAGTGCAGATTAAGAGAGAAATTTTATTCACAACAAGGATACAGACGCCTGATCTTACAATCGTTACTCGTATCATTCACACTCACATTCTCCCATAACCAGTCATACATGCCAAACATTACATTACATTACATGATTATTGCTTTAGGTCCAGCGGACTCTTCCGAGCCAAATCAGGACCGGACACGCCAAACGACAAAACAAATAATTATAAACAGAATAACTACTATGCAGCATACAAAATAAGATACATGACACTCAATGGTGGTGTAACCGAGAGAGAGATACCGAGAGAGAGAGATACAGAGAGAGAGATACAGAGAGAGAGAGACAGAGAGAGATATATAGAGAGAGATACCGAGAGAGATACCGAGAGAGAAAGAGATACAGAGAGAGATACAGAGAGAGAGATACCGAGAGAGAGAGAGAGATACAGAGAGAGAGATACCGAGAGAGAGAGATAGATCTACAGAGAGAGAGACAGAGAGAGAGATACAGAGAGAGAGACAGAGAGAGAAAGAGTGAGTGAGAGTAGGGTGAAGGAATGTAAGGACAAAGAACGACGGAGTGTGTGTTACACATGTAGCTTGTAACTTCTCCCGTTGTTGTCAATAAAGTGTTACAACTATTGAAACTGACAACTGGATTATAGGCTGTAAAGGCTTTGTCATGAATGACTACAAGGCGACCTCCAGTGTGTCAGCAATGCTTGAGCAGCTGAAATGGCCCTCCCTTCAAAAACGCCGAACAATAGCCCGACTATCCACTTTCTTCAAAATCCACCACAAAACCATCCAAGTCAGATGCTCCCACCTGAAACCACTGCCTTCCAGATCCCGGCGTGGCCACAGCCTACAGTACACCCGCATCCCCTGCCGTACAGACCACCGCCAGTCAGCCTTCTTCCCCCGGACCATCCGCGACTGGAACTTCCTGCCCGCTGAGGTGGTGCAGGCACCGTCAGTCAGCGCCTTCATTACAAGGGCGCTGGCGGTGCTGTAGCCCACACCTCCACAATCCCATGCACCTCCCCCTCTCCACCCTCTCCCCTCTCTTACCCAACAGCCCTGCCCCTTATCAAACCGTTTCTTACCCCCAGTGACAATATATCGCCCTATTGCGACAATAGTGATCATTATTGATCGTGGTCGGCAAATGGAAGAAGAAGAAAGGTTACACACAGTCAAAACACAAACCGTGGGACCGGGTAGCTCGTTAGAGCGTTCACCTGGCGCAGCGATACCAGGTTCGAATCCCGTGGTGGTCGACATAAAAAGTGGCCATTTTTCACTGTCCATTTTAGCAATGTGATTGCTCTGGTGGTTCAGTGTTGATTTAGGTCCCTACCTCTTGTTCCCTGGGATGGTTATCCCCGATCTGCCATATCGCCAATGGTGGGTGTAGACGTTAAACTTCAACGTTCATTCGAAACAACATTGTTTGGTCCTCGATGCGCATTGCGTTGGGGATCTTAATTTTAGATAGGAAGGAATGAAACAACATGACAGTGAAAGACTGCTTTGAGCACCTCTGACGAAACCACTTGGGATAGGCTAGCGAACAAACCTTCACTGTTAGTTAGTCTGACTGGACGGTGACCTTTGCAGTCTACACCCACCATAGCACTAGGACAGACGGGGATCGCCATCAAAGGTAAGAGCATGTCGGGACCTACATCAACACCAAAGAGTGTATGAATTTATTATTGTTCATACATTCTTTGATCAACGCTAACTGAAGGGAGCAATCATACTCCTAGGACTGATTGTGAAAAATTGCCTACTTTATTAAGAGTAATAAAAATAACAATAACAATAGATTGTAAAAAAAGGGCCTACTTTATATAATAATAATAATAATAATAATAATAATAATAATAATAATAATAATAATAATAATAATAATAATAATAATAATAATAATGATCATCATCATCATCAGCATCATCATCATCATCATCATCATCATCATCATCATCATCATCATCATCATCATCATCATCATAGATTGTGAAAAATGGCTACACTACTACTACTACTACTACTACTACTACTACTACTACTACTACTACTACTACAATAATAATAATAATAATAATAATAATAATAATAATAATAATAATAATAATAATAATAATTTATTTTATAAAGCGCGATTCCAGACAACTGTGTGCTCAAAGCGCTCACACGCATGCACACACTCTCACACTCGCAGGTTAACATTATAATCTTAATGTATCGAGTTCAAACGAAGGGTAAAATATGTATACTAAAAGAAAGAAGTACATGTACAAGATTTAAACTTTAACACTAAGGTAAAACACAGGACAGCAATTTTTAAAAAGTTAGGGCAAAATGGGTACAGTGGTTACAAATACAATATATAAATCGCACAAGCTAAGAAATAATTGATTTTACATGCGAATCACAAAACCAAACCATAAACAGAATTTTAAAAAGTATGTGATAAAACAAAATGACATCGTACTAAAACGTATTGCACATAACATAAATGCATTGCACAAACACACACACATACACACACAAAGAATGAAATTACGGATTTAACCTACGACTTTACTACTACGACTACGAATTTACTACTACGACTACGACTACTACAGTATCCAATCACACGCTGTCTTCAATGGAACTTGAAGAGCGGCGATCGGGGGATCGCTATTACATAAGTCGCAATAAAAATCGATATTTATTTTCGTGAAACTTCAGATTGACTGCATCAAGAACCATTATTGAAGTCTGAAGTCTGGTCAACAGTAAAGCTCCTTTTATCCCGCAAATATTTGGTTGGGCTTGGAACCCTAACCACGTTAAATGCCAAAATGACACATTAATTCAAGTTACGCGAAAACAGTTTGCCCAAATCAGTTACAGTACTAGGGCCGATCGTGACACAAACAATGGGGGCAAAAACAGGATTAGCACGTGAGTGTGCAGTCTTTACGTAGTTTTGCAGTCAGGTGTCATACCAGCCGATAGTGACATTGATAAGGGGTAATGAATGGATGAAAATGGAGCATAAAGTGTACCAATAAAGTGTCAAAAAGCTTTGCCAAACTTACGGCTCAATGGGTCTGTGCAATTGAATATCCTTATAAAATAGGATTCCTTGCACAGAGACTTATAACCTGGGCACTGTTACATTCTTCCTGGACAGGAGAAAACGGAACACCACTTAAGTGTTGTCTCCACCACAAATTGACAAATTGCGCAAAATGTAAGCACTGGACAAAACAGCAATGTATTATAAGGGGAAAAAACCAGTAATATATTATAAGGGAAAAAACAATAATGTATTATAAGGGAAAAAACAGTAATGTATTATAAGGGAAAAAACAGTAATATATTATGAGGGGAAAAACCAGTAATATAAGGAAAAAACAGTAATGTATTATAAGGGAAAAACAGTAATGTATTATAAGGGAAAACCCAGTAATGTATTATAAGGGAAAAAACAGTAATGTATTACAAGGGAAAAATTAGTAATGCATTACAAAGGGAAAAACCAGTAATGTATTATAAGGAAAAAAACACCAGTAATAAATTATAAGGGAAAAAACAATAATGTATTATAAGGAAAAAAAACAGTAATATAAGGGAAAAAACAGTAATGTATTATAAGGGAAAAAACAGTAATGTATTATAAGGGAAAACCCAGTAATGTATTATAAGGGAAAAACAGTAATGTATTACAAGGGAAAAATTAGTAATGCATTGTAAGGGAAATATCAGTAATGTATTACAAGGGGAAAAACCAGTAATGTATTATAAGGGAAACCAGTAATGTATTACAATGGAAAAAAACCAGTAATGTATTATAAGGGAAAAACCAGTAATGTATTATAAGGGAAAACCCTGTAATGTATTATAAGGGAAACCAGTAATGTATTATAAGGGAAAAAACAGTAATGTATTATAAGGGAAAAAGCAGTAATGTATTATAAGGGAAAAAGCAGTAATGTATTATAAGGGAAAAACCAGTAATGTATTATAAGGGAAAAACCAGTAATGTATTATAAGGGAAAAACCAGTAATGTATTATAAGAGAAATGTATTATAAGGGAAAGGAATGGAAGACTTGAGGGATGAGTGGCAGGAGAGGAAGAGAGGGTGGGGAATATGGGGGTTGGGGTGAAGAACGCAGCGTGGACAGCCAATATCCATCATCATAAATAAACATAGGAATAACAGCACATGCCCTGCCTGTGATCTGACATTTCCCTGATAGATACATTGACAACATGTAACGTAAAAATATGTATACCACCATCACCACCATCATCATCGCCTCCTCCATCAAACACCAACAACCCCTCCCCTTCATCCCGTCAAACAGCGCACCTCCATCCCATCCCCTGCCACCCCACTCCACACAGAGCTGCTGAAGCTGTGAAAAGCGCTGAATAGCTTCAGAGCAATAAAAGGCATCACCACCACTACCACCACAACAATCTCCACCACCATCATCACCTCTTCAACAACCTGCCACCCCCTCTCCCTGCCTAGCTGCCCCCCTTCCTGCAATCTGTGTAGATCGGTGGTTGCCACTGCATTCGCAAACAACACTACCTCTTGTGTCATCGCTATGGAAGGCGAAAAGCGTCAAATGGGCGTGCTATCGCACGCGAAAATGCACACGCAATTGCACGGCCATCTTGCAGGTGATTGGTCGAAAACTTACGCGCCAAACTGCGCAAGCGCAAATGCACACGCAATTGCACGCGCATTTACCTACGAGTCATATTAAAACTAGGAATGGTAAATGTCCGGAAATACGTTCTATGTACTAAAATAATTTAATATAAATTGGCAAATAATCTACGATGAAACCTTCGCCATCCAATGCCTCCAATCCTCCAAATTAAATGCTATAATAATTTATATTATATATATTTTTGGAACTGAAAGAGCATCGGAAAACCCGTGTAGCTATCGTAGGAGTAATCTAGCCTTCATCTTATTAGAACTTATATGTTCTGAAAAAACTAATTTGAGTAGCGGATTAGGTTTATTTATCATTTTAGACCACATTTAATAATGTTTCTAAGGAGAATGTAGTTCGGACCGTGTGTTTAGTTATCTAGAAGTCTGGATCTACTTCTCTAAGATTTAGTTTACTTCATTGAACAATACGTCATAGCTGATTTTCGTCATCTAGAACTCTTTTGCCCTAGATCTTCACTATAGCTTTGTTTTGTTTTGGTTCTTTTTTTTCTCCAGTTTTTTCATCGCTATGTTTTTCATCGCCATGCTAAGTTTTCACAGCTACGCTAAGTTTTCGTCTCTTCGAATAAAAACTTTCGGTGACACTCTCTGTACACTTGTTGTTCTATTGGACGCAAAGTAAAAACAGAATAGTATAGTAAATATAAATTATTATAACATTTCATTTGAGGGTTGGAGGCAGGGTAGCAAGGGTTACATTGTACATTATTTGCCAAGTTATAATCAAGTATTTTGGTACATAACACTTATTTCCGGACATTTTCCATTCCTAGTTTTAATGTGACTCGTTGGTAAATGCGCCTGTGCAGTTTGGCATGTAAGTTTTCGACCAATCAGCTACTAGATGGGCGTGCAATGGCGTGTGCATTTTCGCGTGCAATTACACGCTCATTTGACGCTTTCCGCGTTCCATACATCACCACCATAATCCAACCCCTAGTGACGAACACCTCTAGTTTTGTTTTTTAAAATAGGGTAGATCTGTGGGTAGATAGCCCAAATGTAATGATTGATAGTGATTAGTGGAACCGTCAGCTGCTCATCTCTCCAGTCACTACACTTGTGCAAATGGCGGCATAGTAAAGGTGTTCCCAAAACCTTTGGGTCTTTTGGGGAGATAGGTGTTTGGGACCTCTCTTTTCTCTAGGCCAGCTTAATGAGGGCGGTGCCTATATCCTCTTCCTCGCTGCTTTACCTTCCGCGGCATCTAAACTGAGCCTGGCACTCATTTACAGCTTGGTGGACTGGAGAGTGTCGTGCGCTTGTTTTATTCTTTTTGTGTGTGTCTTTGGCCGTTGCTTTCCAAGTACGGTCACCCATCCAAGTACTCATTCCGCCCGACGTTGATTAACCTGAAACATTGCTAGCGTGTGCACAGACCACTGCACCACTGCTCCACCACTCTCCCCTCCCCCTCCCGCCTCTCAGTCTCAATCCTGTTTTATCCCCCATTTGTCGCCCCCCCAATTCTAGAACTCGTATACTGCATTTGTGTAGATCGGTGGATGGTTTCATCCACCAAAATTCACACGACATGTCCACCTCTCCTCCCGATCCCCACTAGAGTTCCTCTCTCACGCTTTCAATCTTCTTCCCCATTCGCGTTTGTGCAGATCGGTGGATGGCCCCGGTGCAATGAATTAGTGATTGGCGGTAGTTTTTATAGTCTGGCTGGGGCACATTCGCGCCGCGCATCGGGGGACTGCAGAGCTTGCTGCATAGCTTCAAGGCGTTGCCTCCAGGCAGTCGCAGATGCTCAGTATCGCAGCAAATTGAGCCGCTGAGAGCATAAATCTACTGGGAGGAGGAAGCGATGGGCAGAGAAGCCATTTTACGAGCAATCGAATGTCTCTCCAGGCTGCACACTAATACTTGATGAGGCGAGGGAGAGAGACAGGGGAGAAAGTGGTGGCTAACGGAGAGAGAGAGAGAGAGAGAGAGAGAGAGAGAGAGAGAGAGAGAGAGAGAGAGAGAGAGAGAGAGAGAGAGAGAGAGAGAGAACGTAGACCAGAAATGAATATGAACAGAAGAAGGCTACAGATGATGTCAATTTTTTTTTTGGAAGCCGATGTTCATTTCACACAGTTTTTTTTTTTTTACGAAGGGTGGGGGAGGGAGTAAGAGTAGGTGGAGAAGAGGGTAAGATGAGAGGTGGGGTGGGGGGGGAGAGAGAGAAGAAGGGGCTTTACGTCAACACTTCCGTATATATATAAAGGCATTTTCTTTCTATCTCCGTAAAAAAAGACTTTTTCTCCACTGGCTCACTCCTCTAGCGTCAGAAAAACCTCCTTCTTCTCCCCCTTCCCCCCCCCCAACACACAAGAGAAGTAGAAGAGAGAGGAGGATTAAAAACACGAGGTGGAGGAAGAGAAGAAGAAGAACAACAACCAATTTTCACATCCCTCCCCAACCTCATCACTCTTTGTCTTCTTTTTCCCTACTTTTTCTGTCCTCCACCCCTTCTGCCTCTCTCCCATCAATCCATCTCGCCATCTAACTCTCCTGGAGCTTGCATAGCGAATGCCCTCAGCGCGTCTTCAATCTGGCGGAAAACAAATGGAATTTAGCGGAGAACTCTTTCTGAAGTTCCCTCTCGTCTTCCACTTCGGCAAGCAGGGAGTCTTTACAGTAAAACAAGCGTGCCAGAGGAAATACAGTTATGTGTGTGTGTGTGTGTGTGTACGTGTGTGTGTATGTGTGTGTGTGTATGTGTGAGAGTGTATGAGTGTGTGGTGTGCATTTATGTGTATGTGTGTACGTGTGTGAAGAAAGATTGAGATGACGAGGGTAAGAATAAGGTGTCTGATGAACAAGTGAAAAAGAAAGAGGACAGGATGAAAAGAAGAAGTAAAAACAACACTAATAAAGAAGAAGAAGGAGAAGAAAGAAGAAGAACAATAACATAAACATCAACAATAACACACACAAAAAAAACAAAAAACAAGAATATGCTGATGTTGCCAGTGATTTTGATGATGATGATGATGATGATAATGACGATAATAATAGCGTTGGTGGTGATTGTGTGTTTTTATGTGTAAGTGTACGTGAGTGTGTGCATGAGCGTGTACTCCAATCTGTGTGTGTATTCCCATCTGTTTGTGTACTCCAATGTGTGTGCTCTCCCATCTGTTTGTGTACTCCAATCTGTGTGCTCTCCCATCTGTGTATGTGTGTGTGCGTTATCGGTGTCTGCGTTTTGTGTTGCCAACTGTTTGTTAGGCCCGATGGTGGACAAAATGGCTGACAAAAGAAGACCCGTTGTTAAAAGGAGGAGAAGAACAAGAAAAAGGACAAGAAGAAGAAGGAGAAGGAGGACGAGGAGAAGAAGAAGGAGAAGAAGAAGAACTATGTCCGTAAACAGTTGGAATCAATTAAGCTATCGTCTCGCCCTATACGACTCGGGTTTTATTTGTGATTAAAATCGTTGATATGTTGTAAGAATGCAAAACAAATGGTTGTATGTGGAGAGAGAGAGACAGACAGACAGAGAGAATGAGAGATAGGAAAGAGAGAGTGAGAGAAAGAAAAGAAAAGAGAGAGAGAGAGAGAGAGAGAGAGAGAGAGAGAGAGAGAGAGAGAGAGAGAACAATTTTATTTAAACATGGGTAAACATGGTTACATCTTCCGTAATAAGGTCTTTGGTTACATCTTGCACTAAGTGCTTGCCACAATAACAACTAGTATAACGAAATAACCCTATAACAACAACATCGTAATGTGACAATACAAACAAGAACTGCGCACACACATACCCACATGTACAGAGAGAGAAAGAGAGAGAGAGAGAGAGAGAGAGAGAGAGAGAGAGAGAGAGAGAGAGAGAGAGAGAGAGAGAGAGAGAGAGAGAAGTCTGCACATTTGCAGCCTGCAGGCCTGGCTTGACAAGGTTATTGTGGGTCATTGAATACTGAATTGCCTTTTCTAAAATGGAATGAAGCTGTATGCAGGGAATGATAACGGTGTTGGCCGCAGTCAATCTAAACTTCAAAAATACAAAATCAATTTCCTTACTTTCTTCTTATATCGATTTCCCTATCTTTACACCGCATGCTCTGTAATTTCTGTAAAATTGAGATGAATAAAGTTGTATAGTATTGTATTGAATTAGATTGAATGGAATTGCATTGTATTGCATTGCATTGTATTCTTAGAGTGATTAGGGTGAGTTTGTTGTGTAAGTAAGAGCAACATAAGATGCTTGTTACCGGTCAAAAGAAAGGCGCATATATTCTTCTTCTTCTTCTTCTTCTTCTTCTTCTTCTTCTTCTTCTTCTTCTTCTTCTTCTTCTTCTTTTTATTATGAAGAGGAAGAAGAAAAGAAAAAAGAAAAGGGAAGAAGAAGAAGAAGAAGAAGAAGAAGAAGAGGAATAAGAAGAAGAAGGAATCCTGTTTGTAAAACAAAAAGATAGAAGGATGAGGAATTCAGTATTCATGTTTATCGATCCAGTGAACTTCATTTGTACTGAGATTTAAAAACAAAGCATACAAATAATAATGTGATAATATATATTTGATACTATATGTTCCTTATTCCTAAATCGGACTCAAAGCTCGGCGATCTCTAACCGACGCACACACACATAATTATGTAACGGACACCCCTACATACACAAATAACACCTATTCAACTGATCAGGTGGTGCAAGAAGCCCGTCGCTAATAGAAGACGGAAATCGAAATGGAAATGTTATTGTTTAAATCTTACAGAGATTGAATTAGTGCATACAATACCATATGCATTAATGCATGCAATATCATTATTGAAGGAAGGGAGGAAACAGGAGTACCCTGAGAAAACCCTCGGTGTCCGGATAAGTCTCGTACCTAAGTTTGTCCCATGCGAGATTTTAACCTGCGACCTTCGGCATATAAAACTAGTGTCACGAGAGGCTAGTTAGACCCTGCACTAATTTAATTAATTTAATTTATTTATTTTGTATAGCGCAATTCAAACATAAAATGCTTCACAAAGCGCTTGATCACACGCAGCCACACACAGATACACACGCATAATAAATCTATTCTGCATTTAAAAACAAGACAACATGTAAACCTAGTAAAGGTAACAAACCAACAAATAAAAGTATAAAATCAGTCAATCAATCAATAATTTGAATAAACTTATATAAAATAAATGAATAATTTCACAAAAAAAATTTAAGAGAGGGACGTTAATACCAAAAGAGGCAGATCAACAATGCCTCATCTAAGATGTAAAGTGTAAATGGTGGTGAAATACAGCAGTTTTAAAAGTAGAATAGTCGTTTAATAACTAAACATCGTTACAACATATGACAGGCCAGATGAAGAGAATAAAAGCTTGTGTAATGGCATTAATCTGGTTTAAAAAGAAAACATATTTGTGATTCACATAATAATAGTAACAACACCAATAACAATAATAATAATAAATAATAATAATAATAATAATAATAATAATAATAATAATAATAATAATAATAATAATAATATTAATAATAATAATAATAATAATAATAATAATAATAATAATAATAATAATAATAATAATAATAGCAGTTTCTAATTTCATTTACAGTGAAAACAAGTTAAGAGGGATCAAATGTCATTTAAAAAAGCAAAACAATTTTAAGACAAGTACACGCATACGCACATGCATCCACGTACACACGCATTCACCCACACATTCACACACACACACACATTCACACCCATATTCACACACACACACACACACACACACACACACACACACACACCCCTACACACACACATTTCAGGTATCAGCGCAACAGGGTGTCCGCAAGGGAGGATGTTCTACAGGTGTAAGAGGAAGAGATAGGTTTTCATTTGGGCTTTGAAAGAGTCAAGAGATGGAGATTGGCGAAGGCTGCATGGGAGTTTGTTCCACAGGGTAGGAGCATAGACGGAAAAAGCTCTTTTGCCAAATGTTCCAAGATAAGGTTCCAACTAAGGTTTCTCGCCTTAAAACTTCATCCTGCTTTGGCCTGTGTATCTTAAAGTCGCTGCCTAGCAGACGACACAAGTCAGGACTGTTCTAAGCATAGGTAAGGAAACTCTCGCTAGGGTAGGCAGTGACCTCATCCAGCCGACCTATACCCATAACTCCCGTCAGAGGGCGCTACAGATACCTCACGAGATTTCGCGGGCTTGGACTGACCACTAGGCTAGGTAGAGCATTATTTGTTTAACTCTCGCCCGAGAAGGACGCACGCTGAAACCTCTCTCATAAGACTTCGCAGGTGACGGGTGAAACTCATTCATCGCAGTATAGCACAGCCTGACATTGTCAAAAAGGTAAATGGTCAATCGTTTGTTTCACCGCGATTATTGATATTATTATTGGATTATGTTTGTGAAGTCTTGCCATGTTTTATGATTGTGAATGTTAGTCAAACTTTGCTTGACCACATGGCTGACCCGCGACCGGTTTTAGAAACCACGAGGTATCCCACTGTTGTTTCTCCTATGTGTATTATTGCAGACCAGTGGCTGTATCAGAGAATGTGTATATTATTAATTACTTCTCCATGTGTTTATTTTAGCCATTATGTATATATGTATAGGAATTACGTTGGAGATTCCAGTGGACCACGGACATAGAAGATTGTTCGTCGCTTATCTCTATATAAGTGGAGCGATCACTGAAAGCTATTTCTGCCAACAGTGAGACGCTCTGCACACCCTTTTTAAACAAGGCGTTGCAGAAACTCGTCTGTTTTGCAGACTAGCAGGCTTGGTCCGATGCAGGAGATAGACCACTGAGAGTCAACCCTAACATTCGGCCTGCAAGTGGTGCATCGAGCACTGATCTCCGATAGCCCAATAGTCAACAACCAAGGAGGAGACACCATCACCACACCTCAACGATTCTGTTAAGTGACACAGAAAACGTGCACGAACACTGTTCTAGAAGGACTGTGTGTTAGTCCACTCTCCTGAAAACGAACATTAGGCCAACCAGAACAAATAGCCCAATGATGAGACAGTAGCAAATACCGAGAACAGTAGCAGAATAGATCCAGCAAAGATCTACCCATTCTACGAACCACTCGCAGTGAATTTGGACTGTTAAGTTAATCCTAGTATATTACGTTTTGAACATTTAAGTGAATATAGTGTTTAGAATTAGATATAGGGTAAACGAAATAAATGTGTGATATTTACTGTTAACAATTGGCTGGACTACCTATGTTTCATAGCCGCGCGAGAGCTAGTGTGTCAGTGAATCTTTTACCATTTTCTCCCTATCTCTATAACCCTGTCCGCACACAGACCGGGCTAAACATATATATGCATTAAGATTAGTCATAGGGTGATCACACTAGCCGATCCCCGCAGACGAAAGACGAGTGGGTAATAGCATTCCATTGTGCAGAGCCCAGCAACAATAGACCCACCGTCACAACCAGCACCCCGTCAACCGTGATACCAGGGAATCCTACCTTACAACAACAACAACAACAACAACAACAACAACAACAACAACAACAACAACACCACACACAGAGAAATTTGAAAAATAACAAGAAAGAAAGATAGAAAACAATGGAGGGGCGTGGGGAAAGGAGGGGGTGAATGAAAGTCAAGTCCAGAAACAACAGAGAAAAAATAAACAAAGAGATAAAAAGAAGAAGAAGGAGGAGGAGAAGAAGAAAGAGGAGGAGAAGAAAGAGGAGAAGGAGGAGGAGGAGGAGAAGAAGAAGATGCGTAAGCCTTTTATTCACTGCGGTAATTTAATTTGTTCTTCTTGTCAATAAGAAGAGACTGAAGAAAGCAAAAAAAGGAGGATCAGGAGGAACAGAAGAAAACAGGGACAAGAAGTTCCAATACAGAAGAAGTCTAGAATTCAAAGCATCAACGACATCTTGGGAAAATGTAGTTCTGGCAGGCGCTGTTCCGTTCTGCATGCCGATGTAATCTAATGACATATACATTTGGAGTGAACCCTTCTCTCACTTTCCCTTCGTTGTTAACATGGCACTTCCCAATAATAATAGTAATAATAATAATAATAATAATAATAATAATAATAATAATAATAATAATAATAATAATAATAATAATAATAATAGTAACAATCATAATAATAATAATGGATGCTATATGCTCTTTATTCCACATGTTACAGGGGGGACCCCTAAATAAACAACAAAGAAACATTCCTCACCCAATCATGTGATGTAATGGCAAGTCGCTATTAAAAGACAAAAAGATGTCGGATATTAATTTTGAAATTTTAGATAGACTGCATCCAATTCCATAATTGAAGGGAGGGAGGAAACCGGAGTACCCAGATGAAACCCTCGGTGACCTTAAAAGTCTCGCAACTTTATCGCTTACAAAAGGACCGTAGTCGTGTTTTCCATTAGCTTATTATTTTATATTATTTTAAATAGTAGTGTTCCATCCATGTTATTTGGTTACCCGTTTTTTTTTTCTCAATAATTCTAGATTCGACACAATGCTCCCTGAAAACATTGTACCAATCAGCAACCGTGTCCATTGATCGTTCGTGATTTATCAGAAGGTCCGGTTATACTCACATTCTTCCACCTAATTATCTTTACATTTTTTTGTTACTCACGCCAATTGTACCTCATAACAATCGTTTATATGTACAACCATTTCTTTGTTTAATAACCATATAGTTTTTTTTCTTTAAAAGGTTGCACATTGAATCAACGAAGAGAGCGGAGGTTGCTTCCACCAATTTGCATCTCCGTGATGTAATTGAATGGAAAATGATGTTACGCGATGCCAAATTGTCTCCCTTCTCTTGCCTTTTCTTTTTCCGGCATAAATAGAATACTTGATCACAGTTAAAACTTGAAGAGGACAACAACAAAAAAACATAGCAGGGCCACAAATAAGAGAAAAAAAAAGAGGAAAAGAAGAAGAAGAGAAAGGAGCAAGACAAAAATATATTAAGATTAGGTGATGGTGAAGAAAAAGAAAAAGAAGAAGAAATAAAACAATAGCAAGAGTACATGAACGACAAAGAAATAAAACAAAGAAAGAGAGAAGGGGGAAGAGACCGATATAACAGTTCAGATGGAGAAGAACAAAGAAAACAAAACAAGACAAGAAATAGGGATCAGGGAACGAACAAAGAAAACTTGATTCGTGCTAAAGAGAAGGAGAAAGAAAGAACACAGAAGAAGACCGTAAATAAACTTTAAAAAAAAAAGAGAGAAAATATTAAGAGAAAACGAACATGAGAAACATGATGGTCAAATACAAGATGATGTAAAGTCCCCATTGTTACACAAGGACATTTGACATGTGTGCAGCACAACACGAACATAAAACATGACAAGGACAATATCATAATCAAACAATAAAACATCAGCTGTATAACATCAACATTCATTCACATAAAACATTCTCAGATACACCAGCAATCAAACTATTATAAAATAAAATTATTTGCGACAATAAAATACGTACAGTAATATAAAAAGCATGCGACCAAATTAAGGCATGATTACAGTTGAATTTTAACAGTTAAATATGTAAGTTAAGACCAGAGGAACAAATGAGATAAGACAATTTCATTTATGACACTAATTACAATAAAAAAAGACGTTAAAGATTTCATTCAGGTTGGCCTAAAATTAGTAGCTTAAAATTAAAAAGCAAAAACAAATGCGGGTTCAGATGAGAGTATAAACCAAGGTCTAATCTGTGCACGCACGCGTTCCCTCTCACGGAGTATAAACTGACGGTTAGTGCCGGTCACACACATACACCCAGCACGCACTAGGTCCCTCCTCCCCATCCCCAGTCGCCCAGGAGTAAACACAGTCGTCTGGACGTCAGACCATGCGTCCAAAGGTTGCAGGTGGGCGCCTCGGGAGGTTTGATGTAGATCTTGTATCAACCAGGGCCTTGAGCAGCTTCGGATGAGAGTATAAACCGAGGTCTAGTCTGTGTCGCATACATTCCATCATAACGGACTTTAAAGATCCTGACGCTCCTGTCCTAGAGGGGTGAGTACCGGTGACAAGAAAACACCCAGCATGCACCTAGGTCCTTCTCCCCCATCCCTGGCTGCCCAGGATTGTGCTCAGTTGTCCGGGCGTCAGACCAAGCGCCCAAAGGCTGCGGGTGGGCGTCTCGGGCGGCTTGAGTTAGATCCTGTATTGGCCAGCGCCTTGAGCAGCTCTTGAGCTGGAAAAGCGCTATATAATAACGATTAAATAAATAATTAATAAATAAAATAAAAGCGCTATATAAGATTGATTTTTACAAACTCTAATAACAGTTCAAAACAATCGAAGATAATGAATTAATAAATTAACAACGATGAAACAAATAAAAAGAAGATTTAAGTGGAAGAAAGGGGTGAACAGACTAACAACACAGAGAAAGTTCGACGATTGTCAAAGCAAATCAAGATCTTGAAATTAAAAAACAACAACAACAAAGAACTGAGAAAATAACAATAAACCTTCTTTATAATCAATAAATACATATAGAAATAAAGAACAATACAATACAAAACATTTTGGCGCACTGAGCATTCGACAATGGTTGAAGACACGCTCGTTATAAATGGACATCTTCATCAGCATCTTTATTGTCCAGCTTTCACATTGCATACATAACAGTAGAATATTGCCTTTGACATGGGCGCAAAACTTTATATACAATAAATAAATAAACAATAATAAAACGTTCCATGCCTACAGCTATCAAAGGCTCCGCTACAAATTTCTTCTTTCACTCTCTCCTTCCTTCCTCCCTCTCTCTCTCTCTTGCTCTCTCTCTCTCTCTTTCTCTCTCTCTTCATCTCTCCCTTTCTCTCAATCTTTCATCGTCCATGCACACACATCCACACACATCAATATCTGTACATACACTATCCTATCCTAACTCGAAAGTCGTTGGGGTACCAAAGATGATCGTTTAACCAGCCCTCCTTCTCTGTCCTCAGCAACCCTCATGGCTTCGCTCAGTGTCAAGCCAGTCCAAGCTCAAATGTTGTCCTCCCACTTCTTTTTCAGGAATGGATAAAGGAACGTAAAAACGAGCAATAAAATGAACAGACATACTCAACTAATACATCTTAATAGCAAATATTGTGCCTGAGTGAGGTTTAGAAATAGCTTAGTCTAAAGGTGGCGTGAGACGCGATCGGCTTATGCACTAGACTCTAATGATTGATGACACTCGACGCTGTACGTCTGCCCCGCCGTCCCCTATTCACCCAATCCCGGGGCACAATTACTTCCACTCCTTCTCAACGTTCCCAACCGCACCGCCATCACCCTCATTCCACCATCTCAGCACTCCACACCCATCCCTCCATAAACTTGTCTTCCGTTGCACTTACTGACACTTGGGGGAGTGTTGTTATTCATTGTTCTACCTTTGCTAAGGAGGCCATTACACACAAAAGCAACTTGTAGAAGAACTTAAGACCCGAATTGCATGATAGTGTGTGGCCTGATTACCGTTGTGAGTGAGAGTCAGTGGGGTGTCGACAATGTTTATATATATACCAAAGCATCAGGACTTGCAAAGACCAACCTGCAATGCACGGTGCAAGGAGGCAGTAGAAGAGGGAGACAGAAAAAGAGGTGGGAGGACAACATTCGAGAATGGACTGGCTTGACACTGAGCGAAGCCATGAGGGTTGCTGAGGACAGAGAAAATGGTTAAACGATCATCTTGGTACAGGTGACAGTATAGAAATTGACAGTATAGAAATTGTGCTCCTAGGAGGTTTTTACCTCATCCATAATTAGTTGCTCATTAAGACTCTCTCATACGCCTCAGCAAAGCTATTTTACATTTACACACTATCTCATACGCCTCAGCAAAGCTTTTTTACATTTACACACTATCTCATGCGCCTCAGCAAAGCTATTTTACATTTACACACTATCTCATACGCCTCAGCAAAGCTGTTTTACATTTACACACTATCTCATACGCCTCAGCAAAGCTATTTTACATTTACACACTATCTCATACGCCTCAGCAAAGCTATTTTACATTTACACACTCACTGTCACAAATGTAGAAGTAGGGTGAAAAGGGGTGGAGGTCGGGGGTGGGAGAGGGGAGACCAAACAGATGGATTAAGAGTAAGCCTGACATTCATTTACTTGTGAGTCATCTCACACCACCTCGGGCTCTTTCTTGTGCGATAAATCTGTTGAGTGACACGTCACGCCACGCGCACCTCCCTACCACCATCGTCATTGCAATTTGCTTTCCAGAAGGCTATAACAAGAAGAAGAAGGTGACGAAGAAGGAGGAGAATGAGAAGAAAACAAAAGACAAGAAGAAGAAGACCAAGACCAAGAAAAGAAGGAGAAGTAAATGAAGAAGAAGTAAAGGAAGAAGAACAAAAAACTGCGAGAACAAGATATGTTTGTATCATTGTGTATCCATCAGATTAACCTAAGTTGAATTAATATAAGAAGAGATGAGAGCAACGAGGATTAGAAGAAATACGGTCTTGTTTGTTTTTATTTTCGTCAATTAAATATTAATCTGTCATTTTCTCTAGTTCAGCAAACCGGAACCTGGGTTTGGGCAATCATTCTTTTCATATTCACAAATGCTAAACTTCACCTAATGCATTCCACAACAGCGAGAAAGACAAAGCTGCAATTGAGGCATAATTCCTCCTTTGATAGAAACAAAGAACAGCACAGGTCAAATTCCAAGATCGCCCTCTAGCAGTAATAAATACACTTCACAATAAAGCGTCAGCCGCGTTGAATATAAATCCCACTTTAAGCTTACAGTCCACTTTTCTTTTGCACTCGATCGTTCCTTTTACACTTGAATTGTACGTAATTCCAGTCTTCGATGCAAAAATAGGCGAAGTGTCAGGGTTAAGTTCTAACTTGACCTGTTCTAAAATGTGCTAAACATTGCCTCGGCGAAAGCACGAAAAAGATTAAATACGTCTTGAGGTTTTTAATATAGGGTTTCCGTTTGGGTGTGTATTATTATCATTTCTATAATAGAGTTCCTTCAACGAGTTCAGATTACAATAAAAATTGTTGGGGTCGTATTTTGCATATATGGAATTAACAATGCTGGATTCCCCTGTCTCTGTCTACCACCTCCTTCCCTCAACTCATCCCTGTCTCTTTTCCCCCTTTATCCCGTCCTGTAATAAGTTTAGTCACTTTGTCTTACTGTGTGGTGTTGTGCCTTGCAAGATACATTTGATTTGTTCAAAGGCTACAATGGAAGTATGTTCTCTCTGTATCAAGTCGTAGGGTTTTAATTTCAAGAATCCCTTGTCTTTTTTTTTTCCTGTAAAGCTGTTCCACGACTTCGAGCTCCAATATTAATGAAGAAGAAGAAAGGGAAGTTATTGATTAGCAAATAGAACGGATTTTCCCTATCCTATCCTATCCCGTATATCGAAGGTCGTTGGGGCACCACAGATGATCGTTTAACCAGCGTACTCCATCTTTCTCTGTCCTCAGCAACTCTCATGGCTTCAATCATTGTCAAGCCAGTCCATTCTCGAATGTTGTCCTCCCACCTCTTTTTCTGTCTACCTCTTCTTCGAATCATTGCACCGTGCCTTGCAGGATGGTCTTTGCAAGGCCTGATGCTCTAGTGACGTGGCTATACCATCGGAGTTTCCGTTTCTTCACCACTGTGAGCAGGTCATCGTGTTGTCCAATGGCTTGTGTGATGGTCTGTCGGACTTTGTTGTTGTCGATGTGCTGGGTATAAGAAATGCCTAGAAGTCTTCTGTAGCAACTCATCTCCATGCTTTGTATTCTTCATTGTAGATCTGCTGTGAGGGTCCATGTTTCGCAAGCGTATAGGAAGATGGAGATCACAAAGGAGCGCAGCAGCCTTACCTTGGAATGTAGACTGATGGACCTGTCTGTCTAAATTGGGCTTCAATCTTGTAAGGAAAGCAGTTGTTTGTGCAATCCTGGGTAGGACTTCCTGTCGGGACCCATTATTTGATACAATGGCTCCTAAATATTTGAAGCTATGTACTGTGTTGAGGGATTGGCCTTGGACTTTGATGTCCATGTTGAAGCCATTGATGTTGTTGGTCATCATTTTGGTCTTCTCTGTATTTATTTCTATTTCAGAGACTCTGGAGGTGGTGTCAAGCCTCTGAACCAGCTGTTCAAGTTCTTGTTCCTCTCCAGCCAAGCCTCTGAACCAGCTGTTCAAGTTCTTGTTCCTCTCCAGCCAAGCCATCAATGTCATTTACAGAACGGATGTTTTAGATTGCTCTATCCCCTATGACGACTGTGCCTTCGTGATCTGCAATGGCATCTGACATGATGCGCTCTAGAAAGATGTTGAAGAGAGTTGGAGAGAGTAGGCATCCTTGACGCACGCCAATTGTTGTTCTGAACCAGTTCCCGATGGCGCTGTTGTGGAGGACTGCACTGGTAGCCTTGTCATACAGGTTTTTGATGACTTCAATAATTTTAGAGCTGATGTTGTACACTCTCCTGGTTGCCCACAGAGCTGCATGCCAGACTCGGTCAAACGCTTTTTTGAGGGCGTCAATCATCGCTTCTCCTCCTGCTTCGAGCAATTCCGCGGGTATGTTGTCCACTTTCGCTGACTTCCCCTTCTTCAATGATTGCACTGCTGACTCAACTTCTTCTCGGAGAATTGGGAGGATTTCTTCCTCTTCTCTTTTCTGGGAGAAATGATGGGTCTCCGTTTGGTGTGTGGCTCTGTCCAACTATCCAAGACTTCTCGTTCTTCTGTAAGGCATATGTAGACTTGCTTTGGATCGTGGAGACCTTGGGCTGTTTAACACTTGTCAGCCGCTTCACAGTCTGGTAGGCCTTCTTGCTGTGGTTTTTGTTCAGACTGTTCTCTATTTCAAGGCATTGCTCTTCTATCCTGTTCTCCTATGCTGTGCGCATGCCTTTCCGGATGTCATTGTTCATTTTTTGTTAGGCATAGCTCCCTTTGAGGTGTTTTTTTTCTTTTTCATATCTCATCGTTTATCACACAGGTTCAAAAGTTCAGGTATGATTCACAGTTTCTTCTTAACAAGTGCTTGCCAAGGATCTCAGTGGCGGCATCTAAACAGCTGAGTTGAAGGCGATTGTCATCTACTTCACCAGCTCCCAAAATAAACAGTGATGCAAATTTTCTTCCAATTGTGGCTTGGAATATTTCTGCCACCTCCGGGTCTTGCTGGCGTACTTTGCTGTGTTTACTCTCTTCAAGTGGAGCCGAAAAACATCATCACGAGATCGTGGTCACTTCCGATGTCTGCTCCTGGACAAGTGCGTGTCCTGCCAATGTATCTGAATGCTTGACCATGATGTAGTCAATCTGGTTGTGATGCCCCCCGCTGGGACTGTGCTATGTCCATGTATGACTAGTATCAGTGTCTTGTGCCTCGTTGTTGCAGTGGGGTCCACATGTGTCCCCTGTGGTGTATGCTCCCATGCGGGCACTTGCCATGTCCATCGTCTGGATTCTTTGTGGAGATCAAGGGTGTTTGCCAGTATCAGATTGTTGTATCTGGCAAACTCCAGTGACTAAAATGTCTTGAGACCCCTGTCGCCGTGTTCGTTGTTGCGTGGCGTGGGCCACATATTGCTGATACCTCCAGTTGCGGTGCCAGTTCTTGGCCAACCTTGGCATTCCAATCGCCTTCCACTATGATTATGTCCTTCTTCGGCACTTGGTCACGCACAGCCTGTAGATGTTTGGGGCATAGGCCTGGATGTTGAAAGGGGCTGTTCTCAGACGGATGGTATTTTCTACTGGAGACTGGGCGGCAACCCATAACAGTGACTAAAATGTCTTTGTGGACCTAGAATCCAACGCCGTGTTCGTGCTTGTCATCATCCCCGCTGAAATAAAGCGTGTGGCCTTTGTCGGTCTTTGTTTCACATAGGCGTTTCCAGCGCAGTTTGCTGATACCTAAAATGTTCCATCGATAGTGGTCCAGCTCGTGGGCCAGTTCTTCTAATTTTCCCTCCACAGTTTGGGTCATGACATTCCAGGTTCCTATGACGATGTTGTCTCTCGTGCGGATCTTGCTAAATTGTCAATCAGTAGCACACTTATCACCTCCGTCCTGGTGGCTAACGGAAGGCGCGGTTCTTGGTGACCCGGGCGACGACCGATCCGGTTTGGAGTGAGTGGTTCTTTTCATCAAACGGTGTGTCTTGGGCAAGAAAGACCTGGCAGGGCCCAATCCTCTCAAGGCTGTTGGCCACAGCCGAAATCCACGGGTACAGTGTGGCTCGCCTTAGCCTCGAGCATGTGATCGTTGAATCTGTAGTAACCACATACAAAAATGTCTATAAATGTCTGAAGTACGGGAAAAAAAATAGTTTTAAGACTCAACTTTAAGATTTCCAATGAAGAAGACTGTCTCAGAGCGTAAGGTAGAGAGTTCCAGACGGTGGGTGTTTGACGAGAGAAGGACCTAAAGCACTCAGAGCATATTTCAGCAATCACAACCAAACTTGGTAAGATGGTGTATACCCATGAGACCTCAAAAATGATCAGCCAATGAATGACTTCACTTCAAGGTCAAGGTCTAAGTACAAATATTAGTAAAAAAAAATAAGCAGACAATTTTTCTCAAAATTTCACTGTTTTTTTTCTAGGTTATTAATACTTAACTTATGATTCTTTGAGGCATGATAAATATTAATCAGACATACATAATATGCAACTGGTCAACCTTACTCCAAGGTCACACGAGCTGTCCGAAGCCTGTTTGCATAGTTACTTTGAAGTGACCTTGACCCTAAATTATGAAAGCTATTAAGTCCAAACTGTTTGTATTGAGATATGTTAGATTGATCTTTCATGTTCAGTTTTTGCGTTGATATTAAAGGTCGTCATTTTAGGCATTGCAAAAAAACAAACAAAAAATAAAGGTAATTGTACAGTGGCACAGTGGCATAGCTGTTTATTTTTATAAGTATGCAACAACATTGGGTTATTTGATAAGACATGCATGAGGGATCACGTGAGGTTCAAGGTCATCGCAAGGTCAAGGTCACCGTTCCTGTTTTTATGTGGAATGAAGATTTGTTGACTTGACTTGAATTTACTTTTAGATCAAGAATATGTCGTTGAACTGCCTCCATAAAGGTCCTTTAAGGATCTTCCTCCTGCTTTGTTGCTGAACTACCTCCAGATCCTCTAATTTCAGGATTCCTACTTCCTTTCTGTTATTATAATTACATTCCCGAAATCCTCGGGGTTTATTTGATATAGCTCCTTTCTCACAATAGGAACCAAATCACTCTTTTTTCCTTCCCTTGTACTGCTAACCCACAGAGGCCTCTGGAGAAATCTCCTGTCTTCATTCAGATTTGTATGTGCTACTCCTCCTCCTCCTCTGCCCCCTTCCCCCCAGACACACTCCCTAACCCCTCCCCTCCTTCACACCCAAACTCCAAATCCATTCAAAGTAGCCCATCTCCACGTTGTTGTACTCCCCTTACGTCTTTGATAACTCGCGCATTTTCATTCAGTTTGTAGTACTGACAAATCCCCGAGTTTAGAAAAGCTGGGCGATAAACAGGCGGAGAGAATAATACGGGAGTTAAGGTGTCACAGTATCAATTGAGCTCCATGCCGGTGTCACCGTGATTAATCACCCTTAAAACCATTGTGCGGCTGTGGACTATATACAAATAACTTCTTTGCTGAAAGTACTTAGTTGCCTTTTATTTGTGAAGTACACTGTTGATATTTACGTTAGGTAAACGTTAGACAAAAACCATCCAAGTCCAATACAGTTTTCAAAATGTTCGGCCCTATTTGTTAACAAGGATTCCAACGGTAAAACGTTACAGCATAAAACGAACCATTATTATTATTATTATTATTATTATTATTATTATTATTATTATTATTATTATTATTATTATTATTATTATTATTATTATTAATTAATTAATTAATTTATTTATTTTTAATTATTAGCTTGTTGTTGTTGATGATGTTTTAAGAGCGAAAGGAAAACAACTCGTGTTGAAATGTTGCCCGAAAGATACAAAAAGGTTCCGAGCAGAGCACCTGCAATAGAAATTTGAAGACTTTCTAGCGTACCAGCATTTAAAACCATAACTTACAGAGTGTCACTCTCTTGCTGTTTCATAATAATAATAATAATAATAATAATAATAATAATAATAATAATAATAATACAGGATGCTATGTACGCGCCTTTCCCCAAGGCTCAAAGCGCGGCGATCTATACCAACATACACGCTCACCTGTCTCATTTACCCTCACACACACCAAATACACATACATCACTCAAACAGGTGGTGTAAAGGCAGGGAGATCCATAATACTATTAGTGTGGACTATGGTTTCAAGACGGAAGAAAATCGAATTTTTATTTTTGAATTTTTTTATATTAACTGCATCCTGTACCATTATTGAAGGGAGGGAGGAAACCGGAGTGCCCGGAGAAAACCCTATGTGACATCAATAGTCTCGTATAGTCTCGTACCTAAGTCACATACGTTCGCCCCTTGCGGGAATCGAACCCGCGACCTTCGGCATAGGAAACCGGCGACTTATCCACTGCGCCACGAGACCACCCTCGTTTGTTTGTTTAATAAAAGGACAAAGTTCCAAAGTTCCATAATACTATTAGTGTGGACTATGGTTTCAAATATGTATTTAATGAGTTGGTCTTAGGCGGCAGGGATAGCTCAGTGGTCAGAGCGCACGACTTGTGTGAGTGCGTCTTGGGCGACGTGGGTTCGAATCCTGGCTTCAGCAAACTATTGCTTGATTGGATTGATTGGATATTAGGGGCCAGCGCCTTGAGAAGCTCTCTGAGTGCGCTATATATAAGAGAAATATCTTTTCTTTCTTTACAAGTAAATAAATCAACGCTTCCTTGGCTCCACAGATTGTGATTTAAGTTCGAACGACATTCCTAATAGACTTCGGTTTTGTTAAAGCATGTCAATGCTATCAAGTTTTGTCCTCCGGCTATCTCTCTGCTGGCTTGTTGATTTTCGTTTGAGATTTAAAGGCTTTCATTATCGCCACTGACCATTAATATCCACCTGCGGTTTGAGTCAGGTTTTGGTATGGTTATGTCAAATGTCATACCACAAACATTATAATGACGCAATGAAATATCGGATTTGTCTTCAGTTTAAGTGAAGAAAATGATTGAACCTAGCAAGGGTGACTGTGGATATGGGACGCAGTTGGCTCAGTGGTCTGTGCAATGGTACAATACTTCAAGCATTGACTATTAAGTGATAACATTGGAGTTCGGAGTTCCGCCACCCCCCTCCTCCCTCCCTCCCCTTTCCGCCCCCCACTATACAACCACCACCACCCCCCCAAAAAAAAACCACACACACACAAAAACAACATGATCCTTCGAAACTACTGTTTGGGATGAGAGTATAACCCAAGATCTAGTCTGTGCACGCACGCATTCTATAGCACGGATGTTAAAGATCCTGCCGTTCAGACGCTATGTTCCTTCTTCCCTGTCGTTCTGGATAACACTCAAGGGCGTCATATGATGCGCCCAAAGGCTGCAAGTGAGTGCTTCGGGCGGCTTGAGTTAGATCCTGCATCTGCCAGCGCCTTGAGCGCCCTTGCTTGAACTGGAAACGCTCAATAATAAGCTACATAAGAATGATTCAATAAATAAATGGTACGCTGACCTGCATGTATGTTGGTGGGTGAGATGGAGTAAGCTTAGGGGTGGTGGGGTAATCAGTGTGACCAATAGACGTGTAGCAAGGTGGTATACGGAGTCAGGAGTGGGAAGGAAATGATCGATATCGTTTTATCGACGAGCCATTTATCAGTTCGACACTCGTCTAGCTGGTCATTGAAGCCTCAGACACCCCCCACCACAGTCTACGCTACCCCTGTTTTGTTGTAACTGCCCCATATTTTGCTCTCTGTCATTTCTCCTGCAACCACCTTATTCATATTAACCACTTTCAAACAACCGCGACTTCAACTTGGCCTGTCGTAGATCTATGTGCACATTATTCACATTCCTACCTCAGGCTAACATCCCCACTTATTTAATTTTATTTTAAGCTTTCCTGTATAAAGATTTTCTTGCTCAAAAGCTGCTGCTCCAGATGCCGGCCAATCGTGGTGTCCGGATCATTAAAGGCCTACCTTCAACCTTGAACCCCCACCCCAACCCCGGCCCTTTTGGTCCCCAATCCTCCCTCTCACCTACCCCAACATAATCCTGTCTCCCCTTTTGTGTCTAATCTGACCATAAACATCGCCCCCTATTAACCCGTCCCGTGGACCTTCTCATTCCGCACATAATCCAACCATTTCCCCCAAGCTCACTCCTTTGAAGCGTATCTGACACGAACAGTGGGGTAAATTCTCTACCTAAACACTTATTCACAACACGCCGACTGATATCTTTAAATATTTACCCATTCCATTTTGTGAAGCAGGCAAATGTGTATCAAAATAATGTTACTTGAAGCCACCAACGCGTGTTCCCAGGTCATAATTGAATCCCCTCTACTCCACTTCTCTTCCTATCTCTACCCCCGTTTTTGTTAACCAAAACCTAATTCTATTTCCCCTCTTCCATCCATCCCTCTATCCCTGGACATCCTAGACAATTTATTCAGCCATTAACTGTACAGAACCGAATCAAGTTTCAGTGAAGCCAGCACTATTCTTTCCTCGGGTCAAGTTCCCTACCTCAATCTTTGTTTCGTTGATCCCACAGTGGTACAGCGTTCGCCTGACACATGTTCGAATACCGTGGTGGGCAGGTTTAAAAAAAAAGCCGTTTTGACTTTTAACAGTATGATTGCTCTGGTGGTTTAGTGTTGATTTAGGTCCTCATTCCTCTTCCCTGGGAAGATTATTCCCGTCGTCTGTCCTATCGCCAATGGTGGGTGTAGAGGTTAAATTTTAATGTTCATTCTCTCTCCCCCTCTCTTTCAAAAAATGCAAACACTCTCCCTCCCCCTCCTTCTGCCTTCATTAGATCTAACCCTCTCACCCTATACTTCATCTTCTCTTAACCACTCTTCAGGACCTCCCAGCCACCCAAGGCCTAATCGAAGTTTCGATCTGCTGTCAGCGACAACATTTAAATTTACTTCCACCCAGCGTGGTCCAGACGACAGGGCTGAACCGTTCCCTATCCCTATCCTATCCCTATCCCGGAAAGGTTGGCAGATTTTTATCGCTTTGGCAGTGCTGTGTCTTTGCTTCCGTGCCCCAGTCACAACACCATCCCACTCTCCTCTTCTCTCCCTCCCTTCCCCCATTCCCTAGCAGAAGAATTTGTAACAATGACTATCATTCAGTATATGAAAGGCACAGATCACACCGTCTGTTCTATAATGTCTCTGTATAAGATAAGATAAGATAAGATAAGATAAGATAAGATTTATTAGCCATATGTCAAATCAATACAATTTGTACACTAGGAATTTGCCTTGGTCAGCGAGCATGCATACAGTATTGGCACATTCACACATCTATTCTTAACACACATCACATTGTAACATTAAAACCAAACATGTTTACATGAAATGTTAACAGTAAACATCAAAAATCATAGCCGGTATGCATGCACTGTAAAAGATCTAAGATAGTTTAGTCCGATGACTGTGCAACTGCAGTCATTCCATTTACACTTAGCACTCAACTCCAGTCATTTCATTTACATTTAGCACTCTTATTGCACTTGGAAAGAAGCTGCTATTCATTCTTTTTGTCCTTGCTTTAAGTGATCGAAGTCTTCTACCAGAGAGCAGGAGGTCAAACAGATGGTTACCCGGGTGCGAGGGGTATATTCTGCGCGTTTCGTAAATATCCCTCTCCTAAACTCTCCTTCCTCTCAATACTCTCCCCACCCTCTCATCACCCGGCCATCTCTCTCCCTCTCTCTCTCTCATTCACTCTCTTATCCCCATTCCTCTTCCGCTCTCCCTAGGCAGTTCTCATTACCATTGCATGAAAATTACAAATCATTCCGCCTCTCCAGGTCCCAAGCGAGAGCTTCGTGGGCAAGCTAACAGCGATGAATTACACACCTTCATCAAACATTCATAGCCTAGATCTCTACGGTGTTGGAGAGAGAGAGAGAGAGAGAGAGAGAGAGAGAGAGAGAGAGAGAGAGAGAGAGAGAGAGAGAGAGAGAGAGAGATTCAGATTCAGATTCAGATTCAGATTCAGATATCTGAATCTGAATCTGAGAGAGAGAGAGAGAGAGAGAGAGGATGAGGGGGGAAGGGGGGGACAGTCACCACGAGAAAAAGGTGTGTGGGGGTGGGGGTAAACCAGAAGAGAGTGAAATGGAGAGAGAAGAAGGAAGGATCTTTTTCAAGGAAACGATGAAAAGTTCCCTAGGGCAGTAAGTTAAGTAAGTTCACAATCATGTGTCATTCAGACAGTTTGAAATAACAGCGAAGTACCATTCCTTAGGCAATAGAGTATCAGAGACCACTTAAACAAGCAAGTAGTCAAAATCCTAACAGAGTGAAAACATCGTCCCATGCTGAGAATTTTTTTTTCAAAAAGCGATCTATGATCCTCGGTGTGATTGCTGCAGCTGCAGCAGATATATCTTCCCAGCACAGTTGTCAATCAAAATATGTGAAATTTCCTGGCGAGTTTGACATTCCATGGAGCGTCATTAATATTACGTTTCCCCGTCAATTATCCTCCGAGGGCAAGGCAGTCTTTAAGTTGGTTCGTTTTTCGCGAAAGTTAGTTTACCCTAAAACTGCCATTGTCATTACGTTCAAAACTCTATTATGTGGACGTTTGTTGCTCACATCGACCACTATTGTGTGAATATTTGATATTTGTCCCACCATATGTACACACTGTCCCTGTTTACCAATACCAAGACAAGTCCAGCCAGCGACCAGCAGCTATTTTTTTCGAGGCTGATGGCGCGTGGCACTCCAACAAGTTTTCTTGTTTACATTCCAACAAAGTGTTTGAACGTTTTCTCGCTTTTCTACGTTGTGTAACGTTATAAAGCGCCCAAATCCGACAGGTTATTTCTGTGAGAACGCTTGTTAACGCTACGACACAGAAACGGCATACCCCGTCCACAAACCCACTCACACGCCATGTTGACACGTGCAACTGGTGTACCTGTGTTATTTAATATTACTCACCTAGACAGCTTGTGCCGTAACTTTATGGTATGGCAATTTTACAGTCATAGATTTATACATTTATGTCTCTTTTACTGATCCCATAACACATATCCCCCAATTTGAAATTGTATGCGCACATTTTGATGCCAGTTCTCATTTTACGATGACAAAACAGATTCAACTTGGTTGTGCACACATTAGCCTTATGTCTTTCACGGATGTGCTACAAATTAAAGGAAGCCGCACATAATGGGACCCCGTAATCCATTCCACTCTCACGTAATCCCACTAACCTAGCATTGCCTTAAGGGACGTCGTTAATAGGTTATTGAGACACAGCGCATGAACCACGCCGCTAGCAGTGTGTATAAAATAGTTCATGCATGAGAAAGCTTTCACAGACCAAAAAAGGATAATTATTGATTTCGTGTAGGTTGTTTAGACAAAACCAATAACATTATGCTAGCAGAGAGAAAACTCTTTGTTATGACTTCAACTGATACAACAAACACAATAATATTGTGAAAGAAATGTAGCCACATCATCATCGCTTTTAGATCGAGGCAATGTAGGCATTTTATATGTATGTGTTTTGTTGATATTGTATAATGATGTTTGTATTTTGTTTTTGTAAACGGGGGTTCGAAAAATTAGAGTATAGCCTCAGCGTCCCCTGCGTGTGATGTCTTTATTGTAAAGTGACCGGCTGGTAGATTGCCTTCAGTGATACCACTAGTGTTGTTTCGGCATATTCTTTTATGCGGATCAGGGGTGAGTCTTCTTTCACTTCTCTGGTCCTGATTTGGCTCGGACGAGTCCCGCTGGACCTAAAGCAATAACCATGTAATGTAAAGTTTAGATCGAGGTCGAGATGAAAATTGCATAAAAAGTTATAAATTGTCTAATAAAGAGTAGAGATGACTGTTTGTTTATATATTCATACTTTGGCTTAAAATTAGCCCTATCCTATCCTGTCCCGTAACCCGGAGGTCGTAGGGGCACCACAGATGATCGTTTAACCAGCATACTCCATATTTCTCTGTCCTCAGCAGCCCCGATGGCTTCGCTCAGTGTCAAACCAGTCCATTCTCGAATGTTGTCCTCCCACCTCTTTTTCGGTCTCCCTCTTCTTCTACCTCCTTGCACTGTGCCTTGCAGAATAGTCTTTGCAAGGCCTGATGATCTGGTGACGTGACCATACCATCGGAGTTTCCGTTTCTTCACCACTGTGAGCAGGTCATCGTGTTGTCCAATGGCTTGTGTGATGGTCTGTCAAACTTCGTCGTTGGTGATATGTTGGGTATAGGAAATGCCCAGAAGTCTTCTGTAGCACCTCATCTCCATGCTTTGTTTTCTTCGTTGGAGATCTGCTGTGAGGGTCCATGCTTCGCAAGCATATAGGAAGATGGAGATGACAAGGGAGCGCAGCAGTCTTACTTTGGAATGTAGACTGATGGTCCTGTCTTTCCAAATGGGCTTCAACCTTGTCAGGGCAGCAGTTGTTTGTGCGATCCTGGAGAGGACTTCCTGTCGGGACCCATTGTCTGATACAATGGTTCTAAATATTTGAAGCTATGCACTGTGTTGAGGGATTGGCCTTGGACTTTGATGTCCGTGTTGATGCCATTGATGTTGTTGGTCATCATTTTGGTCTTCTCTGCACTTATTTCCATTCCATAAGCTATGGAGGTGGTGTCAAGCCTCTGTACCAGCTGTTCAAGTTCTTGTTCCTCTCCAGCCAATCCATCAATGTCGTCCGCAAAACGAAGATTGGAGATTGCTCTACCCCCTGTGCTGACTGTGCCTTCATGATCTGCAAGAGCATCTGACATGATGCGCTCTAGGAAGATGTTGAAGAGTGTAGGAGAGAGTAGGCATCCTTGACGCACACCGATTGTTGTTCTGAACCAGTTCCCGATGGCGCTGTTGTGGAGGACTGCACTGGTAGCCTTGTTATACAGGCTTTTGATGACTTCAATAATTTTAGGGCTGATGTTGTACACTTTCATTGTTGCCCATAGAGCTGCATGCCAGACTCGGTCAAACGCCTTCTTGAAGTCTATGAACACATGATATAGATGTTGTTGGTGCTGTAGGTATTTCTCACAGATTATTCTGAGGTTGAAAATCTGTTCAGTGGTACTTCGCCCTGCCCTGAATCCTGCTTGTTCTTCAGCTATGATTTGTTCAGCTTGGGGTTTCAACCTGCTGAGTATTATTTTCAGGAGGATCTTGCTGGGATGGCTGATGAGGCTGATGGTGCGGTAATTTTCACACTGCTGAAGGTTACCTTTTTTGGGAAGAGTGATGACAAGCGACTGGGTCCATGGTGGAAGGCGCGGTCGTTGTTGACCCAGACCGCGACCGATCCGGTATGACACTCTTCTTTGTTGCAACACCCACCTCTTTTCTTTGGGCTTACAGTAGCTTGGTGGCGACCATACCCGGTTATACCGCCGGGCATTCGGCCGCACCACATAGCAAACTTTGTGAAAACAGGGACACCACTTCAAGGTGTTGCGATGGGAACGTTTATGTAGGACAAGCCATTGCCAGGAGTAAACCTACTACAGCTGGAAAGGAGAGGCTATTGGGGAAACAAGTTACTTTCCTGAGTGAGCGGGAGGTCCAGCCCAGATCCCACTGTCCCCCCCCACCCCCACCCCCGAAAAAAAGCACGTGGAGAGAAAGGATAATGTTAAAAAGCCGTTCGAAGGCAGATACAGTTTGCCTATTGAATTATTAATATTTATCTCAGCCAAGCGGAGGTGGGTTCACTGATTCTGAACATCTCACATCATTATTACATTTGATCGATTTTTTCCTTAGTCTAGACGTCATTACCCCACCCACACATCCTCTCTCTTTCTTTTTTTTTTTTTTTTTTTATCTCTTTCGCTTTCTCAGACAAAATATAAACAACAAACATCATCATCATAAACAGAGACATGCGATAAGAACTACGTATGTTAGGTGATCTGAGAACGCTATGCAAATACAACACAGCAAGTGCACTTATTGGAACGTTTCCGTTTACCCTCTTCCTCCCTTCCCCCCTTCTTCCATACCTCCCCCTTGCAACAAACCCAATCCCCACGCCATTTTTCTATTACTGCCTCCCCCACTCCTTGCAGAGTATTGGAGCTGACACAGGGAAACCCCACACGTCTCATACACTCTGGGTACAAATTACCCCATGGGATGAATCTAAATTTGTTCCCTATTGGTTTCAGAAGGCGCAACAGCCGGAGGAGCGATTAAGGAGTTTTGAGATAATATTTATGTGCTGTTTTAATCTCCCTCCCATCACAAACCACCACCACCCTCCTCCCCTCTCCCCATACATTATCAGCACCACCCACCCCCTTTCTCTTCACCTCGAGTTCCATCTCCACTGCAGGCAAGGATTACTGTGGTTTAGTTATTATTTAATTCTTAACTCTCTCCCCTACCCACATCTCTCGCCCCAGGCTGTGATACCGAGTTGAGAGATTATTATGATATGATAATCCTCTCTATCCTCACGCAACCCCCTCTCCCACCACACTCCCCACCCCGCCAGTCCTCACCACACACACACACACACACACACACACACGCTTGATCACCTCCCAACATCTCCTGCTACAGATCATTAGATGTAAGGTTATATTATGCGGTTTTAATTCTCCATCTCCACCTCGCACCTCTCACCCTTCATACCACTCCAACACACTTCATACGTACCAAGCTAATCCTCTGGCTACATCATCACTAGATGTAAGATAATATTTATGGCGCTTTTTAATCTTCTTCCCTTAAGCTAGGAGTAAGCCGTGATAATACCCACCCTCCATTTACTGCAACGTGGCAATGCTGATTGATTACACTGACTGGCCGTCAGGGAAAGTACCATAAGGCTGCTGATCAAGGCACATACGCTGTGATATAATACAGCGTTGTAGCGTAATAAATCAGGTTGCAAGAGGTGTAGTCTGCAACTATTATATTTAAATTTTAAAAAAATGTATATTAGTCATAATAGATAACACGTTCACCCCTATGTACGCAAGTCCAACCTCAACCATAGACCAAGTAACCCTAGCCGGTGTACCTAACAAACAACTTTGAGCGATTACCAGTCCTTGGACGATCAAAGGTATTCGCAGTTGTGTGCTAATCCACAGCAGTCATCTCCCATCATTCCACCCAACGACCTATCATTTGCCCCCTCTTCTTTTACCCCCCTCACGCCCACCCCCTCTCTTCCCCAATACATAGACTGACAACATTTTTATCTCTGTACTCCCCCACCAACACACTCACCTCTCTCTCTCTCTCTCTCTCTCTCTCTCTCTCTCATCTCTAATCTCTATCTCGTTTCTCTCCCACTTCATCAACCCACTACCCTGGCCCCCTCCCCCACCCCCCGCCCTCTCTCTCTCTCTCTCTCTCTCCTTATTTCAATAACAGCTAGCGCTGAAAGCTGGTGGTGTTTGCTAAAGCTGATATGGTTGAGTTCGTGTTTCTCGTGGTTTGCGCGCAGATATCACGTTTTTTTATTTTTTTTTTATTTTTTTTATTTCAGAGTGGTTTAGTTGCTAACAGCAAAAAGAATGCCGGTGCTCCAACCCAAAGCGCAATATGTGAATATTCATATAATAAATTGTGACACAACAGATTGCCTGTCTGTGCTTCTTAACTTCGGTCGAGATTTTACCAGTTGACATGTTGAGATCATTGTTGAGTCGCAGCTAAAGACGTCTTGGTCTCTTTATTATCGCGTTTATCACAACCAGGCATTTGAATTTTCAACTGTTGGATTTGTCTGTTTTTATTTTTCTCCCTCTTTCTTTCTTGCCCTCTGTGCCTTTCTTTCACCCTCTCATGACCTGTTTGCAAGACGAGGCTGTACTGCTTAAAATCCTTACCCTAAGTAACGATCAGTATTATAGGATCAAAAATGTAGTTTGCTCCACCTCCCCACCTCCCCACCTCCCTCTGGTAAGCAAAATTCATTGTA
Source organism: Oncomelania hupensis (assembly GCA_036898135.1). Taxonomy (NCBI): domain Eukaryota; kingdom Metazoa; phylum Mollusca; class Gastropoda; order Littorinimorpha; family Pomatiopsidae; genus Oncomelania; species Oncomelania hupensis. Next base: position 4,344,693 of record CM072511.1, on the reverse strand, counting down.
CCTTTTGCTTATAATACTAACATCAGGCCAGTTTTCTCTCTCACTACTCCCCTTCTGACAAGAATAACAATGTGGAATGCTCTTAAATACAGCGTATCGCCGTGAAAAGGATCCATTTTATTGCTCTAGATTTCAAGCACTGTGAAATCAAATATTGGGAAGGCAGATTCGAGCTTGTCACTCGATTCAATAAATCTTAGCTCAGGGTTGATTTAGGATTACGCGCGTAGATCAATATTTGCAAATAGATTGTATTTTACTTGCTTTAAACCTTAGCCAGCAAACAAACACTGAAACACTGAGTGTTAAAACAAACACAATGCATCGACCCAGGCTGATTGCAAAGAAAAACAACATACTTATAGTGTAGTCACTTGTGTTTGATTTCTCCCTTGAATTTAATCTTGACACTGAATAAAACTTAAATCGAACTTAATTCCGGCATACAAACGGTTGGTGTTGAGTTTGATAATTAATTTCCATAGTAATATCTTTAGAGTCTCACAACTAATGAAAAATGACTATTTAGACAGGGGATCACAGTTGGTCATAAGGGTGTTTGTGCGCGCCTTCATGCAAAGGTTGGTACTCTTACACTAACACTCGTCAATCAGGGACCTCACATTCACATAAGCGATAACGCGCACGAGCCTTGAAAGTTATGGGATGTTCTTTAATATTGCAAGCATGATACGACAATCACTTCACGTTTACTAAAATTCATGCTAAAACAACATATATCGTAGTCCCTAAACAATCGTGGCCAATCAATGTGCGGTAAAAAACTAGGTCAAAGAAGAAAAACAAAATCATAAGACATTGTATACAAAAATAACAAACATTATCATAAAGCAACCATCTTTACCATAATATCTTCCTTTAACTACGAAACACATATTCAAGACTAATACACTAACACGTTCTAAGCTATAATCAAAAACCTATGCAAAAAACAACTGCTAGTCAGAACAAAACATACACGTTTAAACAAAATATTTAGACAGCCCCGGACAAGGAAACGTTGAGCCTACAGTATTCCTTCAACCTTAATACTGCATGCTAGACAAAACACACACTACAAAAACGTTAAGCTTACAGTATTCGTTCAACTTTAATACTGCATGCTAAGCTAGACACACACGACGAAAACGTTAAGCTTACAGTATTCGTTCAACAACATTAATACTGTTTGCTAAGGTTAGACACACACTACGAAAACGTTAAGCTTACAGTATTCGTTCAACTTTAATACTGCATGCTAGACAAAACACACACACTCAGCATCTAAGCACTCAAATGACCCTGGGCACAACACACACTAGGTGCTGTGCCTGTCATGCTTAAACGACTGAAACAAACAAAACGTTACAATACACAAAGACAAAGACACACCCCCTTATTATTCACATCGTTAAAGGGTTACATTTAACATTGACACTAAAAGGTCTAATAAAACTTAGCACAAAATAAACCTTTCCAATCCAAGTTGGCTACCTTTACAAAACTTAATAATATTGGCCCAAAAGAACACTAAAAGAGGCCAAAATATGACAAATTGATCATGAATCCACTAATATAATGGAAAATACGTCACACAAATATCCACAATGGTCAAATTGAAAATAGAAAAAGACAACATAAAAAAAAGAAAAACAAATTTACCTTATGCGCTGTATGGTTTGACTAGAATACCAAAACGTTGCTTCACATGAAGGGACATCACGGTCAACAAAAACGTGGAAAAAATGTCTTTTGAAAAACAACACTTCACATATCATTCAAAACACTAAAAATATTCAAAGTTGGCTAAAACAAACTAAAACTCGGCCTAATAACGTTAAACTTCTTAAAAAAATGCCCTCAGATCCTCCTACTCTCTTTTCTAACTATTTTTCTATCTACCACGTATCCCTGTCTTGCACCAGCCTTTATTCTAATCCTAAAAACTCAACATTAACTCCCACACAACAATGGACTCTTCGTGCTGACGTCCATTTCCGTACAAAATATAAAACTACATTTCAACTTTGACACTGCCTGGTGACAGCATCGGTCTGACACCTGCTGACACAAAACAAAATCCTTCCCACCAACTATCTTGTCTCATCACTCCCTCGCTTATCTGCCTCTACAGACCGGGAAAACCTAACCCTAGATCCAACACATTGGCGCTCGGCAGAAACCCACTCTTAAAAGATATACATTGTAAATTTAAAGAGAAACAACAGTACAAATCAAACCAAAAACATTCACCACTATAAATGCACAATGATTACATCAAACAATATACTAAACCAATAAACATAACACTTCAAAAGCCAATTAACAAACATGTACATTCCTAAACACAATATATATCAACTACTAATTAAAAACTCTATAACTTACTAACTAAACATACCTCTTCCTTTATCATTATCATCGTACTATATTTCAGTTTATGCAAGCATAAAACCAACATTGTTTATACAAACTGTCGGTCTGTCAAATTACGTTGCACTAACATAAAACCCTCCCATATCCTACAATACCAGCAGATATTCTGCAAATTGCTGCAGCCACTAATCTTCTGGCTTAATCTTTCAACGCTAAAAGGCAAAACAATAGGGCCAGACATCCCCGCCAATGCACACTGTATCATTGTATCGTTTTGTCAATCATCACCCAACTTTTCTCATCCCTACTATCTAGCGGCGTCACAAATATTATTCATCCTAATATCTAATACATCAGCCTCCAAACTTGGTTACATCCTCACCTCCCAACCGTTATCCCATCGGCGTCCTCGCTGATACAAACGTTATTAATAAACATTAAATTTAGCTTTAAATCAAAAATCAAACAAACAAACAAACAAACAAACAAAACAACAATTAGGTGAATGCACGCCAGAACGGCGTGCACACTCCCACCGGAAATTATATTGATATAATTTACTCCAAGAAAAAATCAACACTAAAAACATTTTCCTTATACAATAGGAAGGAACCGTTTGAACATGGCAACATCAAATTACAAACCATTTCTTATGTTACAAAAGAAACAAAAACATACACAAAACAACAACCACAACCACAACAAAAAACAACAAACAAACAAACAAGTGCAGCATAGGAACCACACCGCTCAAATTCACAGCGACCTTCAGGCCGTTAGTAACAACACTAAAAATCGTCAAATTGTATAAACACTTCAGTCTCATGTTCAATTTCAAAAACTGTTCATTCAGATTTGGGCTCTTCTTCGATTTTTCGATCCTCGCAACCGACGAGCACAGTCAACTGGTGAATCGGGCGCTCCAGTATGCGACTATCTCCAGTGGGACGTCCACGATCGTCTAGAGCCTTCGTTCCGACAGACACCTTCACCTTTCTGACCAATCCATCGGCTCCAGGCATCACCTCGATCACACGAGCCATACTCCAATCAGACCGACACAAGTTCTGATCATGCAAGACGACAACGTCTCCCACCTGTATGTTCGCCTGGGGGCGCTGCCAGACACGGCGTGCCTGTAGGAGAGTGAGATACTGTCTCCTCCACTGCATCCAAAACTCATCAGCCATTCGCTGGACACAGCGCCATCTTTTCCTGGCGTACAGGTCCGGATCCTCGAACGCGCCAGGAGGTGGAAGGATGGCACCCGACTTCATGGTGAGGACGTGATTTGGGGTCAAAGGGGGTGGCCCATCTGCAGACTCCAATGACTCAACCGACAAGGGGCGACTGTTTACGATGGCCATCACCTCGTATAGAAGCGTACGAAGTGAAGAAGTCGTGAGACGCTGGCCTGACCTCCTGAGTAGGCCATTCAGGACGCTGCGCACCGTTCGGATCTGGCGCTCCCAAACGCCGCCCATGTGGCTGGCTGCAGGGGGGTTGAAACTGAATTCGCACTTGCTCTCCAGCATCTTGGCTGCCAGGCGTTCCGAATCCATTTCCTTCCAGGCTAGTTTGAATTCGTTACATGCGCCTACGAAGTTCGTTCCCCTGTCACACCAAATGCGAGATATGTTGCCTCGCGTGCAAATGACGATACGCAAGGCGTTGATAAAGGAGTCGCTTGACATGTCGTCTAAGGCTTCAATGTGCACTGCCCTGGAAGCAAGACACGTCACGATCAGCCCGTATCTCTTCACTTCTCTACGCCCATCCTTGACATGAAAAGGTCCAAAACAATCCATCCCGCAGTACGTAAACGGTGGAGACGGTTCTAGACGCTCAGGGGGTAGGTCACCCATCATCTGTCCAGCTGGCCCGGAGCGGTGCCGTCGACAGTAGACGCAGCGACGAACCAACGAGGCGACCACATGACGGATGCCGATGATCCAGAAACCGCTGGCTCGCACTTGGTTGATCGTGAACATTCTCCCCTGATGGGCTATTGCGGCATGACAATCTTGGGCCACCAACGAAGAGAAATGACTATTACGAGGCAGTAGGATGGGGAACTTGTCGGCAGTAGAGGTTGACGAGTTGCGAGAGCGACCATACACTCTTAGTACTCCATCAGCGTCCTTGTGAGTGTTAAGTACCTGAAGCTGGTTGCGTAAGGAAGGCGTTGGGTGCTCGAAATGTTCTCTTTGAAGGCAGACGATGAGCTTCCTCTCGGTTATATTAAGTAGTTCCAGGGGAGACGACTGGTGTCCTTTAATAGCATCGCATTTGCGCACCAGAACAGCCAGAGCTCTTATCAGAGACGCCTTGGAGGAGAATCGTTGGGTGATCTTCTCAAACGAAGGAAACGTCAACTCTCTTGAGGTAGCAACCTTGCAAACTTTCACCTCAACATCGTCCTCTGGGATCTAAAAAAAACTGATATCCGATCGTGGTAGGGAATGGCGCAGAAACGCTGGACCATGGAACCACTCTGAAGCCGTAAGATCGCTCACTGACAATCCTCTTGATGCGTGATCCGCTGGGTTGTCTTCGGTCGAAACGTGCTGCCACTGACTGGCCTTTGAGAACTGGAGTATCTGTTGGACTCTATTGGCGACAAACACATGAAAACGCTTGGACTCGTTCTTCAAATAAGCGAGCACGATCTGAGAATCAGTCCAAAAAAAATGTTCGATGCTCTCAAAATCCAGTTCTTCCTGAAGAAATCTGGCCATCTTAACGGACAGCACTGCTGCAGTCAGCTCCAGACGAGGAACGGTCACGTGACGAAGCGGAGCTACGCGTGCCTTGGCGACTACGAGCGTGCTGTGGACGTTGCCAAGATGATTTTTGAAGCGGAGATATGAACACTGGCCGTATCCTACGGTAGATGCATCTGAGAAGTGATGCAGTTCCGCCTCCTTCACACTACCAAACTCCGTTGGTAAGTAGTTCCTGGGGACCTTGACACGACCCAGACTGGAGAGATCCGTCAACCACTCTTCCCAGCGTTCCTGAAGCGGTAATGGCAGTGGATCGTCCCAGCCGAGCTCTTTACGACACAGTTCTTGCAGAATCAACTTTCCAGTCAGCAAGAATGGGGCCAGGAAACCAAGGGGGGCGTAGACGGACGCTATCGTGGAGAGGACTCCTCTTCTGTTGGAGGGACCCAGTCTTGGGTTGTCAGTGAAACCCAGCGTGTCGTCGTCGGTGCACCAGTGAAGGCCAAGAGTCCGCTCAGTTTCTGGCATATCACCAGGGACCGAAAGTTCCGTGGCCTTGGTTGACGTGACTTCCGAATTGGGAAAGTACTCTAACAGTTCCTTTGAGTTGGAGACGATCTTGTGCAACCTCAAGTGCCCACACTCACAAATTTCCCTAGCTTTCTGGAGTACATTGACAGCTTCCTTGACAGAGTCATTAGCTTGAAGTCCGTCGTCAACATAGAAGTTACGCTGCAGAAATGCAGATGCCTCGGCGCTAATCCCAGCGTTGTCCCTTGCCACCTGCTTCAGCCCGAAATTCGCGCAGCCTGGAGACGACGTAGCCCCGAAAATGTGCACCTTCATGCGATAATCAAGCAGTGGACCTCTCGTATCGCCATCCTTCCACCATAGGAAGCGCAGAAAGTCACGATGGGGCTCTGAGACGTGAAATTGATGGTACATTTTTTCCACGTCGCAGGAAAATGCGATGGGACCCTTGCGGAAGCGACAGAGAACGCCTGAGAGGGAACTGATTAAGTCTGGGCCTTGGAGGAGAAGGTCGTTCAGGCAAGTGCCAAGATGGCGTGCGCTACAGTCGAATACCACACGAATCTTTCCCGGCTTCTTGTCGTTGTACACGCCGTGATGTGGAATGTACCAGCGGTTGTGGGCTCCAACCTCGCTATCGGGAATCAGCTCAGCGTCGCCTCGCTCCAAGATCACGTTCATAAACTTGACATAGTCGTCATGGTACCCAGGTTTCCTCTCGAACTGGCGCTTCAAGCCCATCAGTCGTTTAACTGCGGCACCTCTGTTGTCGGGAAGAGATGGCTTCTCAGGTCGGAAAGGTAGGGGCATCTCGTAGTGACCAGCCTCGTTGATCCTTACGTTCTCTCTCACAACCTTCATGAACTTCACGTCGTCTTGGGACATTGATCCTGAGTCACTATCGGCAAAGTCTCTCTCCATAACGTGTAATAGGTCAATACACGAGACCTCATCCACCTTTATCTTGTAGACGTGAGCCGTACGTTCTTCATCCCTCGAACCTGGCTTGACGATGATGCGCATGGACGAGCCTATGTCATCAAAGGCGACGGAATCAAGCGTCTTGCCAACGATGCTCCAACCTAACTTTGTCTCTACCGCAAATGGCAGTCCTTGGATAACATTTAAGGGCATAAGGGCTTCCGCGCAGTCGTAGCCGATGAGAAGGCCTGCTTCACAATCGGGGTACAAGGGGGGGTAGCTTTAGGGACAGGTGTTGGAGGTGCGGATGTACCTTGACAGTCTCCGGGGTTGGAATCTGTGTAGTGTCAAGGGACAAGTGGGGCCGCGAGATGGCGGAAGGGAGCCTGATGAACTCACTGGAGGAAAGGGACCGCACGCGTAATCCAAAATACTTCCTACCCGAGACCACAGCATTGTCCTCAGTTAGAGTGGAGATCCTGAGTATAGTGGGCTGCGATTTGGCTCCAATCTCCTCAGCCACTGACTGCACTATGAACATGGTATCCAATAGTGCGTACGTCAGCACCTCGACAGCAGGGTTGGAGTCACTGGAGATGAATACTGGCACAATCATCGACGTGAGTCCGTTGCTGCCTTCCTCCTGAGTTTGTAAGGCGGACACCGGTGGACAGGGCAATGGAGGTCTTCCTTGAGCCTCAGCAGTGGGAGTGGGGAAAGAGTCATTCTTTGATTCGCTCTGCATCCAGTTATCTCCACCCTTGCCGTTTGGCCTCGTAAACCTGAACTTGTCATCGTGGAGGCAGGTGGGATGGGTCTTATTACATGTCTGGCACATTTCTCTCTGGTTGCACAGACGGGACTTGTGATCTTTGCTTTTTAAGCACCCGAAGCAGATACCGTTTTTCAAAACAAATTCTCGTCTCTCGTCAGCGGACTTCTTGATGAAACTTTCACACTTCCCGGCATAGTGACCGGGGCGGTTACAGTGAAGGCAAGTGGTGACGACTTCAGACTTGGTAGCCAGGCTCTTACTGCTCAATGGAGTTCTTTTGACTGATGTCCCTGGTGCGACGGGCGGTGAAGGGAGAGTAGAGATACCAAAAACAGGGTCGTTTGAAATATCCGCTTCAAGAGTGACAAAGGCAACAAGTTCCTGAAACAGTGGATATCTTCCCATCTCGATCTTGGTCCGTGCAACAGTTCTGGACCACTTGTGTCCCATCCACTCAGGTAGCTTCCCTACGATCTTCTTCAAATACTGGGCATCGTCCAAGATGCCCAAGCCACCAATTTCCCTAGCAGCGACAGCGCATTGCTGCAAGAAATCCGACAGTCTCCTCAGTCCGAAGGGATCCTTGCTCTTCACCGGGGGCCATTCGTCCAGCTTGGTGCGGAAGGCCTGCGATACGACGTAGGAGTTGCCAAAACGGGTCTCCAACACTCCCATGGCTCTCTCGTAGGCGTCGCCTTCCCTCAACAGGAAGAAACCAGCCACAGCCTCCTTGGCCTGACCTCCGAGGTAGCGCTGCAGGTAAAACAGTTTCTCACTGCTTGTGATATTTTGACGTTCGATGAGAAACGCAAAGGAAGATCTCCAGGTGGGGTACTGCATAGGGTCTCCAACGAAAACACAGGGCTCCTGCATGGGGAGACGATTGATCATAAGTGCGTCAGACAGAGTTCTGGAAAGAGAGTCCAGCTGAGTGTCGTGCATGGTGGGGGGAGCCATTGGATATGAGGAAGGCGCGGAAGGAGGGTAGGCTGAAAAAGGCAGATCTGTGCTATGTTCGTTAGTCAAGTTACCGTAGGGAGGCGGCACTGGGTTCCCCTCGTTTTGCCAGATGACCTTGGGGAGAGTTTGGTGGGGGTCCAGACGTGAGGGCACAAACGGGGCAGCATTTGGACATAGGTGGGCACTGTGGAGGGTGCTGGATGGGGTCACCCCAGGGAATTTGAAGTTCACGCGTGGGCGACCGTCACATGGGGGGTAGGAGTAACGTACTCGGCGGTCGTCATCCTCATTCTCTTGAAGGCGATACGTCCAGCCTGGGTGGCTGGGGCCCGGAAAGCGAGGGCCTTGAGAATATGACGACGAGCCTCCAACACTGTGACGAGGTGGCCGACCAGCGTAGTCTCCGTGAGGTTGACATACTGTAGTCAGCAGCGCAGCGGGTGGTGTAGAGGATGTAGCAATAGCCGTGGAATAGATAGGAGCGTAAGGCTCCCGGCTGCAGACGAAAGACGCCCTCGCTCCGACTGGGTTCGGGCTGGTGACGTTGTATGCAGCAGCATCTGCAGCAGCTGCGGAGCGGTTGACGTTAACGTCGAAGCCAGTGACAGGAGGAGCGTGTTGTCGTGGCGCATTCAAGGTCGTTGAAACTCCATCGACAAGGTTGGAGACGGCAGCATCGATGGAAGTGGCAGGGACGTCAAGAGTACCGCCGGAGTGAGAACCTGTGACGGAAGGAACGTCTATCGTTGGCTGGTTGGCTTCAGGGACATCTTCGACGACAGCACCTGTACCTGTTCCTACCGCCACTGTTTGGCCATTGTCTATCTGAGGGACTGCGAGACTAGAGTAATGGCTAACGGAAGAAGACGGATGAAATCTAGTGCTCAATAGGTCAATAGACGGGAGAACAGGAAGACCCTTCGGAGATGACTCACATTGGTCCATCACCCGTAACATTGCTTGCTGTTCCCTGAGACTCGTCTTTAGTTCAGTAGACTGAATAAGCCTCAATGACTTCTTTCTTTTCATCTCGAACTGAGCTAATTTCACTGCCTCTTCAGCCCGCAGAGACGCTTCCTCTATGTCACGTTTAGCTTTTATTTCTGCCTCTCTAGCCTGTCTAGCTGCTTTTCTCTCGGTCTCTTCTTGCTGTAGAATGTCCAGTTCACTAAGCTGAGATTCTACAATGGCGTCACCTTCCACTTTCATGGCAAGAGCCGCAGCCTCTAGTTGCAGGTTTAACCTAGTCTCTTCAGAGCCGGCACCTTGAGAGCGGAGAGACCCGACGCGGGAAACTATTTGACTGCTTGTCTTGCTGCTACCGGACCTAAGACTAGCTGGCCTGTGAATAGCAAACTTAGCGCTAGCTGACTTGTGGGTGGTGGACTTAACACTAGCTGCAGCACCGCTATACACGGAAGTAGGCTTCCTAGCCACTATCATAGTCGATTCTCCTGCGAGAGCTTGAACGATATTGGAAATAGTTTCCTGAGCTACTATTTGGGCATTTTGCCAGCCTTCCTCAACGGGCTGACCGGCACCAAGACTTCTGAGATTCTTCTCGATAGCACCCAGCTCACTGCGTTTGTGCGAAATAAGTTGCTTGTGATTTGTTAAGAGTTCAGGACTAGGTCTTTCCCGGTTGAGTTCTTCAACTGCTGCACTAACAGCCCTTTCAAGAAGTGCACTTTGAGTTGCAAAGTTCTTAAGTTTGATGTCAATATGGTATTCTCTACCCTTGTCAGTTTGGTTAATTTCACGCCTAGGTCTCTGGGCGTCAACACTTTCAGCAATTCCAGAAATGGAGAGGGCAGCTTCTTCTTCAAAACTAATCTCATCACCGGAAGCCACAGCTTCCTTATCAACTTGATCCATAATAAAATGTTTCCTTTTACAACTCTATTAACAAACTACACAGTCTATAGAGCAGCCTTTAATTATTGTTCTTATGGTGACAGTCTGATTCCAGGCAAATACGTCTACACCACGTTCGTCAAGGTTATTTTTTACTAAACTTTACTAGAGGTGACAAGTGGCAATAAAGTTTCTTTTACTAAAATTTACTATATATATATAGAGGTGACGAGCGGCGACAAAGTTTTTTACTGTGCGCGCCTTCATGCAAAGGTTGGTATTCACACTAACACTCGTCAATCAGGGACCTCACATTCACATAAGCAATAACGCGCACGAGCCTTGAAAGTTATGGGATGTTCTTTAATATTGCAAGCATGATACGACAATCACTTCACGTTTACTAAAATTCATGCTAAAACAACATATATCGTAGTCCCTAAACAATCGTGGCCAATCAATGTGCGGTAAAAAAAACTAGGTCAAAGAAGAAAAACAAAATCATAAGACATTGTATACAAAAATAACAAACATTATCATAAAGCAACCATCTTTACCATAATATCTTCCTTTAACTACGAAACACATATTCAAGACTAATACACTAACACGTTCTAAGCTATAATCAAAAACCTATGCAAAAAACAACTGCTAGTCAGAACAAAACATACACGTTTAAACAAAATATTTAGACAGCCCCGGACAAGGAAACGTTGAGCCTACAGTATTCCTTCAACCTTAATACTGCATGCTAGACAAAACACACACTACAAAAACGTTAAGCTTACAGTATTCGTTCAACTTTAATACTGCATGCTAAGCTAGACACACACGACGAAAACGTTAAGCTTACAGTATTCGTTCAACAACATTAATACTGTTTGCTAAGGTTAGACACACACTACGAAAACGTTAAGCTTACAGTATTCGTTCAACTTTAATACTGCATGCTAGACAAAACACACACACTCAGCATCTAAGCACTCAAATGACCCTGGGCACAACACACACTAGGTGCTGTGCCTGTCATGCTTAAACGACTGAAACAAACAAAACGTTACAATACACAAAGACAAAGACACACCCCCTTATTATTCACATCGTTAAAGGGTTACATTTAACATTGACACTAAAAGGTCTAATAAAACTTAGCACAAAATAAACCTTTCCAATCCAAGTTGGCTACCTTTACAAAACTTAATAATATTGGCCCAAAAGAACACTAAAAGAGGCCAAAATATGACAAACTGATCATGAATCCACTAATATAATGGAAAATACGTCACACAAATATCCACAATGGTCAAATTGAAAATAGAAAAAGACAACATAAAAAAAAGAAAAACAAATTTACCTTATGCGCTGTATGGTTTGACTAGAATACCAAAACGTTGCTTCACATGAAGGGACATCACGGTCAACAAAAACGTGGAAAAAATGTCTTTTGAAAAACAACACTTCACATATCATTCAAAACACTAAAAATATTCAAAGTTGGCTAAAACAAACTAAAACTCGGCCTAATAACGTTAAACTTCTTAAAAAAATGCCCTCAGATCCTCCTACTCTCTTTTCTAACTATTTTTCTATCTACCACGTATCCCTGTCTTGCACCAGCCTTTATTCTAATCCTAAAAACTCAACATTAACTCCCACACAACAATGGACTCTTCGTGCTGACGTCCATTTCCGTACAAAATATAAAACTACATTTCAACTTTGACACTGCCTGGTGACAGCATCGGTCTGACACCTGCTGACACAAAACAAAATCCTTCCCACCAACTATCTTGTCTCATCACTCCCTCGCTTATCTGCCTCTACAGACCGGGAAAACCTAACCCTAGATCCAACACATTGGCGCTCGGCAGAAACCCACTCTTAAAAGATATACATTGTAAATTTAAAGAGAAACAACAGTACAAATCAAACCAAAAACATTCACCACTATAAATGCACAATGATTACATCAAACAATATACTAAACCAATAAACATAACACTTCAAAAGCCAATTAACAAACATGTACATTCCTAAACACAATATATATCAACTACTAATTAAAAACTCTATAACTTACTAACTAAACATACCTCTTCCTTTATCATTATCATCGTACTATATTTCAGTTTATGCAAGCATAAAACCAACATTGTTTATACAAACTGTCGGTCTGTCAAATTACGTTGCACTAACATAAAACCCTCCCATATCCTACAATACCAGCAGATATTCTGCAAATTGCTGCAGCCACTAATCTTCTGGCTTAATCTTTCAACGCTAAAAGGCAAAACAATAGGGCCAGACATCCCCGCCAATGCACACTGTATCATTGTATCGTTTTGTCAATCATCACCCAACTTTTCTCATCCCTACTATCTAGCGGCGTCACAAATATTATTCATCCTAATATCTAATACATCAGCCTCCAAACTTGGTTACATCCTCACCTCCCAACCGTTATCCCATCGGCGTCCTCGCTGATACAAACGTTATTAATAAACATTAAATTTAGCTTTAAATCAAAAATCAAACAAACAAACAAACAAACAAACAAACAAAACAACAATTAGGTGAATGCACGCCAGAACGGCGTGCACAGTGTTTGTTACCTTAAACTTTTAATTGAGATCAAAGGTGACGTTAGTACAAAGGACAGTGGGGTTGAAGGTTATGCTAGACCTCAAGACGTTACTGTACAGCCTCTTCTGCCTCTCTCGTGTCTTGAAGTTTGTTATGCTGGAAAACCAGATAGAAATACCGAACATCAAAATGCTAAAAGAGAAATGGTAATGTACAAGGGCTGCACGTTTATGTTAAATAATGTTAGTTTTATAATGTAAAATGAAATGTGTGAGTATAGGGAGATTACATTACATTACATTACATTACATGGTTGTTGCTTTAGATCCAGCGAACGGAAAGGGAGATGAGAGTGCGTTAGATTTGAAGATTTGTTATGTGCGCATGCATTTTAACATTATATATAAGTCTGAATGGCTTTTATTTATTTGAGCAATGTTTAACGGCTGTAATAATTCCTTGTAAGAGGTAGTAAACATTTGTTGAATTGATTTGAATTCTATTTTTCTTGGAGTTCTTATTGGGAAGCATCGTTTTGTTGTTGGCTCTCGTGTGTTGTCCACCTGAAGAAGAGTTTAGCCCGAACATTGGCACTGTGTGTCGTATCGTATGTCTTGTCGTTGTCAACATTAACATTCCTTTGTCTGATGTATACGTTTGTTTGTCAGTATTGTAAATGTTGAATGCTAGCAGTTCTTCTGTTTTAGTCCATTAGACTGAATGATGTTAAAAATATATGTATTTCGCCTCAACGTTTCGTCGTTTTATGATGGTAGTGATTAGTCCTTCGGTTCTGCATCCTCTACCACCGTTTGGAACTTTGGAACTTAGTCCTTTTATTTATTTCATACAACACCATCAAACAGGCTCGTAGCCCAGGGGGGGCAGTACATCTAACAAATGGGGAGCAAGGGTGATGGGGATACACAAAATAATACAGTATAAAGAAGAACGGTATAACAGTACACTGGAATATTGCACACACAAAACGTAACATATTAATGTTAAACTGTTAACGAACAAAGAATGAAGAAACAATATATTTAAAAAATCCCCCAAATAATGTATATAGATCTCAACCAAGAACATATATGTTCGAAATAAATAGCAAAATAAAACTACCCTATTCTACCCTATCCTATCCTGTAACTCGAAGGTCGTTGGGGCACCAAAGATGATCGTTTAACCCCCGTACTCCATCTTTCTCTGTTCTCAGCAACCCTCATGGCCTCGCTCAGTGTCAAGCCAGTTCATTCTCAAATGTTGTTTTTCCACCTCTTTTTCGGTCTCCCTCTTTTTCTGCCTCCTTGCACCGTGCCTTGAAGGATGAAAAACTACGTCACTATTGAAAAAGTGAAAAAATAATACCTATACAACGGCTTAAATGAAACAACCTGTGTTTTTTTGTATGTAGATTTCATTAACTGGTTTAACTTGAAGGCATTCGAAGGATCCCTGGGGTTTTGAGGTAGTAAAGAAAGCCTATTGACAATCAGTACAGGATTTGGACATCTAAACAGATATTGAAATTCATCACCTAGTTCGTCCAAATCACAGAGTACATTGTTCATCTTCTCTCTGGATATTCCAATATTTTTGTTACTGAATAGGTAAATATATTTCAATAAGTTTCTTCTAAATAAAGGTGACAATTTTAAAAATCGAAATAGAATGTATTTGTAAAAATAATAATTTGTTTTACATTTGTGTGAGATGTCTCTAGAGTTTTGCTTGTCTTAAATTTTGAATAGTTTAAGATCAGGAGTAAATTTAATCAATCACTCACTTAGTTGTATAATTCATACTTCCTCTAATTCCTTTTTTTTTTAAGTTGAACTTTAATAACTCAATCTTTTTTCTATTTTATTTTTTTAAAATCTCTTTTTACTTCTTCTCCTTAATATTCACACTTTTGGGGCACCATAAATAGCTGTTTTTATATAGGCAATTGAATTTGGTGGACAATTCATTTCAACTCTCCTTTTTTTATATCAAAAAACTATTTATGACACACAACTGTTTTACGTCTCTTTTCTCTCATCTCACTCTTTACTTAATATCTACAAACTTCTCTTTTTCTCTCTTTCTCTCTTTTTTTTTTCACTGAAGCAGCTGCTAGGGCCACTCTCTCACCGGTGAGGTGTTTGATAGGTGTTCGTTCCGGTCGGCTGGCTGTGTGGAATCGTTGATGCGTGGCCAAAGAACGGCTTGTTTGCTTTCTAGCTTGCGGTGATTGAGAGACACACTATCCACACTCACAACCTCGTTTCACGCTCCGCTAACTTCACGGTAGTTAGGGTTGGGTGGGGGGGGGGAGGGAGTGTAGGCGAGGAAGCGTGATGGTGAAAATGAGGGTGGGGATGGCTAACCTGTGAGTAGGTAATACAACGAAAGGGAGAGTGAATGTGAGCGCTTGTAGACTCTCCTATACCTCAACTATACCTGTCAACCAATAAACTTTGGAACTTTGTCCTTTTATTAGCAAAGCCACATATAACTCCAAACATGAAACAAGGCTCATAGCCCAGGGGGGCGGCATTTTAGCCAAAAGTAGGGGGGGACAAATGAGAAACGGACCTGGCCGTTCTCTGGCAACGCTTATGATGGATTAAATGTAAGACACGAGCTCGATTGGGGCCGGGTAGCTCAGCTGGTTAAAGGTACCTGGTTCGAATCCCGGATTGGCCAACGTGTGACCATATTATTTTCCCCTTACCATCAACTAGTTCGCTGGTGTCAGAATAATGTGACCAGTAGTCGCCTAATACGCTTCGGTGTCGTGTGACTATAATCTACAGTAAACACGAGGTCAACCAGTCATACCATCAGCATTGCTATTGAATTTGCCATCACACGAGTAAATTTTCAGTCCCCGGACACAAAGCGTAAAGGGGACTAGATTTGCCAGCAGGCCAGTCTCGGGTCTTACATACCCTGTGGAATAATAAGAAAGTAAAAATCAACAACCTGATTTTTTTTTCATTTTGTTTGTGTGACCAAGCTGCAATAAATGTTTTCTGAGTTTTCTGAGTTCTGCTTCTTTCATTTGGCGTTGGACACGTAGGTTGTCTAAGCAGACAAACAATAAAACGTAACAGCCTGTTTTCTCTCTAACACCCCTTTAATATTTATTTTTGTAACATCCTGTCTGTGGTCTATATGTAACACAATTTCTTTATCTATATGTAACATCCTTTCTGTGGTCTATATGTAACACCATTTCTTTATCTATATGTAACTCCAATCCCTGTATATATGTAACACCATTTCTTTATCGATATGTAACACCATTTCTCTGTCTGTATGTAACACCATATTTCTGACTACGTGCAACTCTTTCTCTGCCTATACGTAACACTCTGTAGTGATGGCATCGTAGGCTATCAGCCTGTTGCCCTCTAGACAGACATTTATAAGCACACTAATTGATTACTTGTCAAACTAGCAGGTTTTCCAGCTTCAGATGTCTGATGACTGTTGCCAACCAGAGGGAGGTTGGGTAAGGAAATCTCCACACAAGTCTGTGGAGTACCCTCTCTATCTCTTTTGCCTGGTCTCGTCTATCTCCCCATACCCTCCGTGCTAGTCTGTATACAGTGGACACACCCTACCGAAGTGGACTCCCAAGTGGGCTGGCCGGACAATGGAGAGGAAAACGAGCCTAGAAGGGTAAACATGGTGGACAGTAGCGGACAGAGTGTGGTGTGGACACGGGCTAGTCATACCCTAGTCTGACCGAAGATCAAGTGGCTCTCTCGGGTCAAGCGAGTCCTATTCACTATGGCATTATCTGTGTAGTGTGTGGGTCGACTCTCTGAATACCCGTTTTCCCTCTCTCTTTGGCAGACAGTTTTGGAGGTCTGTGCCTAGCCGTTTTGATTCACTCTGCATTATATTTTGAGTGTCCAGATCTCCCCATGCACTATATTTCTGTAACTTTTGTGCTTTGTGTCTCTGTCTCTGCCACTCTGTGTGTGTGTGTCTCTGTCTCTGTCTCTGTCTCTCTCTCTCTCACCACCGATCAAAAGATTAAAAAAATAGGAATATTATCACTGAGCCAACAGCTCTTGTTCAACAAATATGTGTTTTTGTTTAAAACGTTAACCATTGGCGGACCCATATACTTAAAATCTCTTTTCGTGCCTTCACACTCACCTTATAGCAACTCAAGAAATAGCTTTGTATGTATCACACCCAGGTTAGATCTGTTTAAAACTAGCATTTCCTACTCTGGCGCATCGCTTTGGAACTCCATGTCACAACATTTAAAATATGCAAACTCCCTGTCCTCGTTTAAGGCTGGTCTGTCTGCCCTAATTCAGAACTAGTTATAAAGTAAAAAGCCTAAACAAAATTTCGAAGACACGATTATGTATTCTTTCTTTCTCACATGCGTAAGTAAATATGCCGCATATCTCATGTATATGTGCTTTGTATTGAGATACGTTGTACATTGTATATATATAGTATTTTTATTTCAATTTTGTGAGTATGATTGCTTGTGTGTATGCGTATGTTATCCTGATAGTATTCATACTACTTATTTGTAGTTCATGTATGTTGTTACGATGTACTCACATCTATTATATATTTGCATGTTTTTAAGGACTAGCTGGAAGAAAGGACCTCTGGACCTAAAGCTACTATCCTTATGTAATAAACGTTTTTCAGTTTCAGTTTCAGTTTCAGTTTCTCTCTCTCTCTCTCTCTCAGGTGCCACGTGAACGACTCCAAATGTGCCTGTTGGATGGTTGGTTACATTGATTGGTATGCGTAAGAGAACCAACGAGAAGCCCACTCTAAGCTTATCCTATCCCGTAACTCGGAGGTCGTAGGGGCAACACAGATGATCGTTTAACCAGCGTACTCCATCTTTCCCTGTTGTCAGCAACCCTCATGGCTTCGCTCAGTGTCAAAACAGTCCATTCTCGAATGTTGTCCTCCTTGCACTGTGCCAGAGGTATTTCCTTATCTAGTCCGATAACATCACCAAAGATATTGGCTTTTCGCCATTAGTTTAGATTTCCCTCTAATCAGAGAAAGACAGAGAAAGACAGAGAGAGAGAGGGAGAGAGAGAAAGACAGACAGACAGACAGAGAAAGACAGAGAGAGAGAGAAAGACAGACAGACAGACAGACAGAGAGGAAAGTAGTTGTTTGGTGGAAGTGTGCATGGAGCAGACAGGAGAGGGAAAATAGCTGACGGGGGTGAGGACTAGATGGCTATCAGCATAATCCGATAGCTGTCAGTGCACTTGCTGTAGGAATCAACTTGACAACGGTGGCGTAATTAAAAGACCTCCTGTCGCTTAGAGCTTGTAGATTTAAGTGCTATCAATATCGGCATACCCTATCTGGAAGGTTCAGTCTACTGTTTAAAAGCCGGGTTTAAGAGCAAGGTTAAATTTACTTGTGGTAATTAGCAGTTCAAAGGGCCTATCCTATCCTACCTATCCTATCCTATCCCGTAACTCGTAGGGCGTTGGGGCACCACAGATGATTGTTTAACCAGCGTACGCCATCTTTCTCTGTCCTCAGCAACCCTGGTGCCTTTGCTCAGTGTCAAAGCCAGTCCATTTTCGAATGTTGTCCTCCCACCTCTTTTTCTATCTCCCTCTTCTTCTGCCTCCTTGCAACGTGCCTTGCAGGATGGTCTTTGCAAGGCCTGATGTCGTGTACTACCATATACTCTGAATGATTAACAGCAAACGTAATAGCAGAGATAGCATTCCTAGTAGTATTATAGCAGATAGCAGCTCACCTGTTAAATGCCACCACAAAAAGCATACACTCTGAATGATTAACTGATATTTATGATTTTAATGACTACATCATGGTCAAGAAACGCTTCAGATCAAGCATCAACATTGGCAGGACACGCACTTTTCCAGGAGCAGACATCGGAAGTGACCACGATCTCGTGATGATGTTACTCCGGCTCCACTTGAAGAGAGTAAATACAGCAAAGTGCACTAGGCTGAAGTTCGACCTGGACAAACTGCAAGACCCGGAGGTGGCAGAACTATTTCAGGCCACAATTGGAGGGAAATTTGCTCATTTTGGGGGCTGGTGAAGTAGATGTCAACACCATGACCACCACCTTCAACTCTGCTGTGACAGATGCCGCCACTGAGATCCTTGGCAAGCACCGACCAAAGAAGAAGCCGTGGATCACACCTGAACTTTTGGATCTGTGTGATAAACGAAGAGAGATAAAAAAAAAAGAAAAAAAAAGAAAAAAGAACACCTCACAGGGAGCTGATGTCTACCAAAAAATCAACAATGACATTGGAAAAGGCATGCGCACTGCAAAGGAGAACTGGATAGAAGATCAATGCCAGGAAATAGAGAACAGTCTGAACAAGAACAACAGCAAGAAGACCTACCAGACTGTGAAGCGGCTGACAAGTGTTAAACAGCCCAAAGTCTCCACGAACCAAAGCAAGTCTGGCATATGCCTTACAGAAGAATAAGAAGTCTTGGACAGATGGACAGAATACTGCTCCGACCTTTACAACCATACACCAAATGGCGACCCATCAGTTCTAGCATGTCCCGAGAACAGAGAAGAAGAAGAAATCCTCCCAATTCTCCGGGAAGAAGTTGAGGCAGCAGTGCAATCGCTGAAGAAAGGGAAGTCAGCGGGAGTGGACAACATACCCGCGGAACTGCTATAAGCAGGAGCAGAAGCGATGATTGATGCCCTCACCATTATCTGTAACAAGATCTGGCAGAGTGGGTAGTGGCCTACACCATGGACCCAGTCGCTTGTCATCACTCTTCCCAAAAAAGGTAACCCTCAGGAGTGTGAAAATTACCGCACTATTAGCCTCATCAGCCATCCCAGCAAGGTCCTCCTGAAAATAATACTCAACAGGTTGAAACCCCAAGCTGAACAAATCATAGCTGAAGAACATGCAGGATTCAGGGCAGGGCGAAGCACCACTGAACAGATTTTCAACCTCAGAATAATCTGTGAGAAATACCTACAGCACCAACAACATCTATATCATGTGTTCATAGACTTCAAGAAGGCGTTTGACCGAGTCTGGCATGCAGCTCTATAGGCAACAATGAAAGTGTACAACATCAGCCCTAAAATTATTGAAGTCATCAAAAGCCTGTATGACAAGGCTACCAGTGCAGTCCTCCATAACAGCGTCATCGGGAACTGGTTCAGAACAACAATCGGTGTGCGTCAAGGATGCCTACTCTCTCCAACACTCTTCAACATCGTCCTAGAGCGCATCATGTCAGATGCTCTTGCAGATCACGAAGGCACAGTCAGCATAGGGGGTATAGCAATCTCCAATCTTCGTTTTGCGGATGACATTGATGGACTGGCTGGAGAGGAACAAGAACTTGAACAGCTGGTACAGAGGCTTGACATCTGTGACGTGGGGTTTTATTGTTACTGGGCTCTGCACAATGGAATGCCATTACCCACTGTCTTCAGTCTATGGGGATCGCTAGTTATCTCCCGGTGACTTAACTTAATACATTTATTTGTTTAGCTCGGTCTGTGTTTAGGCTGGAGTACAGAGATAGCTAGAAAAATGGTAAAAGATCACTGTCACACTAGCTTTCACACGGCTATGAAACATATGTAGTCCAGCCACTTGATAACAGTAAAAATTACACATTTATTTCCTCTACTCTATACACGATCTTTGATGTACGAAACTAACTTAAAAGTTCAAATGTCAATGCGAATGGTTCGCTCTTGATAGTTCTGGGCAGCTACTTTATCTTCATCGGGCACTGGATACTTTCTGCCCTAATGGTCAGAGTTCTTAAAGAGTGGACTACTGTGGTCCTTTTGATACCAGTTTTAGTGCACTGTTTCTAGGGGCACTTAACTGAGTGGTTGAAGCGCTGTGCTGTGGTGGATTCTGTGACAAGCTGTGTTGTCGTGGAGTCTTTTCCATGTGGTTAGACTGGTGGGCTATCTTCACGCAATGCTGGAGATGCCTCGGCAGACAACTTTCAGCGACGACTTGTTTTTGTTTTCCGCCGAGTTGGGCTCACAATATAATGCCTGCTCGTCTGTAACATATAAGACGAAATTCTGCACAACCCTGTATAATAGGTGTGTGCAGAGCGTCTCAGTGAAGGCCAAAGTAGCCCTCAGTGATTAGCTCCACATCTCTATATATAAGCGACGAACATTGTGCTAAGTCCGTGGTCCACTGGAATCTCCACTCCAATTTCCTATACATATATAAATATAAAACGTGGCTAACTACAAACATAGAGAAAGAATTAATATTATAAGCATTCGCTGGTACAGACACTGGTCTGCAAGCATAGATATAGGTTAAACATTAGTGGTTCTGTCAGGTATACAACATGGCGTTGGCCCGACGTGCTCGCCTCGTGGTCGGATTCTCCACGTGGTCACGCAAAGTCAGACTAACAATTCACTTCTAAGCATAGCAAATTTCACACCCATAATTCAACAATAATATAAATACATCATGATGAAACAAAAGTATGTTTATTTACCTTTTTGACAATGTCAGGCCGTGGCTAACTTGACTGAATTCGAATATTCAACACGTACTGCTTCCCTGGTCTATCAGTGGAGAGATTTCTGCTAGGACGTAGCTGTGTACTCTAGGCAGTTTAAATGTAGACTGACTCTTCTACTCTCTCTGCTTGAATCAGCCAGAACTGGTTCTATGTAAGCTAGCTGTGTTCTCATTGGCTGAAAAAATCTGAGTGGATGTAAAATCAAAGCTCTATACCGTCAGCGGCGATGATGTCATTATCTGTACAGGCGTCAAGCTACAACTGTGTTACGCATGATCACTTCTGTCGTCTGCTATAGACTAACAGTAACCTTCTAAGTCTACACTGACTAAACAAGCAAAAGCTCAAATTGTGCGGGGTAAACTGGTCCTCTTGTTACATCACCTCCAGAGCTTATGGAATTATTATTGGAATGGAAATAAGTGCAGAGAAGACCAAAAATGATGACCAACAACACTAATGGCATCAACACGGACATCAAAGTCCAAGGCCAATCCCTCAACACAGTGCATGGCTTCAAATATTTAGGAGCCATTGTATCAGACAATGGGTCCCGACAGGAAGTCCTACCCAGGATCGCACAAACAACTGCTGCCCTGACAAGGTTGAAGCCCATTTGGAAAGACAGGACCATCAGTCTACATTCCAAAGTAAGACTGCTGCACTCCCTTGTCATCTCCATCTTCCTATAATGCTTGCGAAGCATGGACCCTCACAGCTTATCTACAACGAAGAATACAAAACATGGAGATGAGGTGCTACAGAAGACTTCTGGGCATTTTCTACACCCAGCACATCACGAAGTCCGACAGACCATCACACAAGCCATTGGACAGCACGATGACCTGATCACAGTGGTGAAGAAACGGAAACTCCGATGGTATGGCCACGTCACCAGATCATCAGATCTTGCAAAGACTATCTGCAAGGCACAGTGCAAGGAGGTAGAAGAAGAGGGAGACCGAAAAAGAGATGGGAGGACAACATTCGAGAATGGACTGGTTTGACACTGAGCGAAGCCATCAGGATTGCTGAGGACAGGGAAAGATGGAGTACGCTGGTTAAATGATCATCTGTGGTGCCCCTACGATCTCCGAGTTACGGGATGGAATAGGATAGGATAGCGACATCGTTACCTGTCTTCTTCTCTTCTCCTGTAGACACTGTCACTCTTGGCCAAGCCACTATTCCTATGTCATATTCTCACAAAAACTTGGGTGTCATCCTTGACAACGCCCTCTCCATGTCAGAATTCATTCACAAAACCTGTCAAACATGCAACTTTCAGATCCGGAGAATAGGCCTTGTCCGCAATTGTCTGAACACAGGCTATACAGCCAAACTCATTTCCTCTCTTGGTCTGTCACATTTAGACTACTGTAACTCTCTTCTAACTTGACTTACTTCCTCTTCTGTTCCTCTACCCCAACGTGTTCAGAACTCAGCTGCTCGTCTGGTTCTGAAAAAGAAAAAAAAATCTCATCATATCACACTACTCCTACATTCCCTCCACTGGCTTCCTGTATTTTAGAAGATTACCTACAAAATCAGTACTTTCTGTTACAAGTGTGTCCATGGATTAACCCCTTGGTACCTCATCCAGAACTCGTCTAGAAATCTTCGTTCTTGCTCTGACACCCTCATGCTACAAATACCCCGCTACAAACTCTCATCTGCATGCTGTCGATCTTCGCAGTGCTTGCCCTTCAACTAGGAACTCTCTTCCTCTCTCTTATCGCAGCTCTCCGAACATACCCACTGTTCAAGTTCAACTTAAAAACTCATCTTGTCCTTAATGTCTGATCTCGTCTCCTCGAATGTCTGATCTCGTCTGATCTTCATCGTGCATTCTTTTCTGACCAGCGCTGTCACGCCGCACTCCCCCACCCCTCACTCACCCACCCCCTTACTCCCCCACCCTCTCACCCCTTAGCTCCTCCCACTCCCTCCTTCGTCTTTTATATTTTACTTGTAAATTTTTTTTTTTATCTTTGTATTATGTCTTTGCATAGTCTATCAGTGTCTTGTTTTTGTTTCACTTCTTTTCGTACCCCTTGGGGTCATGAGCAATCTTGCCACTGTAGATTGTTCTAAACCTATAAAGGGAAAAGTGAAAGCCCCAGTTGAAAACCTGTCTTTCCTTTATAGGCAAGACCGATTCACTGCGGCAACAGTCCCCCCCCCCCCCTCCCGTTGGAGTGCCGGGGGTTTCAGTATAAATAGTATCCCCACTTTCTGGAAATTTAGTGCTTTAAATTCCCACTGTCGCTGTCTTCCTCATTTGCTCTTCTTCGCTAGATCAATGACCTACCTTTTTTTCTTGAAAACTCTTCCTGGACAAGACTCCTTGTTTGTGTATGAGGTCTGTTGGATCAGCTTGGGAGTGTTGGACGCTTTCTGCCGGGTGGTCACTAGGGCTTCCTATGATGTTATTATTTGGCAATGTAGGCATTTTATATGTATGTGTTTTGTTGATAATTTATAATGATGTTTGTATTCTATTTTGTTTTTGTAACCGGGGGTTCGAGTAGTTGGGGTAAAGCCTCAGCGGTCCCCTGCGTGGGATGTCTTTATTGTAAAGTGACTGGCCGGTGGAGGGCATTCAATTTTCCCACTAGGGTTGTTTCAGCAGATCTTTTATGCGGATCGGGGGTTGTCCGGTCCTGATTTGGCTCGGAAGAGTCCGCTGGACCTAAAGCAACAATCAATCAATCAATCAACAATCAAACTTCTTTTCGTATGTATTTTGATGTTAACTTTATATATAAATGCGTGAGAACTGAGCTTTGAACTTATGTCATTAGGAAATACATTCGTTATTATTATTATTATTATTATTATTATTATTAGTAGTAGTAGTAGTAGTAGTAGTAGTAGTAGTAGTAGTAGTAGTAGGAGTAATAGTAATAGTAGTAGTAGTAGTAGTAGTAGTAGTAGTAGTAGCAGCAACAATAGTAGTATTACCGGTGTATTTGGGGAAAAATTCAGATACTCTGTATACCACCTCTGTGTAAGCTGTACTAACACAGTGTATCAAAGTAGAAACCTATCAACTGCTGTAAGTAGCTGGCTGCGTGACAGCCGACAGCCGTTCATACGGTTGACGCCTATGATAGATTACACGCATGTCCATGTTGATGCCATTGGTGTTGTTGGTCATTGTCACAAGCAGACCCGTTTACCCCGCACTATTTGAGCTTTTGCTTGTTTAGCAGTAGTAAAACTTAGAAGGTTACTGTAATCTATAGCAGACGATTAAGGTGTAACTGATGTGTACACACACACTGCGAGCTGACGAGAGCCGTTTAGTGACATCATCGCAGCCTACGATCGAGTTTTGAACTTTATAGCCACTTAGATTGTTTTATCCAATCGGGACACAGGTAGAGTGGTTAGGACCAGTTCTGGCTGATTCAGTCAAAGCCAAGTATAGGGTCAGTTGTGTGGAAAGCTCTGAGCAGTACACAGCTACACTCGAGCAGAGAAATATCTCCACTGATAGAACAGGGAAGCAGTGCTTGTTGAATATTTGAATTCAATCAAGTAGCCACGGGCCTGACATTGTCGAACAGGTAAATGAACATACTTCTGTTTCATCGTGATGTATTTATATTATTGTTGAAATTATGTTTGTGAAATTTGCTATGCATAGATTTGAATTGTTAGTCCGACTTTGCCTTGCCACGTGGAGAAGCCGAACACGTGTTAAGCACGACCGGGTTTGACGCCATGTTGTTAACCTGACGGAACCACTGTTGTTTAACCTATATGTATGCGTGCAGACCAGTGGCTGTACCAGTGAATGTTTATAATATTATTAATTCTTTATGTGTATAGTTAGCCACGATTTATATTTATGTATGTATAGGAAATTAGAGTGGAGATTCCAGTGGACCACCGACTTAGCAGAATGTTCGTCGCTTGTGTATAGAGGTGTGGAGCTATCACTGAGGGCTACTTTGGTTTTCAGTGAGAAGCTCTCTGCACAGACCTATTATTCAGGGAAGTGCAGAATTTCGTCTCATATGTTACAGACGAGCAGGCGGGATATCGTGAGCCCAACTCTGCAAAGAATAGAACCTAATCTACTATTCGAGTTGGCTGCCGAGGCATCTACAGCATCGAACGCAGATAGCCCACCCGTCGAACACAAGCAACGACAACACAGAGTGTCGTAGAAGCTACCTCAACGCAGCGCTTCAACCACGAAACCACTGATCAGTTAAGTGCCCAGGAAACAGTGCACTAAAACTGTATCAAAAGGACCACAGTAGTCCACTCTTCATGAACGCTAGTAGCCAGTGCCCTATGAAGAAAAAGTAGCTGCCTAGATTATCAGCAAGCGAACCATTCGCATTGACATTTGAACTTTTAAGTTAGATTCGTACTTCGAAGATCATGTATAGAGTAGAAGAAATAAATGTGTGATTTTGCTGTTTCCAAGTGGCTGGACTACATATGATTCATAACCGTGTGAAAGCTAGTGTGACAGTGATCTGTTACCATTTTCCTATCTATCTCTGTACCCCAGCCTTAACACAGACCGAGCTAAACAAATAAATGTATTAAAGTAATTCACCAGGTGACTCACTAGAGGTCCCCATAGAATAGACGTGAGGGTTACAGCATTCCATTGTGCAGAGCCCAGCAACAATAAAACCCCACGTTACAGTCATCATTTTGGTCTTCTCTGTACTTATTTCTATTCCATAGGCTCTGAGTACCTATTGATTGTTAAAATGCATTGTATATATGAAGAGAAGCACTGCAACTTTCAGGCTGATTTAAACTTAAAAGACAAATTGTTAATATTAGTTTTAACTTACTTTAGGCTGAATAGCTGTTGATTGTTAAAAGAACACTTATACGAAACGGTGCAACGTTATCGCTGATTTAAACTCAGAAACAAATGAGCGCAAAAAGAAACAAGCGCACCAACAACAAAAACACTACCAATGCATGGCGTACTCATTTGAGTGAGTGTCCATATAAAACAATTTTTTAAGACTTGATATTTGAATCTCATTCGGAAAATACAAACTACTACTACTACTACTACTACTACTACTACTACTACTACTACTACTACTACTACTACTACTACTACTACTACTACTACTACTACCACTACCACTCCTTCTACTGCTACTACTGCTACTACTACTACTGCCATGAAAACAAAACCAAATTCCAATAACAAAACAATTGAAAGCTTCTAGTAGATATTATTGATATTGTCGTGAGCGAAGGATTTAGACTACTGAGAGAGAGAGAGAGAGAGAGAGAGAGAGAGAGAGAGAGAGAGAGAGAGAAGTGAGAGAGAGAGACGAGGGTGGGACAACTCTTAGGATACAGGTGAACGTGAACAGGTGTCGGCAGGTGCGATAGAGAGTAATGTTACCTGTACAGCTGATACTTTCAGAACTATTTCACCCTCTACCATCGCTTCGTTCATACCTTTACTTCTTTCTGTCTCTTTTTGTCCTTTGTTCACCCACCCTCCTCTCCATAATGATATTCCCCAGTCTCTCCTACCCTTCCCTCTCTCTCTATTCCACACCCTCTCCTCTCCTCCCCATCAAACCCCCTCTCCCTTTCCTTTATCTCACCCCACAGTCTTTCCTGCTCTCTTTCCCATGCCCTCCACCCCGCCATGTGTCTCTCTCCCTGCAATCTCACACACACCTAGACTACCTCTGTCCCTTCTAGCTCCTGAAGTTTAGAAGCTGTCAGTGGGTAATTTAATTCAGCGAAAAAAAGCTGCTATACCACTTGAGTCTGCTTGGCAGATAAAAAGAGAGAGAGGGCCAGGAGTGGGGGGTAGGGGTGAGGGGAGGGAGAGGAGGGAGGATGAGTAGGAGGGAGGGGGGGATAACGTTGTGATCTTACCACCAGTCTTGTTGTGATAAAAAGCACCGCAAGGTTGTTCATCTAAACACTGATCGCCTGACGCATTTGCTTCATAAATTAAGAATAAAGCGGGTTGGTACTGTTTGAGAGAGACAGAGACAGACAGACAGACAGACACAGACAGACAGAGACAGACAGAGACTCAGACATTTTATTCACAACAGATTTTAGGCAGGAGCCTAATCTTAAATCATTCCTCGAATCATTTACACTCACATTCCCCAATATTCAGTCATAAATGCCAACGACAAAACAAATAATTATAATGACTGTCACGCAGCATACTAAATAAGATATAGGACTATCAGATTACGTAGATTAGATAGATAGATAGAGAGAGAGAGAGAGAGAGAGAGAGAGAGAGAGAGAGAGAGAGAGAGAGAGAGAGAGAGAGAGAGAGAGAAACAATATAGGAAGAAGAAGCAGTTACAGGAATATGATAAACCATTAGGACTTCAGCTTTGGATATTGACGCACCTACCCTACTCGGAATAATATATTAATAACAATAATTAGCTCCCTATTGAAAACTGCCATTAGTGGCTGCTTTCGTCATGGTGAAGTGAATTTACAGACAAGCTATGAAATTGTATTACTATAAGGTTTCCAGTGTATTTCGTTTCATGCAAATGCAAGACACTTACGAAAGGTATAAACCATTTCAATAGGGATTTACTTTCCAACCTAACCTATCCTATCCTGTCCCGTAACCCGGAGGTCGTAGGGGCACCACAGATGATCGTTTAACCAGCATACTCCATCTTTCTCTGTCCTCAGCAGCCCTGATGGCTTCGCTCAGTGTCAAACCAGTCCATTCTCGAATGTTGTCCTCCCACCCCTTTTTCGGTCTCCCTCTTCTTCTAATAATAATAATAATAATAATAACGGATTTTTATATAGCGGGTACTCCAGCCTATGACCAGACTCACCACGCTTTACATAGTCATTACATATAAATACATGCACATGTACCTCCTTGCACTGTGCCTTGCAGAATAGTTTTTGCAAGGCCTGATGATCTGGTGACGTGGCCATACCATCGGAGTTTCAGTTTCTTCACCACTGTGAGCAGGTCATCGTGTTATCCAATGGCTTGTGTGATGGTCTGTCGGACTTCGTCGTTGGTGACACTTTCCAACCACTTGTACATAAACCTATTATTTTTCTTTTGAAACGAACTGTAATTATTTGAGATGCGAGGTAAAGAAGAGAGAGAGAGAGAGAGAGAGAGAGAGAGAGAGAGAGAGAGAGAGAGAGAGAGAGAGAGAGAGAGAGAGAGTTAAACAGGTAAATACGATGTCATAAGATAAATGACTATCCTATACCGCTGTAATCACCCATCGTACGCTCATTATTCCATCTGTTCCCATCACTAGCTACATTGTCGGGCATGGGGACGTGTTGGAGGAGGATGGTGAGGTGTTGGGTGCAGGGGGTGCCGAGCAGATGAATAAAGAAGAAAGCGATTAATGATAGTCTCGTGGGAACACAATACCGCACTGACACCGTCACAGGCTGTTGTATGTGGGGAGTGCGGGTGGAAAGGAGAGGGAGGCGCGCGTGTGTGTGTGTGTGTGTGTGTGTGTGTGTGTGTGTGCGGTGGGAGGAGGGGTGGGTGTGTGTGACGAGCCACTGATTAGTGTGTCCTAAACCGCCAGCCTCTTGACCAGGGGCCACCGGCTCTAAGTAGCCGCTATCTGACAACGAAGACAGCTGACCATCTGCCGTGCGGACGAACGGACAGTCCACATTAACAATGTCCCGTCCACAACAGAGTATCAGAGATTAGCACTGGGAGCCATGTGGCCAGAGGTGGTTCAGTGGTACAGGCAACAGGTTTTTGGGTGTGTAGGTATTACCATATTATAGGGATACTAATCCCTGAAACTCTGTATGCGTTCTTCTTTAGTCCCACACTCCCTCCCCCACCCCCATCCTCTTCTTTATTCTTCCTATTCTAAAATCTGATGGACCAAACCACAGGTCAGTCACTATCTCGTTGTCCTCGGGCCGGACCTTGGACAGACCTTTGGTCATTGTCAACATGATGATAGAGCACCTTGAGAGCTTATCACGTGTCCAGAGAAGTATGTACAGTCTAGCTTTGCACCATACAGAGTTTCAGGGATGATTAAAGTTACAAGATGGAACTCTCACCTCTCACCCAGCCTTTTGTTGTATTACTTCTATCAGCTCTTTCTTCTTCCAAATGACCTCCTTTGCCATGCTCTATTATCATCTAACACTTTTTCATTAAACCATAAAAATATGGAAAAACGCTGACGAGGTTGTCAATTACAGTAATCATGTTAACTAACTACTGCGGCCAGTGTCGTTTAATGACAATCATTGTCTGTTGTCGCTTCAGTTACCTCCCTTTGGGTCCAGCGACTTGAGTATCTCTGGAGTTGTTCAGATATAAAATATAAATAGATTTCCGCTTTTTCTTCTCATTATCCTCCTCCACTTTCCTCTCGTGCACTCTCACATATTCTCTCCTCTCTCTTTAACTAAAATTTCAGATCTTTGCTTCAACGCATTTCAAGTTGTTGTTTGTGTTGATTCGATGTCAGTTTTAGATGCTTTACAATCTTATGGTCATACTGAACGGCATGAAATTATTTTAGAAATTCAACATTTAGTCCACAATCTCATTATTAATGGTACAAAGGTAAGCTTCTGTTGGCTACCTTCACATTGTGGTTTTTTGTTTAATGATAGTGCGGACAAAGCAGCAAAGAATGGAGCTAAAAATATCAATGCTCAGAGTATTCAACTCATAAAATCCCCTAAGGAAATTAAACGTATGATCGAAGAGAGGTCGATGAAACATGTTGTATTTGATACACATTTTCCTGTAGACTGTAGACTTTCGAGAACAGTTTTTACTATGGCTAACAGAATAATGTTGAATGCCATAAACACAAAGTATTGTCCAGATGTCCATTGTGTATGCAATGAGACTTTTTCATTATATCATTTACTTTTTGGCTGCCGTCTTTTTCGGCCTATACTAACTGTGCATCTGCATGACATAAGAACATTAGATGAGATTAATTTTCATCAAAGTGTATTGTTAGCAAAGCACTTGATGGATTCTCCTGTGGCTAGATTTGTGTAAATAATAATCCCCCCCCCATCCCACCCCCGTCTTATCATCTTTGGTGGAAAAGACGTTAATAAAAAAACCAACCAACCATCTCCTCTCTCTGTTGGTCTCTGTTTGTCTGTGTCTCTGTCTCCCTCTCTGTCTGTCTTTGTCTCTGCATCTCCCTATCTATAACTATCCCTCTCTGTATCTCAATCTCTCCCCCCTTATCCCTCTCTCTCCCTCTCTGTCTCTACTCTCTCTGTCACGCATCCCCCACCCCCACCCCTTTCGCTCTCTCCAGAGCCTGGAGGCATAACACTGTTGTAATATGTCTTAAAAAAGAAAAGAAAAAAAAGGGAATTAAACAAAAAAGTTGTAAAAAATGGAATTTGATTTTCCACCGCGTTCTTTGTTATTATTTTTTATTTTTTATTTTTTAAATATTTTTACATTTGTTAATGCTTTGTGTGTTTCCAAATGTTTAAAAGGTTATGTTTTAACATGTCTTTCTGTCTTGTTTTTAATAATAATCTTCTTCTTCTTCTTCCTCTTCTTCTTCTTCTTCTTCTTCTTCTTCTTCTTCTTCTTCTTCTTCTTCTTCTTCTTCTTCTTCTTCTTCTTCTTCTTCTTCTTCTTCTTCTTCTCCTCCTCCTCCTTCTTCTCTCTTTACATTCCTCAATAAATATCATGGTCTCCTCTTAATCATTGCCATTATAATCCTCTTTCTCCAACTTCAACTGCTTCTTCTTATACTCCTACTATATTGTCTGTCTGTCTGTCTGTCTGTCTGTCTCTCTCTCTTCCTTCTTCTTCTCCTCTTCCTTGTCTGTCTATGTGTCTGTCTGTCTCTCTCTTTTTCTCCTCACCCACACGTAAACTATTATTTTATCTGTCTTTCTCTGTCACTGCAATTAAAATAAAACCCGTCATTACCGTCAATTGCATTGCCTTTTGTGTTATGGACTTTGAGCTTCGCTTACCCCCAGTTTTGTTTTATCGAATGCAGTTTAACGAGTCGCCAAATGACAGCAAATTGATTTTTTCCCCTTTGATCGCCTTTTTTTCTTTTGAAGTCGCGTAGTGGAAACAACCTATGTCGCAATGTCGGTCTTTGTTCGTTTGTCCGTCTTGTTACGAAAGTCTGTCTGTCTGTTTGCATGTCTGTATCGGCTGTATGTCTGTCTGTAGCGTTTGATCTCTATTGGGATGTTCCTGGGGGGGGGGTGTCTTAGTAATTTCACGTTTACACCCTTGAGTTCAATGCCGTTAAAGCTGACTTGAATTTATGTCTTGTCTATTTACGTGTCAGGATTGGCTGGCTGGTCTAAGTATTTATGTAAGTATTTAGTTGCGTATGTGCCTCTGTGCCTCAGAGAGAGAGAGAGAGAGAGAGAGAGAGAGTGAGAGAGAGAGAGAGAGAGAGAGAGAGAGAGAGAGAGAGAGAGAGAGAGAGAGAGAGAAATTAGAAGCGTGAGCTACAGACAGAGAAAAACCGAGAGACAGATTATGAGATAGAATGAAGACTTAACCCTAGAAACAAATGCATTTATCGATTCGGGTGCGTGTGTGGGCGCGAGTGCACTAAGCGCAGCCTGCTCGTAGTCAATACAAAATTGCAAGGGCGTCCCTCTGCTTCAATGGATTCCAAAGCAACAGCATCAAACAGACAAACAGCAGACAGACTACAGACAGACAAGAGATACGATTCTAATTGCGAGCTTCAAGGGAGCTAGATTTAGGTCCTGTATTGGCCAGCGCCTTGAGCGAATCTTGGTTTGGAAAAACCGTGTAAATGGATTTTTGCATAGAAGACTGTATACAGCAAAAACGCTGTTGTGACGGGTGAAAGCAGTTTTTGCCGTTTAGTTCTGAGAGACAAAATCCATATGTCGATGTTAATGCACTGAGCTTTCGGCCTGCTGGTTTTCCCTTGTGAAAATGATAACAAAATGCTTTCCCATTCAACAGCAAGAAGACAGAGAGACAGGAGACAAACACGGTGACAAACAGATTAGACAGAGAAAAAACAACAACATAATTGTACAACAGAGACCATTCCATTATCAATGTTGTGAGGAAAAATTGCAGTCGTTCGATGGTTGTCATCCAAGCAAGATCACCCCAACCAAGTACTCACCGACGGTGCTTCACCAAAATGTTATCTAGCGTGTGCCTCCACACATAGTAACAGAGACACAGTGTTAATACGGAAAGAAAAATCCGCCAGCCCGTTTGTCGTTTCGTGAAGATGAAACGCCAAGCCTCTGCTTACATGGATTGCTTATGCAGCAGCGCCAAACAAAGACACGATGTCATCAATCATCATTTGTTTGGGCCTTAGGGAACAAAAACAACAGACATACTAGTTAGGCTACCAATGAAAAAACGGATGATGTGGTGATGGAGTGTGCAACAGGGAGTGACAAAGAGAGAGAGAGAGAGAGAGAGAGAGAGAGAGAGAGGGAGAGAGAGAGAGACAGAAACAGAGACAGAGGCTTACAATGTTGTGAAGGGGAGAATGAGTCGGGTGTTTGCGGTTGGGTGTTTATAACTTATTGATATTGGAAGGTAGGAGGAGAAATCGGGTGTTTGCGGTTGGGTGTTGATAACTTATTTATATTGGAAGGTAGGAGGAAATGATGCATGTTTTCAGCCATCGATTGATTCCAATTTGTCGGCAGACATTTTTTGTGTGTGCCTGAATTTACGCTCTTTGTAAATGACGTTTGTATTGGAAAGGAATGATCGATGCTTTGAGCCCGCCAGGGTATGAATACACATATGGATTTCAAGTTACGGACTACTTTACTTGAGCTGTCTGCTGTGAGTTTTTTCCTGTCAATGTTTAAAAAAATCGCTCCCCCTCCACCCCCCCCCACCTCCCACAAAAAGCCACCATTTTAAGTGTGTATTTATCTTCGCAAACAGACCGATTTTCAAATGTTATATTTCCTACATCCCCCTCATTCCTCCCACTTATTCTCCCTATCCCACCACTTAGTGGCAAGTGTCATTCACGTCATCCCAACTCATCTCGTATTTTACTGACAGTGTGCCGTCATGTTAGCGTTTTATTTCTGTTTGTTCTCTTAACCTTCTCGGGTGCCGCGGGAGGCTTGAGTATCGGCAAGTATGGCGCCTTTACCAATTTTTGAGCAGGAAAAGCGCTATATAATTTTTAAAAAAAAATAAAACTATTCGCGTAATTGTCAAAATGTTGCCTGCTTGTAAAATCTACCTGAATGAAATCTTTAACGGCTTCTTATTTTTAATTAGTGCATACATGAAATTTTCTGCTCTATTGTTTTCCCTTCCGGATCTTAACTTATATAATTATTTAACTGTTAAAATTCTTGTTTAGTCTTGCCTCAATTTGGTCGCATGCTGTTTGTATCACTGTACATATTTGATTGTCGCAATAATTTTATTTCTTAATCCTAATAGTTTGATTGCTGGGGTGTCTTAGAACGTGCATGTGAATGAATGGTATGTTATATTTCATGTTTTAATGACTATGATGTTGTCCTTGTCATGTTTCGTGCTTGTATTATGTTGCCCACCTGTCAAATTTCCTGGTGTAAAACTGGAGACAATACATCATCGTGTATCTTGTTGAAAGGCAATGTTGTGTATGTAAGCCAGGTATGTCGGCCACGTGTTTCCTTGCTGAATTATATGTCACTCGGCAATACAGAATCAGTTATCATCTTTCATTTAGTGTCAAGAGATTACAGAGATATGTTTTCCCTCACACAACTTACACAAACACATATTACAATACCAGGCTCGGCCAGACAATCTGCCGCTGAAATGACATTAACGACCGCAGCCTGAGAATCCCAAACTCAACTAGTCGCGCAGGAAGAAAAATCGTTAGAGGATTACCGTATGATCCAGAGAAGTTGGACTAATAATACGTTCGAGCGCATACAGCGTATGAAAGATTAACTGAGCGAACAGCGCGAGATAAATTGATCGCCATAAGAGCTCGGTTGGTCTGTTTTCTGTAATGGGAAGGCAAGCTCTTGTAGTCTCCGATAGTTTGCAACAAAGGCAACTCAACTCGCTAATGATCTACAAGCGCTGTGATTTGTTCAGTTAGAGATTACCGTCCCCGCCACAAAGCTATCATTACATTAATCGAAAAAGTTTTTTTTTTCATTGGAAGCACGAAATTTAGATTTAAATGTATGGCTAGGTGGTTTGTGGCAGTTACAGAGAGAGAGAGAGAGAGAGAGAGAGAGAGAGGGAAGGTGGGGAAAAACAGCTGTTAGAGAAGTGTGGGGAAGGTGTGCATGATGGGGAGGGGGAGGAGCAGGAGAAAGAGTGAGAGGGTGGAGGTGAAAAAGGGAAGAAGGGGGGTGGGAGGGGGGGTTGATCAAGGCAGAAGAAGTTGGAAGGACGAAAGATATAAAGACTAGACACAGGCGGCGGAAGCGGGGGGGGGCAAGGGGGGCACTGGCCCCCTCCAGAAAAATATTGGGGGGGCAAACCTATACATTTGCCCCCCCAATATTCAGCCCCTCAAAAAACATTATTTGGAGGTTCAAACCAATATTTTCCCCCTTTCTCTGGACTGATGCAAGTTAACAATATCTGTGCTGATACCATTTTCAAAGCACTGAAGGACTGCTTGATCAGACTTTACTTGCCAGTGCAAAACTGTAGGGGCCAGGCCTACGACGGGGCGAGTAATTTTCAGGGTCATGTGTCAGGAGTTGCAAAAAGATTCAAAGATGAGATCCTTGCTGTGACTGAAGAGTTGGCGACAGTTCTTCAAAGAAAACAAACGACTTGTGATGACGCAATAAACGCTGCTGACATTTGTCTGAGAACACTGGAAAGCATGCGGCATGAAGATTGTTATGAGACATTTTTTGCTGACATCACAACGAAAGCTGCAAATTTGTGTGATGAGCCCTGCGTTCCTACACAGAAGCAGCCTCCACGAAGACTGGACGATGGCTCACAGGATCACAGCTACTCTTGTCCATCTGCTTACTACGGACAACAATACTGTGAGGCCATTGACAACACCAAAGAACATTTAAAGAGCCGGTTTGATCAAATAGCTCTCGACTTACCAAGGAAAATGTAAGTTCTTCTAAGTGATGGAGCAGCAGGGAAGAGACCAAAAATTCCTCAAGAAATCAAAGATACATATTCCGCTGACATCGACTTGGACAGACTCAAAACTCGGCTAGAATCCTCCCACATGCACTGGGTGACACCAGGAGGCGGCTAACTCTAGGATCACCATCTTCCAAGCACTGCCGGATGAACTGAAAGCTTCTGACACTGTGCGACGGATGCTGAGTGAAGTGGATAAACTTCTCAGACTGTACTTCACCATCCCAACCACAACTGCAACGGCTGAACGCAGTTTTTCAGCCCTAAAGCGGGTAAAAACATACCTTCTGGCAACGATAACGCAGGAGCGTCTAAATAAATGTCTTATAATGCATGTGTTCAAAGACAAAGTAGATCAACTAGACTAGCGCAAACTGCTTACGAAGTTATCTATACAAATGAACGCCGTCAGGCATACTTTGAAAAATTAACGGTGTAATTTCCCATGCCAAATGACATGCATGACTGCTGTTTTTGTTACTGTGATGGATCAACATTGCCAGGTCAGTTTCTCTCCCTTTCTCTCTACCCTCCCCCCCCCTCTCTCTCTCTCTCTCTCTCTCTCTCTTATATGCACAGTTGTAGAAATATATTATATATCTTTTTCTCTCTCTCACATAGTGTCTATGAAAATAGTTCAAATTATTTGGAGTAAATGTCCAGGGCCGGACCCAGAGGGATGGAGGGGTGGATACCTGGGTTCTGGACCTCCCCTCCTCCAAATTAAAAAAAATTTGAATTTTTTTAATTCAAAGAGTTTCAATTTTTTTAAATTTTTAAAACATTGCAGTTTTTAGTCACTTTTGGTCCAACGTACAAAGAGTTATTTATAGTCAATTCAACGGAAATCCATTTCAAGGGATCCGTTGAAACGTCCAAAGCGTTTTCCCGTTGAAACGACCAAGTAACCCAACCCCTAAGCCTAAATTAGTAAATGCAGCCATATTTTCTTGTTCTGGCCGCAAGCCTCTTCCAGCACCTTCACCTTGATACTGCCCTAATCCACCAAAAACGACTTTTTAGAAATATTAATTAAGATATTAAGTTGATAATTATGACAATTCGTTGTAACGAACATCCATTGAAACGACCATCGCTGAATCGTCCGAAAACATCGTTGAAATGGAAACCCTTGACAGTGAAGCTGCAGAAAAGGACAAAAGATGTTGTCGATGCCTACAGGGAAATCAAAGAGGTCAGTAACTGCATGTCTTCTATTAGAAGAGATGTCGAGAAACAGCGTTCGTTGCCTGGTTTGGTGAAGTCAGCAAAATGGCAAATGCTTTGACAACTGGTGTTATTGTTCCTCGTCAAGCATCCTGACAGACTCTCCGTGACAACCAACCTGCGGCCACTCCAGAAGAATATTTCAAGATTAGCAATGCCATTCCTTTCTTGGAACACCTGTCAACCGAATTGGACTCGAGGTTCAAAAATGCTGGCCTAGCAGTTGATGGTCTCTGTCTGGTGCCAAGCACTTTAATAGACAACCAGGATGGTTTCATGCAGGTTCCAGAAGGGGTGAAGACACTGGCAATGTTGTGGGAGTCTGACCTACCAGACAACGCTACCCTTGATGCAGAACACCAACGGTGGGTTTGCAAATGGCGAAGTGCTGCTGAGAATGCGACAGCTATCATCCCATCCACGGCATCAGAAGCACTGAAACATTGTGACAGGGATTTTTATCCCAACCTGTTCATCATGCTAAAGAACCTTTGCACCATGCCTGTCACTACTGCCGAGTGCACAGGGATATTGCTATTGACTTCAAAGAGGCAGTGAACTGTTTTGCCAGAAGATACAATTCACAAATGGTACTAATGCCGAGGAACCTAGTGCAGCAAGACTGAATTAAATGAAAGCAGGGCGGTGATGTTCATAAACTACAAGGTAAAGCTTTATACCGTTAACGATCAACAAAAAGTAGTGAATAATAATAGTAAACAAAACATCTCTGCTGATAAATAAATGTTTGTGTGTGTTTTTTTTTTTTTTTTTTAAGGGAGGTGCAGAGGATAATTTTTGTACCCCCAGAGTTTGTCAGTTCAATTGTTCAAAAAGCTCAAAGTCCCAGACCATCACAAATTGCTTTTTCAAGGTTCAGATTGCACCAGATTGCACTATTTTGCATCCTTGAAAAAAAAAATTCCCCCGGACCCCCCATAGAAGGCTTCGCGCCTTCGCTGAATCCGTAAACTCCCCCTCGAATTTTCCAAGGTCAGGCCCTGATGTCAGTGAATAAAATGCGTGTGTGCCCCCCCAATCCTGAGCAGCTTCCGCCGCCTGTGCTAGAGTGTGTATTGATCGACGGAGAGAGAGAAAGAGAGAGACAGACAGACAGACAGAGAGAGAGAGAGAGAGAGAGAGAGAGAGAGTAGATGTGTTTCTGTGGCAACTTGAATAAGCGTACGGCACGCGCTGCTACTCTGACAACATTTGACTTACATTTTTACCTCTCGTATAATTTACACAACTACAAGATGCCCCAAATCGGCATTAAAACACAATTGTTCAGACAGTGAGACAAATACACTGGCAAAGACAAATACCTGAACATTATAATAATTATGCATAACGAAATACTACGTCACCCACGTACAGTGACCAATACACAGCACAACGGAAACGTTAATAACCAGGTTTAAAGTGAGTCCCACATCAATTTTGTGGATGGTAAAACTGGTACACTAGTTAGTTTCACCATAGGACTACACAGCACTCCTCACCACTCACACCCTCCCCCCTCCCCTTCGACCACATACAAACCCTCAACACCACTTTACTTGAGGTAGTGACGGGTGGTGGCGTAGTGGTTTAGACCAAGATAATGGGGAGAAAATGACATATGGCCGTAAGGTGAGGAAGACGAGAGGGCAAGGGAGAAGAAACTCGAGACAGAAAATGACGGTTAGAAAGGAAAACTACGCCCTCAGTTATCGCAAACTGCGGAAGAGGGGGAAAGAGAGAGCGAGAGAGAGAGAGAGAGAGAGAGAGAGAGAGAGAGAGAGAGAGAGAGAGACAGACAGACAGACAGAGTGAAAGAGAAGTTGAGAAAGAGAGACGATTAAGATAAAGATGATGGTGATGATGATGACGATGATGATGATAATGATGATGATGATGATGATGTCCATTTATAACGCGCGTGTCTCCATCCATTGTTGAATGCTCACGACAGGCTTCATGGCGTTGTCACTGGCCAATTAGCCAATCCCAAAATTAGTCGAAGAATATAAAATGGACGTGAAAAGGTTACAATCTTAGAGTCTCCTCTCTGAAAATCCTTACCGGGAAGAGAGGGGACTATAAACTGATTAAAAAAAAAATTACAATCTTGAGGTGGTAAAAAGGTCCAATATTTTTTACCAACTCAGAATTTTAACATTTTACTTAAGGCTCCAGCAGTGCATTCAATGAACGGCTGAATATGTCCCGAATAGAATAGTTTATCAGAATGCACAGTTAAGTAGGCTTAAAACAAATTTTAATCCTTCTTAACTGATGAGTCTTTTTAGAAAAAAGTGTTGCTAACGCTCAAAATGTGTTTCAACCGAGGCAAATGATCGTCTAATGTCACGCCAAAGAGAGAGCGAGAGAGTACAGTTACAGCACTAGGGAGTTGGGGGATAGAATGTTTATGTATGGATCTGACGTGTGTGGCTTACATACTGTAGCAGAGAAAGAAAGAGTGAGCGAGCGAGTTCACAGCTTTGACAAGGATGTAGTCCAGTCCCAGTAATGAAATAAATAGCCAAATAAGCAACTAATTCCTATAAAAATGCTATGCAGTAAAAAATATTCTTTAAGCAATGAGGAAATACCTATAAAAAGTCCCAGTAAAAAAAGGGGGTCTGAAACATGATTTTTGGTGCTTATGTTTTTTCACACTTCAAAACGTCAAAGGGAGATTACTTGAAATAAACATTTAATTCAAACCCATATCATGTTGCATGTCAAATGAAAGCTCTTAACATATACAGTCCGAAAATCTGTTTCAACGCTTTCTGTGTCAGTTTTAGTTCTGACTGTGGATTAAAATTTAATTAACATAGGGGTATAAATGCGAAATTCCTATGATCTTAAAAATCTTGATCTGGATTGTAAAAGTCGACTTCTATTTAATTCACAAGAGAAAAAAGATTAGTTAAAAGGAAGACACACGAAATAAAGAAAAACAGAAAAACCCAGGAAATTGATTAGTTTTCCAGTAGAATATAGAAGTGGTGTACCTTAGTCGCTCTCAGAATCCGACTCGTCATCCAGCTGAACCACAGAGTTTGTGCAGCTGACTCCACGGCATTCTCCACGAGCTATGGTGCACGTAAGTCCGTGCTTTCTGCATCTGCATCTGCCAGGTGAGCAGTCTTTCTAGCAGCAGCAGCGGATAACATTCAAAATATCCTATGGAGAAGCTGGCTTATTAGTTATGATTGGAAGTAGCTCACCCTCCTGTAACTTCCATTCCCAATCCATTGGTGATAGACCATGGTCTCTGTCTAGACTCAGCTACTCCTGGACTTGGTAGAATGTTCTGTAGGCATGGAATTCAGCTGCTGCTGCTGTTGGGGGAGCACTTTAGCTTGGATTTGTGTATGGCTTGCAGACACTTTTTGCTCATATTTGACAAACCACAGTTTGGTCAAGGTATCAGAACGTTTTTCACTGTACAGGTGAACAAATACCCTCTCACCAGCCGCTGCAACAGCATCATGACTTGAAATCTTATCATTGAATACTCTAGCCTCATCCAGGAGCTCTCCTGAATCAAGCTTCTTGACTGTGAGTGATTTTGAGA
Organism: Oncomelania hupensis; assembly: GCA_036898135.1. NCBI lineage: Eukaryota > Metazoa > Mollusca > Gastropoda > Littorinimorpha > Pomatiopsidae > Oncomelania > Oncomelania hupensis. Next base: position 4,304,506 of record CM072511.1, on the reverse strand, counting down.
TGTTGAAGGGATGAGATGTCGTGTCGTATCCATAGAATGCATGGGCAAAAGAATGTTATTACAGACTGTTGTTCCGGTTTGTTTTCGCAGTTGGCCAAGAATATTTCCTTCGTCTCGCAGAGGATCCTGTCAGGATCATAGGCTACATGTCTCCCAACCATGCCTTTGCTTCTTCGAAGATGGGCAACATCTTTGGTACTTGGGCCATCAACATAGCCATCGAAAATGATTGTAGCTAGTGTATGTTTCCTAGCAACAAAGCTGACATACATCTCTGCTAGATCTTTTAGGACGACCCTCTGGGCCATGGAAGGCGATGCAAAAGGGATCCACCATCGAGAATGAATTTCACATTTTCTCTTGGCAAGGATGCAGTTTCATTGACAGCAGACCAGAGAAATCCTGCAAGAGTATGTTTGTTGGCTTTTCTGGGGAATCCTGTCGCATCAAACAAGGAGGCAGGTACATTGGCCAGTACATAGTAAAACATTTCTTCGAGCCTGTTGGTATCATTCCCAGCGACTTGCACCAACCTTTGAAACAATAACTGCGGATCCACTTGCACCATTTCCTGGCCAATAGTCACTCCAGTTTTTGTCGTCATTGTGACTGCTTGATTGCTTTTCTTGAACGTCACGTCAGCTGGAGATTGGTCCGTCATCCCTTGGAGAATGCGCTGACCAATTTCAACAGCTTGGTCAGCATTGACAGATGAGTCAGCTGCTTGGCCAGTAGCAATAGACCTAAGACTCATGTCAGCGCAAAACGGATTTTTTGATGAAACATAGTTGATGACTGTCAAAGTTTCTTTGTGGTCTTTCTCTTGCCTTAAGAATCTTTGTGCTGCTCACTTGTTGTGAACTCTGTTTGCGTCAAGGATTGCATCCATTGGTTTGCTGTTGCACAAGCAGGCATAGAGGGAAGCCAAACAAGCCTTTGTCGTTCTCCCATTCCGCGCCCTTTAGTTAGGCCACCATTTGACGTCAGCGTCCTCATCAATGTTTGCTCAATCACCAGATCACACGACAGACCAGCCCTATAGCGATCGCTTCTCCTTTTCATGTGATGGCCTGCCATGAAATCGTGATAGACTTCTGGGTAGGTTTTGTTCAACTCCATCATTTGCTGTAAGTACAGCCTGGCCGACTTGGTGTAAAGGTTGTGCCCTGAAGCAGCAAAATAGGGCAACATTTTGGCAACAGCAGATAGATGGAGCTTGAAGTCTCCAGTTCTCTCAGCCTATATTGCTGTGTGAAGGAGGTGTACCATTTCTTGAATCCATAGCTTGCTCGTTCTACTTGAACATTGTCGTTTGAAATCTTCCAACGTTGCTTTAATGCGTCCTAATACAGGATGTATTGCAGCATCTCTTGCTGTTGTTTTGCCCTGCATCAGTGATTCAAAAAGAGCCTAATCAAAGTCATCTGTTATGTCAAGACCTGCAGGATTATGTAGAAGTGACTCTTCTTCTTGACAATCACCGTTTTCCTTCCTAGGATTGTAATCATTGGACAAAGTGTCAGGATGGAGCAACAGCCACGACATGTTGAAGGATGTGCTTACAAATATTGCACTCAATGCTGCTTCGACAAGAAAATGTGCTCTAATTGCCCTAGAATAAGCCTTTCCAGCAATGATGTGAACTGCAGAATTTGATGCACAAACTGCCTCTATTGCCTTGTCTTGTCTTGTCAATCGTGTTGATCATTATGGCACTTTTTTACCAAGGTGCATGCTGGGTGTGTTCTTGTTACCGGCGCTCACCCGTCTAGGACATGAGCGTCAGGATCTTTAAAGTCCGTTATGATGTAATGTATGCGACACAGACTAGACCTCGGTTTATACTCTCATCCGAAGGAGTAGGAAACGAGAGTAAAGTGTTTTTCCCAGGGACACAACACAATGCCCGACCTGGGCTCAAACCCGGGACCTTCCGATCCGCAAGCCAACGCTCTAACCATTCGGCCACCATGCCTCCTGCAAGCCTGCATCATTACATTACATTACATTATTATTGCTTTGGGTCCAGCGGACTCTTCCGAGCCAAATCAGGACCGGACAACCCACGATCCGCATAAAAGATCTGCTGAAACAACCCTAGTGGTAATACTGAAAGCTTTCCACCAGCCAGTCACTTTACAATAAAGACATCCCACGCAGGGGACGGCTGAGGCTTCACCCGAACTTATCGAACCCCCGTTTACAAAAACAAAATAGAATACAAACATCATTATAAATTATCAACAAAACATACATATAAAATGCCTACATTGCTATTTATACTGAAACCCCCGGCACCCCAACGGATGACTAATACTATATGCATTTATCAACCACAGGCTCTGAAGTCTTTTCTTTCCCCTCCTACATACGTACGTGTTATAGTATGTATAGTATGTAATTGAGGTTTACGAGAGACGAGACTTCCAAGCCTGTGTATCAACAATGCCATTGACCTTGTCACCTACGCACATTTCATCACTTGGCTGTAGATTCCTGACGTCATGCGCAACAATATCTGGGCGGTAAAAATGGGGGTTCCCCAATGCATTCGCATAAAAAAATAGTTTGCTTTAAAAAGTTAAAATAAACATATTCATACCCCTTCGATTCCGTGGGACTTTTCTTCAGTTGTAAACACAACTGTAAAGAGTAAATTAGAATATATATCATTTTTATAGGATTTACTTACTTTCAAAAAGCCTGTTGGATTGGACTAATGAATAGCGAAGCCATTAGCCCCCCCCCCCTCTCCACAACCCCATATCTCCACGCCATTGTTCAGGCCACACAGAGTATCTGAAACTTTAGAAGTCCGTATCAAGCTTTAATGGATGACCGACACTTGTGTTAAGAAGACCTTTTACAGCCTCCAGCATCCTGGGTTTAGCCTGAGTACTCCAACCTTTCAATCTTCCCATCCCCACCCCAAACTAGACATTCATCCTCCTCTCCTTCACAACCTCAATCCCCTCACTTCACTTATTTGACTATTACCAAACGTGTTTCTCTTTGTGCGCTCATCACCTGCGTCATCCTTACTTCGCCCTCTCGCTATAATTCATCGCATTCATGCTTCACTTCGCCTCTTGACTTCTTACTTCAAGTTGTCTTCATATTTCTAGTCCCCTATATGCCATGTGTCCAGGGACGTTAATTTACAGAACGTAAACGTAAACGTGTTTCTCTCATTGACACACCAACTGTCATCATACTGACACACCAACTGTCATCATACTGACACACCAACTGTCATCATACTGACACACCAACTGTCATCATACTGACACAGAGAGAACTACAGGATGGTTGAAAAGTAACTAACTATTGATGACTTTTGTACACAGTACTATATTGTAAACAGTACTGCATTGTAAACAGTACTGCATTGTAAACAGTACTGCATTGTAAACAGTACAAATTGTTAATAAGTGTTGACTGAAAGCTGGGTGTGTGTTTGTGTATGTATGTGTGTGCGTGTGGCGTATGGGTGCACTATATTGGAGTTTTATAATTTATAATGCAGCAATTTCTATTACATTTATACTGTTTTTCTTCCTGGGCCTAACCGGGCATATAAATAGCTGTGAATAGGTTTTTGCTATTCTATTTTCTGTCTTTTTTGTTATTTGTGTACATAGTTGTAAATAGTATATTTTTGTCTTTTTTTGTAATTTATGTACATAGTTGTAAATAGTCTGTACCTTTACTGTCCCGTCTTTTGGTGTATTGTAGCAAAAGTGATGTTTTATCGAGTGCATGTATTTATATGTAATGACTATGTAAAGCGTGGTGAGTCTGGTCATAGGCTGGAGTACCCGCTATATAAAAATCCGTTATTAGTATTATTATTATTATTATTAATTTTACCACTATCCAGTATTCCGTGACTGTATAATACTTAATTGAAGCATCATTTCTAATAGCAAACCTATGATCTGACATTGAGTGTGTGTGTGTGTGTGTGTGTTTGTGTGTGTGTGTGTTTATGATGTTGAAATGTAATGAGGGTGATGTTTAGTTTCCAAATATTGTGGAATATGCATAATAGTGATTGATACAGTGTGTCTGAAATGTTCATGTTAATATGTACATTCGTGTGAGTCAGTGCATGAGGTATTTTTGTAAATTTAAAAAAAAATATTATTGTTACCTTTTTAATTGCTTTTTACTGACAACAATTTGCATGTTAGAATTTCTCTTATGGGATAATAAAGTTTTGTGAATCTGAACCTGGATTGCCCATTGTAATGACTGCAGTGATAGAATGAATTTATGATATCGGATGTTACCTCTTTGCACTGTGGGTTCGGGCAAATAGAATAGACCCAACGTTTCCCGGCGTGTCGTAAGAGGCGACTAACAGGGGTGATGTTAGCACGGCATCACTGGGCGAAAGTCTTCTACACAGAAGTCACCGGCCAGGGCGGAGGAACCTCACGTTACTACAGGTTCAACGACCACGTGCTCAGGGCCAAGGCGAGCCACACTGTATTCGTGGATTTCGGCTGTGGCCAACAGCCTGGAGAGGATTGGGCCCTGCCAGGTCTTTTTTTGCCCAAGACACAACACATGATGAGGCTATCCACTAATTCCATGCCGGATCGGTCGTCGCCCGGCTACACAAGGACCGCGCCTTCCGTTGGCCACCAGGACGGAGGTGAAAAGTATGCTACTGATGGACAAATTAGCAAGATCCGCACGAGAAACAACATCGTCATAGGAACCTGGAATGTCAGGACCCTAACTGCGGAAGGAAAATTAGAAGAACTGGCCCACGAGCTGGACCACTACCGATGGAACGTTCTAGGTATCAGCGAACTGCGCTGGAAAGGCCTAGGTGAAACAACGACTGACAAAGGCCACAAGCTCTATTTCAGCGGTAGAGATGACAGGCACGAACACGGCGTTGGATTCTTGGTCCACAAGAACATTCTAGCCACTGTCATGGGTTGCCGCCCAGTCTCCAGTAGACTCATTACCATCCGTCTGAGAGCAACCCCTTTCAACATTACCATCATCCAGGCCTATGCCCCAACATCAGACTATGAAGACAGCGAAGTGGAGGATTTTTATGAAAATATACAGGCGGTCCTTGACCAAGTGCCGAAGAAGGACATAGTCATAGTGCAAGGCGACTGGAATGCCAAGGTTGGCCAAGATGCGCACCACAACTGGGGAGACACATGCGGACCCCACTGCAACAACGAGACAAATGACAGGGGTCTGAGGCTATTGGAGTTTGCCAGATACAACAATCTGGTACTGGCAAACACGCTTGGTCTCCACAAAAAATCCAGACGATGGACATGGCACAGTCCCGGCGGGGAACATCACAACCAGATCGACTACATCATGGTCAAGAAACGCTTCAGATCAAGCATCAACATTGGCAGGACACGCACTTTTCCAGGAGCAGACATTGGAAGTGACCACGATCTCGTGATGATGTCTTTCCGGCTCCATTTGAAGAGAGTAAATACAGCAAAGTGCACTAGGCTGAAGTTCGACCTGGACAAACTGCAAGACCCGGAGGTGGCAAAAATATTTCAGGCCACAATTGGAGGGAAATTTGCACCACTGCTTATTTTGGGGGCAGGCGAAGTAGATGTCAACACCATGACCAATACCTTCAACTCAGCTGTAACAGATGCCGCCACTGAGATCCTTGGCAAGCACCGACCAAAGAAGAAGCCGTGGATCACACCTGAACTTTTGGATCTGTGTGATAAACGAAGAGAGTTAAAAAAGAAAAAGAACACCTCACAGGGAGCTGATGTCTACCGAAAAATCAACAATGACATCCGAAAAGGCATGCGCACAGCAAAGGAGAACTGGATAGAAGATCAATGCCAGGAAATAGAGAACAATCTGAACAAGAACAACAGCAAGAAGGCCTACCAGACTGTGAAGCGGCTGACAAGTGTTAAACAGCCCAAAGTCTCCACTATCCAAAGCAAGTCTGGCATTTGCCTTACAGAAGAACAAGAAGTCTTGGACAGATGGACAGAGTACTGCTCTGACCTTTACAACCATACACCAAATGGAGACCCATCAGTTCTAGCATGTCCCGAGAGCAGAGAAGAAGAAGAAATCCTCCCAATTCTCCGGGAAGAAGTTGAGGCAGCAGTGCAATCGCTGAAGAAAGGGAAGTCAGCGGGAGTGGACAACATACCAGCGGAACTGCTACAAGCAGGAGGAGAAGCGATGACTGATGCTCTCACCATTATCTGTAACAAGATCTGGCAGAGTGGGGAATGGCCTACACCATGGACCCAGTCGCTTGTCATCACTCTTCCCAAAAAAGGTAACCTTCAGGAGTGTGAAAATTACCGCACCATCAGCCTCATCAGCCATCCCAGCAAGGTCCTCCTGAAAATAATACTCAACAGGTTGAAACCACAAGCTGAACAAATCATAGCTGAAGAACAAGCAGGATTCAGGGCAGGGCGAAGTACCACTGAACAGATTTTCAACCTCAGAATAATCTGTGAGAAATACCTACAGCACCAACAACATCTATATCATGTGTTCATAGACTTCAAGAAGGCATTTGACCGAGTCTGGCATGCAGCTCTATGGGCAACCATGAAAGTGTACAACATCAGCCCTAAAATTATAGAAGTCATCAAAAGCCTGTATGACAAGGCTACCAGTGCAGTCCTCCATAACAGCGTCATCGGGAACTGGTTCAGAACAACAATCGGTGTGCGTCAAGGATGCCTACTCTCTCCAACACTCTTCAACATCTTCCTAGAGCGCATCATGTCAGATGCTCTTGCAGATCACGAAGGCACAGTCAGCATAGGGGGCAGAGCAATCTCCAATCTTCGTTTTGCGGATGATATTGATGGATTGGCTGGAGAGGAACAAGAACTTGAACAGCTTGTACAGAGGCTTGACACCACCTCCAGAGCTTATGGAATGGAAATAAGTGCAGAGAAGACCAAAATGATGACCAACAACACCAATGGCATCAACACGGACATCAAAGTCCAAGGCCAATCCCTCAACACAGTGCACAGCTTCAAATATTTAGGAGCCATTGTGTCAGACAATGGGTCTCGACAGGAAGTCCTCTCCAGGATCGCACAAACAACTGCTGCCCTGACAAGGTTGAAGCCCATTTGGAAAGACAGAACCATCAGTCTACATTCCAAAGTAAGACTGCTGCGCTCTCTGGTCATCTCCATCTTCCTATATGCTTGCGAAGCATGGACCCTCACAGCAGATCTCCAACGAAGAATACAAAGCATGGAGATGAGGTGCTACAGAAGACTTCTGTGCATTTCCTATACCCAACACATCACCAACGTTGAAGTCCGACAGACCATCACACAAGCCATTGGACAACACGATGACCTGCTCACAGTGGTGAAGAAACGGAAACTCCGATGGTATGGCCACGTCACCAGATCATCAGGCCTTGCAAAGACCATTCTGCAAGGCACAGTGCAAGGAGGTAGAAGAAGGGGGAGACCGAAAAAGAGGTGGGAGGACAACATTCGAGAATGGACTGGTTTGACACTGAGCGAAGCCATGAGGGCTGCTGAGGACAGAGAAAGATGGAGTATGCTGGTTAAGCGATCATCTGTGGTGCCCCTACGACCTTCGGGTTATGGGACAGGATAGGATAGGATAGGATGTTACCTCACAGCAATCCACATATCCTGGTTTTACTGTTTTTAACCTAAAAGACCGCATGGAAAAAACCTTCCATCGCATTCGTTAAAGATACTGTACAAAACGGTAATGGATTTTATACCTCAGATGGCCTGTAACTTTTGACGAAGCTTTTCTTTTATAAATATAAATACATACATAGAGAATACTTTAGTCTTGTACGAGTGGTGTTTTTTTTTTATGGCGGACGGAAAGGCTCTTAACTCTTGTTTTTTGCCCAAATAAGGTAAAAGTATCGATACTTTCGCGTCGAGCAGTTTCAACGAGCATTTTAACACAGGCGGACGGAAAGGATCATTCTCTCGATGCAAAGACACGATGCGAAGTTGCCCACATAAGTTAAAAGTATCAGTACTTTCTGAATGGATCGTGAAGTTTAAAGAGTAGTTCGAACGCGCACTTCCGACTTTATCCGACAACTGTGACTGGATGGAAATCGTACAAAAGTGGAATCGGAATTTTCACGGAGACCGTCCGATTGAGAATGGCTGAGCAGACACTGCTAATTATCGATGAGAGAAGGAGGGAGCTGGACGTACCTTTTGTTTATAAAGTCCAGCGGACTTACGATGAACCGAATCAGGACCTCATACGAAACGGGTCTATCTCTCACAAAATCAGAAACATTTAGAAACATTTGCACCCAAAACACACATACAAGTATCAATTCACTAACTGTAGTCAGCATGGCAGCCACGAAGTCTGCACGCAACAGAAAAAAACACATTGCTTAAAATAGTATAATCCAGTGCTAGTTTTCTTTCGACTCTTTCAAACTATTACAAGCCAACGAATCTAATTTAAGGTTTTATGTTCATGCATTTTCCGGTTCCATGTTTTGTCTTTGCATCGTGTGAATGACCCTTTCCGTCCACCTCAGTTAAAATGCTAGCTGAAACTGCTCGTTGCGAAAGTATCGATACTTTTACCTTATTTGGGCAAAAGACACGATGCAAAGCGAGGAAGCCCACAATTTCTCGATAAAAAAGACAATATAGTGTTAAATAGCAAAATTTTAAAAAAAGAAAGATTAATCTCGCCTTCTCTGTTGCCAACGGTTGGCAGTTGTGGGTTAGTGCCATAGATACACATGGCCATTGGGCTATGTTCTCAGCTCGTCAGTGTATCAGCTGGCCTTACTGAAAATCAAGGGACAATTTTCCAAAACATGAGAAGATTATTATTATTATTATTATTATTATTATTATTATTATTATTATTATTATTATTATTATTATTATTATTATTATTATTATTGTGGTTGTTGTTGTTATCGTTTGCGCCTTAACTTATCTCATATTTCCTCCTCGTGTCAGTCTAGACTCATCCGCCCTCTTCCTACCTCGCAAACATCTTCATCTGCTATTCTCTCACCATCTTAGCCTTACCTGTCGTTCCATCTTGTAGATAAGAGCTCTCCAAGCCAGTGCCGCCAGAGAGAGGCAGCAGATTTGGCTTGTTTGTTTTCTGCCTTCCCGCTTCTGCTCCTAATTAGAAACATGAAGGTGGGCCAGGCCAGGCAAGCTCTTTATTTCCTTCTCTTTCTCTCAGTCTATCTTCTTCCGGAGGAAATGGCTCCCTGGCTGGAATTCCTTCGCTGACAGAGAATTAGGGGGGAATTAGCGGAGGCCGAGAAGGGGAAGTGGTAAGCAGGGGAGGAGAGGAGATGCAGAAGGGAATAGGTCAGAGTTTATATAGGATAGAGATACATTAAGAGGGGGGGGGAAGAGAGAGAGAGAGAGAGAGAGAGAGAGAGAGAGAGAGAGAGAGAGAAAGTGAACAGAAGAAATAGAAGACGAAGAAGATGAACAAGAAGAAGGAAAAGAAGAACAACAACAACAAGGACAACAACAACAACAACAACAAACCAAACTCCAAACTGATTTTTTTCTCATTGTTTTAGATTGCTCCAGGCATTTATTAACCTTCTAACCGACAGCTACTATATTGTGTAAAGTTTACTGTATTGTTGGGTGCATGTATCTGTTTCTCGTTAGTTAGTTCATTCATTTATTTCTTTATTAATTTTTTTTCCTTTTCGATGTTATTGTATTTCTTGTCTCTTATACTATAGTTATATATTTGTTTTCTTTTCATTGTTGAGAAAATTAATTAATGTACTTCTGTTTTTATTGCTTTGTACTCGTTCCTGTTCGCAGGCATTTCATTGTTATCATTTGTCAAAGGGTAGCACTTATTTAAGCTTTGCTTTTGTGTGCCCTTTATGTTCTCCATGCTTTGTTTGCTTGTCTCGTGAAAAATAAAATTCTGTTGAAACCATTTTTATTTTTCATCGTTCTTATATAGCGCTTTTCCAGCTCAAGAGCTGCTCAAGGCGCTGGCCGATACAGGATCTAACTCAAGCCGCCCGAGACGCCCACCCGCAGCCTTTGGGCGCATGGTCTGACGCCCAGACAACTGAACACAATCCTGGGCAGCCTGGGATGGGGGAGAAGGACCTAGGTGCATGCTGGGTGTGTTCTTGTCACCGGCACTCACCCGTCTAGGACATGAGCGTCAGGATCTTTAAAGTCCGTTATGATGGAATGTATGCGACACAGACTAGACCTCGGTTTATACTCTCATCCGAAGGAGTAGGAAAACAGGAGTAAAGTGTCTTTCCCAAGGACACAACACAATGCCCCGGCCTGGGCTCGAACCCGGGACCTTCAGATCCGCAAGCCAAAGCTCTACCATTAGGCCACCGTGCCTCCAACAACAATAACAACAACGACAAGCACATCACCACAACAAGAACCACCGAACCACACCACACCCAAAAGAACAACAACAAGTAGAAAACAAAGTAGAGAAAAAGACCCGCTAACTGAGAGAGAGAAAGGAATGTGTAGAACCCGAAAGACACGAGAGGCGAATAAGCGGGCATGCACTTTGGAAAGATGCCAACAATGTCAGCTATTGCAACAGTGCTGTGTCTGCTTCCTGCTTCCCCACTTCCCCCTCCCCCATCTCTCTCCACCTGCTCAAGTCCCCCTCACCTTTCATCCCCCCAACCTTTACCCTCGATGCCCCCCGAACTCCCACCCCTTTCTCTGTTCCTCCCTGCCACCCGATCCCCCTACCCACACTCCAAACTCAATTTGCTAGTTTGTTTCTTTTCTTCAACATCTTTCGCAGTGTGTGTGTGTGTGTAAGTTGTGTTTGTGTATGTGTGTGTGTGTGTGTGTGTGTGTGCCTCCAACACTGGTTTACTTGTTACCTTCCAGTGCTACTTCTTTGCCTGTCTTCCGCCTCTCGTTTAGCTTCCTGCTCTTCTCCTTCTGCTTCCAAACCAGTGTGGCATCCATTTTCTCTCCCATCACTTCTTAAGTTCTCTTTTTTCCCCTAATCCTAACCATAACACCCCCCTTCTCCCCGCCTCCTATTTTTTTCCCGTCATCTTCGTTGACATGCCTTTTCTCTTCATTTAACTTCCAATCGTTATTTTGTGTTATGTATATAATTTTTTTAAATTACAAAACAAAACAAAACAAGATCTCTTCAAATGTTTGTTTCTTGTGAGTGTCTAAACGTGTTTCCTAATGTAGACCATCAACCATTTTAAAGGACGTTTAAGCCGCCAGGCATGCCAGGAAACGCTAGCCACCCTAAAAAAATGGCTGGATGGGGAGGGAGGGGGAGGTGGGAGGGGGAGATGATAAAGAAAAACGAGCACAAAAAGACAGATTGAAGAATGTTTGTTTTTGGGAAGCCCCTGTTGGCAATTTCTGTTTCTTGAGGATAAAGGAAGACAGACAGAACTTGATCAGATGAAAGTCAGGAAAACAGTAAATGCCTTCAGGAAAAAAAAACACTCAATGAGAGGTATACAACGTGTAATGCAATTTTTGAAGCTCCCTATCCCTCTCTCTCTCTCTCTCTCTCTCTCTCTCTCTCTCTCTCTCTCTCTCTCTCTCTCTCTCTCTCTCTCTCAGTGCCTTACAATAGTAAGAAATATAGATAGAGAGACAGAAGAAATACAATACAATACAAGGTTATTGCTTTAGGTCCAGCGGACTCTTCCGAGCCAAATCAGGACCAGTACAGAAGAAATAAAACCAGTCTATCAAGAAATCGCAAGCAAAATGAAAAACACGTAATCCCATATGCAATCTCACTTATTTCAACAAAGTAATTTTAAATTTACAAAATCGGAAGATGATACAGGACAGAAGAAAATGAACAAAACCAAAAGAAGAAAGAAAACAATGAAAGAAAGAATAAAAGACAAAGAAGGAAAATATGGGAAAAAAATTACATTCCAATAAATAAGAAGAAACGAATAAGAAGAAACAGCTCTAATAAGAGACAAAGCAATAACTTGGTTTCTGATAGCCCTCGCCTGTTGCCGATCTCATTTTCCGGAGAGAGAGAGAGAGAGAGAGAGAGAGAGAGAGAGAGAGAGAGAGAGAGAGAGAAAGAGAGGGAGAGAGACAGAGAGAGAGAGAGAGAGTGGAAGAGAGGAAGAGAGGAAGAGAGAGAGAAATACAGTAAGAGACAAAGAAAGGGAGAGAGAGATAGAGACAAAAAGAGGGAGAGAAATAACGAAATAAATAAAGAAATAGAGCAATTAGGATCAAACAAATGCAAAAAAATGTAAATAAAGAGCAGCTACAAAACACACACACATACAAACATACACTAAAAGAAAGCGAAATTACAAACAACTAACTTCTCAACACCCACTTCCTTCTCATAAGCTAGAAAAGTCAGAAGAAAAGAAAGAAGGAAGAAAAACGTAATTCTGGAAGCTTCCTGTTGCAAATCTCATTTTCTTCTCTTGTCCAAAACTTCATACTTCCTTTCTTTCTTATTGTACGTGTGTGTTTGTGGTTTTTGCATCTTTGTGTTGTTTGTACATTGTTTATTCCTTTCCCATCACAATTTTTTTTCTCTAGTTCCCTCTTAATACCCTTTTCGCGTTTGTTTATTCCATTTTCGTTGTAATCTGGTGTGTTCCCTCCAGCTGTGTGCTGCCAAGTTTTTATATTTTATTTTCTGTCCCCTCAGCCTCAAGGCATGAAAACATGTATGCTCTGATTGTTTCTTCTCTCGTCGGAACTCGTTTATTTGGGTGGAAGGCTATGATTAAAAAAGAACAACTAGTTTTTGTTTTAATGGCAAACTTGGAAAAGAAGAACAAATAAATGTTTAAAACGACAGAAAGAGATGTTAAGCAATGAACGGATAAAGCCCAAACCAGCTCCACAAGCCATTGTTACTTCCTATTTTAAACAAAGTGCCGTTGTATAAAATAAGTTTGAAAACAGTCTTACAGAATTAAAACAAATTTGAAATAAAATCCAAAAAATAAATGCAACGACCGGGAATCGAACCCGGGTCACCCGCGTGGCAGGCGAGTATTCTACCACTAGACCACCGTTGCTACATTCTCTTTCAGTCCTTTTCTAAAGTTAGGTTTAATATAGTTTCACGAGAAGGTTTGCATTCCACATTTGAGAATAATTAAATAATTAAATAAATAAATAAATAAACTAATTACTTAATTAATTAAATAATATTTTTTAAGCTTAAAGAAATAATGTTAAAAAGTAGAATCCGTCTGTGCAAATCCTTGGGCGTTAGATGGTACTTTAAATAGAAGCTTTTCTCATAAAATAAATGTCCCAAATCCAAAAATAACTATGTTAAAATATCGCCATTAAAATCTAAAAAATTAAATGCAACCCCGGTAATCGAACCGGGTCACCTGCGGGTGGCAGGCGAGTATTATGCCACTAGAGCACCGTTGCTAGACAATCTTAAGCCCCATTTCTAAAAAAATATTTAAAGATAGCTTAAGGAGAAAGTTTGCTTCCACATTTAAGAATAGATAAATAAACAAAAACTGTACAGAAATAAAGTTTAAAATTTAAAAAGAGCTTCCAAAATTCTTGGGTTTTGTTGGCGCTATAAATAGAGAACTTTTCTGTCTCCGTAACAATCACAAAAATATAAATAACTATGTAACAAAATTTGCGAGTAGAATCCAAAAATTATGTGCAACGACCGGGAATCGAACCCGGGTCACCCGCGTGGCAGGCGAGTATTCTACCACTAGACCACCGTTGCTACATGTTCTTAAGGCTCCTTTCTAAAATTATGTTAAGATAGCCTAGGGTCGCGTTCCACTTTTTATTAATGTGCTGCCTTGCCAACGACTAGGGGTTTTTCCTATGATCGCAGCGCTGCCAACAAGCTTGGCCACAAGTTGTTTACAACAGTGGAGAAGTGTACAAAAAATCTCAATAACATATTTAAAGCGCGGAGGACTGAGAGCTTCTGACAGCTGTTGTTAACTTCATCCCCGAAAGGAAACTAGTATACAGGACTATGACGTGTCCAATGTAACGTCTGTTATCAGTTAAAATAGGCTGTAAGTGTAAGAGGTTGATAGCCTAAACAATTGAACAAATGCGTAACCAAGGCCCGAATTGTTGTTGGTGGATACAATTTGTCCCCAGACACTGAAAGCGTATGTGGAACGTGAAAATGTATTGCATGATTAAAATTTAAAAGTTAAAAATAGTTTAAAATAGATCTTGATCTTTTTCTTCAAACAGTATGATACTTGTAATATTAGATTAGATGGCAAACCTGACCGTTGCTACGGCAATATAAGAAAAAGTAAAGGTAAAGGTGGTCCCATAGCCTTGTGGCCGTAGGGGAGCGTGATGTTGGAGATCACACTTATCTTGGGCCAACGTAATGAGGGTGATGCCCATCTCTCTCCCTCGCTGCTTTACCTTCCCCACCCTTAAGAGAGTAGGTACTCAGTCACAGTTGAGTCAACTGGGGGCGTTGTTATTTGTCGCTTCACGTTTTGTGGTCACCCATCCAAGTGCTAACCGCACTGGACGATGCTTAACTTGCGACACAGTAGCGAGTTCTCCAACCACTGCGCTGTCCGACACCCCTGACGGCAATATACCCTCGTATAACTTCCCAACATCGGTTAATCGGACCACACCGTTGTACATCTTATTACTGCATGTAGACCTTTTGTACAAACCAACTCTGTAATAAACAAAACGGTGAAAGTATTGTCTCAGGAACACGTTGAACAGCTTCAAGGCTGCTATGATTGGGACGTTTTTTTGTTGACTCAGCTGTTGGTTGACATGAACGAAATCACGGATGTTGTCTCTAGTTACAGTACAGTTTGTGAAGACATGATTATCCCAAAGAAACCTGTCAAGATCTATCCTAACAATAAACAATGGATCTTGAAGTCTCTGAAGCACACCATTAACCAAGAGAAATAGTATTCCAATCTGGGACTTAAGGACATAGAAACCAAATTCAGAAGAAACTTAGAGTAGAAATCAAAGTAGCAAAGACAACTTATACAGAAAAAGTAGTCACTGTTTCAATCTGGAAATATGCGAGACGCCTGGATAGGCCAGTCTTAGCCACACTCTACAGTTACTAAATTGTCAGGTGAAGAAAAATGCACTTTTGCAAATTCTCCTAACGAGTTTTATTGTAGGTTTGAGAGGGATGATTTAAAAGATGAGTTAGTTTCTGTTGTTTCCGATCTTCGGGATAGGGAAGAGGACGGTGATGTTTTAGTAGACTTTGAGATTGACGGTGGCACCGTGAAAACTCTGTTTAAACGTTTGAATGTCCGCAAGGCTATTGGCCCTGATAATATTGGTGGAAGGTTGCTGTGTTCTTGTGCCTCTCAACTCTCACATGTTTTCACTTTGTTATTTGTCACGGACTGGTTTTATAGTTATTTAGGTCCGATGACTTTATATTATTGTTAGTCTGTTTCTTGTGAGAAGATATTGGTAATTTTATGACAGCTAATTTCTGATTGGTTGAGCTGGTCACATGAAAGTTCCCTAAGGTTCAAAAATCTATGCCTTCTTTTTTTGACTATACTAGAGATCGAGATTGGTTCTCCTGGACTTCCCGTAGCAGTGTCTGGAGTTATATATTATTATTTGAAATGAAATAGTATTATTAAATGGTGATATTATATTGTTTTGTAATAAAATTAATAATAAATACATTTGATATTGGTGTGAAGGATGGAGTGGGGACGAGACGAACAATTGTAGTGCTCACTGTAATTTTCGAATAACGAATTGAATTCGGATAATTATTCCATTTGAAGTTGAAACTTCAATTGCAGTGTAAAGTATTAAGCTATTTGTTTGACTGAAATTAATTGGTGTCATTGATGTTATAATCAGTTGTTATATTTAGTTGTAGCTTTTGTGTTTATGCTGTGGACGGTATTAAATATGGATGAAATCCATAGTATTGCCGCACTAGTCCCATCACACAGAGAGAGGTGTAGGTAATGATTCAAAGAAAGTATCTAGAGACTTCTGTCCTATCCTATTCCGTAAATCGAAGGTCGTAGAGGCACCACTGATAATCGTTTTACCTTTTCTTTTATCTGCTGGTATGGAAGTTTGTGTGTAAAAAACAAAAGTATTCTGGATCGAGTAGTGAAAGTCTGTGGGAGGGTTGTGGGAGTGAAACAAGAGAGTCTGCAGGTGTTGTTAGAAAGACGTGTTGTGCGGAAAGCTAGTTGCTTTGTGCTGGATAGCACTCATGTGCTTGCGCACCACTTCCAGCTCCTGCCTTCTGGAAGGCGCTACCAAACACCAAGGGTCAGAACTCTCAGAACGAAAAACAGTTTTATTCCAAAGGCTGTCTCATTACTTAATAAATGACATGTGTGTGTGTGTGTGTGGGTGTGTGTGTGGGTGTGTGTGTGTGTGTGTGTGTGTGTGTGTGTTATGTTTGCCCAAAATAATCTCACTTCACATTTGCTGTCGTTTAATGTTAGCATGCATAAGTGTAATTATATTCATATGTGACTGTGCATTTTTATCCTCATTGTCATTATGATTGTTGTTATTATTATTGTGATGTTTATTCCTTGTTGATTGTAATTGCACACCACAATGTAATTTCTTGTAAAAGATAATAAAGTTGTCTTATCTTATCTTATCTTATCTTATCTTATCTTAGTATACTCCATCTTTTTCTGTCCTCAGCAAACCTCATGGCTTCGCTCAGTTTGAAGCCAGTCCATTCTCGAATGTTGTCCTCCCACCTCTTTTTCTATCTCCCTCTTCTTCTGCCTCTTTGCATCGTGCCTTGCAGGATGGTCTTTGCAAGGCCTGATGCGCTGGTGATGTGGCCATACCATCGGAGTTTCCGTTTTTTCACCACTGTGAGCATGTCATCGTGTTGTCCAATGGCGTGCGCGATGGTATGTCGGACTTCGTTGTTGATGATGTGCTGGGTATAGGAAATGCCCAGAAGTCTTCTGTAGCACCTCTTCTCCATGCTTTGTATTCTTCGTTGTAGATCCCCTGTGAGAGTCCATGTTTTGCAAGCGTATAGGAAGATGGAGATGACAAGGGAGCCAAGCAGCCTTACCTTGGAATGTAGACTGATGGTCCTGTCTATCGAGAAACTTAGTTGTTGTTAACTCCTTTGTCTGCAGAAATCTCTTGCTGCGGGGGCATCAAGAAAAAGCGCAGAAGAAGAAGAAGAAGAACAGAGAGGAAGGAGAAGAAGAGAAGCAGCAGCAGCAGCAGCAGCAGAAGAAGAAGAAGAAGAAGAAGAAGAAGAAGAAGAAGAAGAAGAAAATAATAATAATAATAATAATAATAATAATAATAATAATAATAATAATAATAATAATAATAATTCAATTCAATTCAATTCAATTCAAACAACTTTATTTATCCAGATTTGGCAATTACAATGGGGGTATGAGTGCTCTCTAATTATTATAAAATAAAAAAATCACAACAATATCTGATATACATGAGGATGTCTACAAACAATAACAACTTGCACAAAACAACTTGCACAAAACACAGCGGCAGCCCCCCGACACCATCCGCACATACCCACTGCCCATGCACACACATACATCCAGTTCCTAGACATTTACCCAACACAGGCATACATCACCAGCAGCACTCACCACAGACACAGGAAGATTAAGAATAAGAGGAAGAACGAAGAATGGGACGCCGAAGAAGAGAACGAAGAAGAAGAAGAAGAAGAAGAAGAAGACGGAGGAAGGGAGAACGAGGAGGAGAGAAGGGAGGCTGATTAGACGGAGAGTGAGACTGAGGAGATTGAGGAGTAGAGAAAAAAATATGGCGTAGGCAGAGAAGAGACTTACAGATCGAACATAACAACAATGTGACTATATATAACTTTCATTTCTCTCTCTGGCGACAATGACTGGGAGCTGTGTGTATTTGTTTGTTGTGTATATTATTCTTTCAACGGATTTATTCTGCGAAATGACGTAAGTAGAAGCAATTGTATTTATTACATTTGATTCTTGTTGATTCAGTATTTTTGTGCTATCGTATTGATTCATGTTTATGGTTTAATAGAGGGTGTGACAATATAGTTTATTGTTACGAGTTAGAGAAGTTGTGAGACGGGAGAACACGCAGATTCACGCATACACGCATGCCAATTCTGAAAAATCCCATTTTGTTACATTATTTTCCTGGTCTTTGCGTGTCTGCACATTTCTACTGCTCTTGAAACAATCTACAATCTGTCTGGTACCAGAGTCTAAAAACCTCTCTGACATAAATGACTACAGGCTTGTTGCTCTGATCCCAATTGTAATGAAGTGTTTTGAACGCATTGTTCGGAAGAAACTCCTAACGCAGACACAGCACTTACACGACCCACACCAAATCGCATACAAGCAAAACAGATCCACTGACGATGCAACCCTGACCATACTCAACAATGCCTACACTAATTTAGAAAAAAAAACTTTCGATTTGGGGCGGGGGGGGGGGGGGGGGGGGGGGGAATTTATAGTCTGCTTTTAACACCATTCAACCTCATCTGATGGCTTCGAAGCTTCTGAAGCTCGAAAGTTATACAAAACTGATTCTCTGGATAACCGTTTTCCTGGTCAATAGGTCACAGTTTGCTTCGATAAAACACTTTCTGACCCTCGCAACCCCTTTTCCGGGGCCCCCTCCCCTTCCCTCGTCCCCAAGGTACAGTTCTCTTCCCTGTCCTGTTAACTCTCTACACAAATGACTACTGGCAGTGACGCCTCTCCTCTTATTAAGTACTCTGATGATACGGTTCTCGAAGATCTCCCAAACTCAAACTCACACTACTGTCAGGAGGTTCAACGATTTTCCACTTGGTGCAGAGAACTACCTTGCTCTCAATGTTAAGATCACAAGAGAAATGTTGATTGACTTGCGATCTCTGAATGTGAACAAGTCCGTCCTCTGCTCTTTTTACGGGTGTTTTATTGAATCTTTTCTTACATTTGGTTTTATATTCTCGTATGGTGGCTTGAGTGTGAAGAACAAAAATGTGTTTGACAGGGTGATGAAAGTGTGCGGAAAAGTTGTGGGTGAAGAGTCTAAATGAGTTGTATGAATGTCGTGTTGCGCAAAAGGCTATGATGATTGCGGGAGACACTACACATGTTCTGGCCAAACAGTATGACGTTCTCCCATCTGGACGCCGTTTGCGTGTACCCAAGTGCTCCACTATGCGAACCAGATTCAGCTTTGTCTCCAAATCCATCCAACTACTAAACAAACGTTAATAATAATGTGTCTCTCAAAATGAATAAAAGTGGGTTATGATGTGCGTGTTTGTGTGTGAGTTTTTGTATTGCGTGTGTGTGTGTGGGATTATCTTAATTTTGTTTCCTCTCCAAATGTTTTCAATTGGAGACTTTGTGCATTTGATTACTTTATTGTTGTCTGTTGCTTGGTTATAGTCTATGCATTTTTCAACTTTTACTGAGTGAATGTTTGTAATTGCCTTTCCTTAATACACATTTATTGCAATTAATTTGTTGTAGTACTGTCAGCAATGCATGTCTTATGTGGTTGAGATAATGAATTATTCTTGAATTTAGAGCACCGAAGCATTCTTTTGATTAAAAACGAAAGAGGTCATTCATCGCTAAAAATATAAAAAGAAAATAAAAGTTATTCTTTATCCCGGTTAAATAATACTTGAATAGCACTGTGGTATTTTGTTAAAGCCGTCTTCTTAGTTAGTTGATCACTAACGAGTGGTCACTGAACTGTAGTGGACTTGAAGGGAGGGGTGTATGTCATGAGGTAACTAACTTCCAACCTCCGGCAAACCAAACCTTAAGATAAACCCCTTTAATCTCTCAACGGTAGCTGTACCTCTTTAACTGGTTTTAAACGTCAATTGACTAACACCGCTGGCTTTGCGTCACCCTGAGGTCTTCAGTTGGTCACTGGGTCACAATGAAAATACGACCTACTTGGGATGCCCTTCTGCGGTAACTGAACTGACCATTGAGTAACAGTCACTAACAATAGTTCGCACTCGTAACTGGTAACGCTGATAACAATTGTGTACTACTGTGACTACATAATGCTAGAGGACGGTAGCGGCTGGTAGTGCTGGAGTAGACTAACAAGATTATACGATAGTGTAAGTCCAGACCCTGGTTGTGTACTTGGAAATTCATAATCAGTGGCTGTCGCTGGTTTAGTTAGTGTAAAGATAGGCTTGACTAAAGAACATAACGGGTGGAAAATTGCGAAAATTTCAGTTATTAGTCTTGTCCAGACTACACTCACTTGAACAAACTGTTAGTTTTCCCTCTGCCAATGAGTTTGCGAATATTCGACACAGTGTGTGTTTTCCTGAATTGATGTTCTCGTGATAGTAATAGTGCTAGGATCGTCCATATGGAAGGAACTCAACAGGACGTTTGTTTATCCTTTGAATTTGCATCTTAGCCTGCAATTTTCCAAACGTCGTATGGTTTCTCCTTCCCTTCCTCGCCCCCCCCCCCCCCCCCAAAAAAAAAAAAAAAAAAATTTTTTTTATCTCTTCCGCTTTCTGTAATAGCGATCTCTTTAGATCGCCGCGCTTGAAGAAAAAAACGTGATAGTATCCTGCATTATTATTATTATTATTATTATCATCATCATCATCATCATCATCATCATCATCATCATCATGGACTCTCACAGCAGATCTACAACGAAGAATACAAAGCATGGAGATGAGGTGCTACAGAAGACATCTGGGCATTTCCTATACCCAGCACATCACCAACGACGAAGTCCGACAGACCATCACACAAGCCATTGAAGAACACGATGACCTGCTCACAGTGGTGAAGAAACGGAAACTCCGATGGTACGGCCACGTCACGCGATCATCAGGTCTTGAAAAAACCATACCGCAAGGCACGGTGCAAGGAAGTAGAAGAAGATGGGAGACCGAAATAGAGGTTGGAGGACAACATTCGAGAATGGTTTGACACTGCCTGAGCGAGGCCATGAGGGTTGCTGAGGACAGGGAAAGATGGAGTGCGCTGGTTAAACGATCATCTGTGGTGCCCCTACGACCTCCGAGTTACGGGATAGGATAGGATTATTGTTACTACTACTACTACTACTACTACTACTACTACTACTACTACTACTACTACTACTACTACTCCTCTAAATGTAAGTCAGTTTTTTTTAAAATTAATAATTTGTAGGTTTTTAGAGGATAGTTAATTTATGACATAAAAATGCTAAAGAAATGTTTCTAGGATTTTTGAAAGTTTTATGGGAAAGTGATTGTGGGTTTATGGAATTTGGAAGAAACCTTCATGGTGGTCTAATTGCACATAAATCGTTAGACTGCACATAAATCGTTCGATGGCTTATATAGGTGACGGTTTAAAGGTATGTAAATAAAGCTTTATGGAGTATACGAAGAGATCGTTATAGATGCATTTAGGAAGAATTTGTAAACACCAAACTCTGGGATCATTCTATAGAATTTAACTGAACACAATTACCATGTTTGCTACATAGCAATAATTCTTTTGACAATTGTACAATAGGTACACTAACATAAACAAAACAATGTTTAAGTTTACCGATAATCTAACCCGGAGTAACAGGCCGGAATATACCCCTGGCTACTTTATATCTTGTGTATAATGTAGCCTAGGCGGGTTTAACCCCCTGGGCCTCAGCCTAGGCCAGGTCATACCCCTCGCGCCCGGAATATACCCCCACCTAAAGAGATTTCACTCATGGGTTTGTTGTACATGACCGTTTGCGTGACCAACTCTCAGGTAACAGCCTTTTGCTTGCGTGTATTTAAAAAAAAAAAAACCTGAGTGAACTCAGCTAACAGCCTTTATCTTGCGTGTAAAAAAAAACCAAACTAAAAAAAACTTAACCCTAACCCTATCTATCTATCTATCTATCTATCTATCTATCTATCTATCTATCTATCTATCTATCTATCTATCTATCTATCTATCTATCTATCTATCTATCTATCTATCTATCTATCTATCTATCTATCTATCTATCTATCTATCTATCTATCTATCTATCTATCTATCTATCTATCTATCTATCTATCTATCTATCTATCTATCTATCTATCTATCTATCTATCTATCTATCTATCTATCTATCTATCTATCTATCTATCTATCTATCTATCTATCTATCTATCTATCTATCTATCTATCTATCTATCTATCTATCTATCTATCTATCTATCTATCTATCTATCTATCTATCTATCTATCTATCTATCTATCTATCTATCTATCTATCTATCTATCTATCTATCTATCTATCTATCTATCTATCTATCTATCTATCTATCTATCTATCTATCTATCTATCTATCTATCTATCTATCTATCTATCTATCTATCTATCTATCTATCTATCTAATCTAATCTATCTAATCTAATCTATCTATCTAATCTATCTAATCTATCTATCTAATCGATCTAATCTATCTATCTATCTATCTATCTATCTATCTATCTATCTATCTATCTATCTATCTATCTATCTATCTATCTATCTATCTATCTATCTATCTATCTATCTATCTATCTATCTATCTATCTATCTATCTATCTGAGTGCATCAGAACAATTACAACACATAAATTAAAGAGTAACGTGAAGGATAAGGTCTTCCGTAGTGTGGGGGTTATAATGGGCAGGAGAGGGTTAAACGAGCCTAGGCCAGATAATACCCAGGGGTATAGTCTGGGCTAGGCCAGTTTATACGGGGGCATAGTCTGGGCTAGGCCAGTTTATACCCTGGGTATACTTGAGGCGGGGTATAATCTGGCCTGCTACACCGGGTCATCCGCGTGGCAGGCGAGTATACTACCACTAGGCCACCAAGGCTACATGTTCTTGAAGCCCCTTTCTAAAGTTATGTTACATTACATGGTTATTGCTTTAGGTCCAGCGGACTCTTCCGAGCCAAATCAGGACCACTAAAGTTATGTTGAGATAGCTCAACAAGAAGGCTGGCGTTCCATACTTAAATATAAAAAGTAAAAGTAAGTAAACAAATAAATATAATTAATGAATACAAAGCTGTTAAAGAAACAAAGTTAAAAAGTAGAATTCAGCTCTGCAAATCCTTAGGTTTTGATGGTACTTTAAATAGAAATGTTTTCTGTCCAAGTAACACTTACAAAAATATAAATAACTATGCTAAAAAATGTGCGATTAAAATCCAAAATGTAAAGTGCAACGACCGGGAATCGAACCCGGGTTACCCGTGTGGCAGGCGAGTATTCTAACACTTGACCACCGTTGCTACATGTTCATAGTTGATAAAGATCTCTACTTTAAAGACCATATATCCTTAAGTAGCCTTTCTATGAAGTTATGTTAAGATAGTTAAACAAGAAGGTTGGAGTTCCACTTTAAAGAATGAATATAAAAATTAAATAACAAACTTTAATGAAAAAGGTTAAGAAGTAGAATCCAGCTCGGCAAATCCTTTTATAGTATTTTAATTAGAAAACTTTTTTTTAAAGAACAATCATAAATCTCAAATCCATAACTATGTTAAAGATATTGCAAACAACATTAAAAACATTGCAACGCCCAAGGAATCGAACCCGGGTCACCCGCAAATATTCCACCACTAGAACAACGTTGCTACATGATCTTATGGCCCCTATCTATACTACTACTACTACTACTACTACTACTACTACTACTACTACTACTACTACTACTACTACTACTACTACTACTACTACTACTACTACTACTACTACTAATGATGATGATGATATTTAAATATCGCTTTTTCATAACGAAATCAGTTCGAAGCACAGTTCTCACGCATTTAAACTTAATATTAACATCTAAACACATAGGAAAAGAAGTCACACAAAAAACGAGAAACTAATAAATTATGCAAAGACATAAACCAACATGAAAAATAAAATGTACAAGTGAACTATAAAAGATGAGGGAGGGAGGTGGAAGACAAGAGCGGATACGGAGTGAGGGGGTTGGGGGGAGTGCGGTGTGACGATATGTTAAGATTGCTTAACGAGTAGTCTTGCGTCCCATATTTAAACATATAAACAAATAAATTAAAAATGTTTAAAAAAATACAGTTATAAAGTAGAATCCAAGTCGATACATTCTGTAGTCTTGTTGGTACTTTAAATAAAAAGATTTCCTGATAAGTAATGTCGCAAATCCTTAACTAGGCTCCAAATAAAAATATAAAAAGTAAGTGCAACGACCGGGAATCGAACCCGGGTCACCCGCGTGGCAGGCGAGTATTCTACCACTAGACCACCGTTGCTACATGTTCTTCAGGTTCCCTTTTAAAATTATGATAAGATATCTTTACGAGAATGGTTGCATTCCATTTTTTATTTATTTATTTATGTGCAGCCTTGACAACCGCTGGAGGCACTTTCGTATGATCACATATCACTGCTAGCACGTTTCGAGACAGAACAGTAAAGAAGTGTAGCAAAATCAGTAACCTAACATATTTACAGCGCTATTCACTTCAGAATTAACCTTTAGGGGATACATGGGATTCTAGAAGAAAAAAAACAACAACTGTAAACTGTTGTTCAATTCAATCCTTAGGAAAATGGTACACAGGACTATATTAAATGAAAGTGTCCAAGGATCTGATCAGTAAAATGACTAATGTAGTTTGACAACCCAAAGTAAACACTTCAACTAAAGAGTATACTAAATAAGGCCCAATTTTATACACCTCCTTGGTGTCCTTGATTTGAACCACGTTTGTATCGTTTCTTAGTAAAGCCGTCTCATCAAAAAGGCGTTATTACAGGTTGAAAGACTAACCTAAACCATTAACCTAAAACATAAACATGGCCAATTTTAATCCAACTTGAAAGACTGGAAAGGGTAGGTCTTTAGGTAACTAGGGTAGGTCTTTAAATAACTAGGATAGGTCTTTAAGTAACTAACTTTCAACCTCAGGCTTTACTTCAGAGGGGGTACTTGGATAGGGCAGTTGGGAACAGTGACAAAAGCGTAACAGGACCACCACTTTGGATACTGAAAGTGTCCAAGGTTAATTGACCACTGGGTCAAACTGACTAACAATAGTTTGAACACGATTGGTTAACTGTGTGTACTCAACTTGTTAAAAGATAGTAGAAGAGCCCAGCTGATGGTACTTGAGTGACCATGTATGAAACAATAATACAATTTAGAGGAAAACAGACAGTGATTGTATAAATGTAATTTCTAACATCGGTGGCTGTGACTTTATTACATTAATGATATGCCTGAGGCGGTCAACTGCGGATGACACTAAAATCTACAGTTCCGTCCCCTTCCTAGAATAATAATAATGACAACACCATCAATAATAATGATAATAACAAGAAACCATATAATAATAATAATAATAATAATAATAATAATAATAATAATAATAATAATAATAATAATAATAATAATAATAATAATAATATATCGCATATTCCGAATGAAATCAGTTCAAAGCGCAGTTCTCACGCATTTAAACTTAACGTTAACATCTAAAGGTATACGAAATAAAGTCAAACAAAAAACAAGACATTAATAAATTATGCAAAGAAATAAAACAAACATGATGACATGCCTACAGTGGTGAATAAACGAAATCTCCCATGGTATGGCCACATCACCAGATCATCAGGCCTTGCAAAGACCATCCTGCAAGGCACAGTGCAAGGAGGAAGAAGAACAGGGTGAAAGAAAAAAGTGGTGGGAGGACAACTTTGGAGAATGTACTGCTTGACACTGAGCGAAGCCATGAGGGCTGCTGATGAAAGAGAAAGATGGAGTCCACTGGTTAGACGATCATCTGTGGAGCCCCAACGACCTTCGAATTATGGGATAGGATAGGATAGGACATGATGGGATAAAACAAACCTGAAAAGAAAACTGTACAAGTAAACTATAAATGATGAGAGAGGGAGGTGGAAGAGGAGATAAGCCAAAGGAGTGAGAGGGATGGAGGCGTGCGTGTGACGTTATGTTAAGATTGCATAACGAGTAGTCTTGCCTTCCATATTTAAAGATAAAAAAATAAATTAAAAGGTTTTTAAAGAAATACAGTTACAAAGTGGAATCCAAATTGGTAAAATCGTTACTTTCTTTAATCTTGTTGGTACTTTAAATAAAAGTCTCCTCTCTGAAAATCCTTATCGGGAAGAGAGGGGACTATAAACTGAATAAAAAAAAAAAGTCTCCTCTCTGAAAATCCTTATCGGGAAGAGAGGGGACTATAAACTGATAAAAAAAAAAATGTCGCAAATCCATAACTAGGTTACAAATTTAGGAAATAAAATCCAAAAAGTGAGTGCAACGACCGGGAATCGAACCCGGGTCACCCGCGTGGCAGGCGAGTATTCTACCACTAGACCACCGTTGCTACATAATATTAAGATTCCCTTTTGAAATTATGTTAAAATATCCTTACGAGGAGGGTTGCATTCCATATTTTTTTAATGTGCCGCCTTGACAACCTCTGGAGGCCCTTTCGTATGATCGCGTATCACTGCTAGCACGCTTCGTCACAGGTTGTCAGAACAGTAAAGAAGTGTAGCAAATCTCAGTAAACTATCGTATAACAGTGTTGATTCTCAAGTTATTAAATGATAAAAGGGAAGCATGACAGAAGTGAGATTGAGAGGGGCCGGGTAGCTCAGTTGGTAAGAGCTTCTTGCTAGTAACCGAAAGGTCGCTGGTTCGAATCCCGGATTGGTCAACGTGTGATCATATTATTTTCCCCTTTACCAACAACTGGCCCGCTGGTGTCAGTATAAATCGGTCCAGTAGTCACCTATATGCGAAAGTGTCGTGTGACTATAATCTACAAACAACAAGGGAGAATGACAGAAGGGAGAAGGGACAAAAAATGGAAAGACAGATGATTGACTGGACAAAATGGAGAATGGACGAAATGGAGAAAGACAAAAGGGAGAAAGGCAGAAAGAAGACTGGACAAATCGGAGAACGGACAAAGGGGAGAATTGACAAAAGGGAAAACGTTCAAACAGGAGATTGGACAAAATAAATCTAACTTATGTGATAAATTGTATTCATAAACATACACACTAAATTTTATTCATAAACATACACACTAAAAACATGTATCAGGACGTAAAATAATTTGAAAAACGTCAAAAAATAAAGTTTTGAGCGATTCCCTGCAGAAAGCCCAGGAATTCAACAGCTCCATTTGTTCTGGTTTCGTACTCTGCCACGATTCTTTTCATTCTTTGCTCACGCCTTTCCCATGTGGGTCTCCTTCTTTTGGGGTTTTCTCCGCAGTTGGCGGCGTGCATGTGCATCTGTGTGAGCTTGCTCTCCTTTAAGGAACTTTAAAAACTTCCAGATGTCTGGATGTTTTGGGTTGAGGATAGTCTGAATCCTTCTATACCACCCTTCTAAGTGGTTTGTCGTTCGTGGTTGTTGTTGCAGAGTTCTCTCATGCACAGACCATAGATGAGGTGGAAACCTTGGCTCCTTCCAAACCAGTCCTACACTGTTGCCAGACGGACGTAGTTTAGTCTGGTATGAGCCAATGTATGTCATCTCGAAGTAAGAAATGTACTGATCCACCTCCACCTGATATGGGTGATCTTCTGCAAACCATTCTTTTGATTGAGCAAACGAATCTCTGACATGTGCAGGACGTACAAAAGCCACGGCTGTTAATTAACATTCTTATCTTTAATGCAAAGTCTTTGTCTTCTCTGTACCGCATGCTTAGTCCAAGACCCTGAATTTTTCTCCAGTTGGCTTGTGCCAGGTGGAAAAAACACAGCTCAATTGAAACATTGGGGAACAGCCTCTCAATGCTGCCAAACGCAGAAGTCTCGAAGTCTGCACGAAACTTGCGCAGATCTGCGTCTAAGGAAAGGTCTTGCATTTTATGAAAAATGATTTCAAATACAGACATGTACATGTGTCCCGATTTGCGATGCAAAAGACTGAATACAAGTGGGTGGATGATCCCATCGACATCCCCGTGGATTTTATAAGTGTACACCTTTATTTATTTATTTTATTATTATTTTTTCATTGTTGTTATTGTTGTTTGAAAATGCTTGGTGTGTTTCTGTGTGTGCTATCAGTATGTAAATTTATTGAAATAAACAAAAATATTTAAAAAAAGTTATTTTTATAAATGAACTATAAAAGATGAGGGAGGGAGGTGGAAGAGGAGAGCAGCTACGGAGTGAGGGGGTTGGGGCAGTGACGTTATGTTAAGATTGCTTAACGAATAGTCTTGCGTTCCATATTTAAAGATTTTAAAAAAAGTAAAAGTGTTTAAAGAAATACAGTTACAGTAGGATCCAAGTCGGTACATTCTGTAGTCTTGTTGGTACTTTAAATAAAAAGCTTTCCTGATAAGTACATGTCGCAAATCCATAACTAGGTTCCAAATAAAATATAAAAAGTAAGTGTAACGACCGGGAATCGAACCCGGGTCACCCGCGTGGCAGGCGAGTATTCTACCACTAGACCACCGTTGCTACATGTTCTTAAAGTTCCCTTTTGAAATTATGTTAAAATATCCTTACGAGAAGGGTTGCATTCCATATTTTATTTATGTGCTGTCTTGACAACCGCTGGAGGCCCTATCGTATGATCGCATACTGTAACACTGCTATCACGTGTAGCCACAGGTTGTCACAACAGTAAACAAGTGTAGCAAATATCAGTAAACCAACGTATTTACAGCGCTATTCACTTCAGAAGCAACCTTTATGGGGATAGTTGGGAGTCTAGGAAAAAACAAACACCAACTGTAAACATTTGTTAACTTCAACCCTCAAGGAAATAGTACACAGGATTATATTAACTGAACGCCCAAGGATATGATCATTTAAAAGACTATTGTAGTGTGACTGCCTAAAATAAACACTTCAACTAAAGCGTAAAGAAGGCCCAATTTTATCCACCTCTTTTTGAGGCGGTCAACTGCGAATGACACTAAAGCCTACAGTTCCGTGGAAACTGAGGAGAAGAAACAGACTCTTCAACAGAGTTTATACAACCTGGTCCAGTGGACCGACAGGTGTCTGTTGCGTTTTAACAGTATCAA